>CM035127.1:15126245-15726245 GCA_020205605.1 Panax ginseng
GCAATTGAGGAGGCTACGACATGTCTGAGTCAGAGTCAGAGGTTTGTGCAGTGGATTCGATGACTTTTGAGGTTTGTGCAGAGGCTCAGTGAGGCATTGGTAGGGTGGTTGCTTGAGTAATGAAGTTGAGTTGGTTCGTCTTGGGTGGTCGATTGAGAATGGCAGTTGAAGGACCCATATTGGCGTGCTTTGTAGTAGAATGAATATTTTGCAAAGAGGATTCGAAGAGAGGGTCAGGTTTGAAATAGCTAGAGGGCAATAATTGTTATCATCTTGGATTTTGCACCTAGACGATTCGTCTATTACAGAGGTAGTTAATGGTGTTTTCAGGTCGAGATTTCGATGATAATGATGTTGACAATGGATAATTGATTATAGATTTAATGTTCAGGTAGCTTTTTATGGTTCTAGACATTCAACAAAAAAATAAGCTCTTATATCGGTGGAGTTTGTAAGACCCCAACTTTTTATAAATAAAATTGAATTCCATCTAATTATTATTTTGAATTATAAGGTATTAATTTGATATAATGCTTTGGTTATGGGTGAAATGTGAAAATTTTGTAAAATAAGCAAGTGGTTATAAAATATTCATTGTCGAAAAATATTCGTTTTGTCGTGGAATATTCTTGCTTTGTTTGGAGAATATTCGCATTTACCACCAGCCTATTCAGGGCCACATAACGGAAAACTACTTTGGATGAAAATAATGACAAGAATGAGTTTTCTAAAAATAACGGCATAGTTATTACCGTTAACACTGTTGAAATACTTAGTAATTAAAATACGAATACGCTGGAATAGTTGCAAGAACACACCTGCAGATTGCGATAAAGATTTTTAAATTATCGATTCTTACGTAAGAAGGCACTACTCAATAATTATTACGTTACAAAGAATTACTATTTAATATTTTATTTTATTGATTCAATAATTACTACGTTGATATTTTATATTATTGTTGATTCAATAATTGTCACTGCACAATATTTCCCATTATTAGATCAATAATTCATATTATTTGAATAATATTATTAGATAGCATTATTGGCAATGTCTAAGGAAGTTCTGTCTAGGAAAGGAGTTTGGTCACTTAATTGCGCGCCAGTAAGGAGAAATCTTTATCGGAAAGCCCTCTCTTTCCTGAGAACGACCTGGTTGTCATAATTATGATTTTGTAATATTATTTGTGAATAACTAATTATTGATTTATATGATAAGAAAATATTTATTTTTCTATGGATATAAATGAAGGAATTAATTTTGAGGTATTTTATGAGTATTTAGTCGGAATGGAGGTATTAAAAATCGTCCGTATATGGATTTCGGCCATTTTCTGATTGGAATTTGGAAAAACTTTCTACTAAAAAGTTGTAGAGAATTAAATTTCCTATGAAATAGACATGCGATTCGAATTTTTCTAATAGAAGGGCTATTTGTTTTATGAATTATTGAAGTTTCGAAAATAAATGTTTTTATTTAAAATATGGTGGGCCCCACTTTTGGTTGGTGAGAAATTTGCTGAAATTTTATTTCAAGTGGTGGGCATGAATAGTAGCAGGTAAAGCCACCAGGTAGCAGGTTAGTTTGCTTTGGCGTTCTTAGCATTTTCCTATAAATAGGGTGATTAGTTAGAATTGAAAATCACACCAGAATCATAAGCTTTCTCTCTCTATATTATCGAGCGTATTTTGTGAGTATTTAGATACTTTGAGAGTTGCTATTCAATACAAGTTTCCTTCAGCACTATATCCGATATTTCAGTCAGAAGTACTGTTCTTTTGAGGTAAATGATGTTATTTTCTTAGTAAATGATGTTATTTCGTTCAATAGCATTATGCTGAAATATTGGTATGAATTTTATTGTGAATTTTTTTCTTTTCATGTCGAGGTTATTATTCACGTATACGACACTATTCACGAATACGGTACTATTCACGAAGTATGATTTTTCTTGTGGAATTTCTATCTTTTCGTGTCGGGGTTACTGTTCACGTATACGACACTATTCACAGAAAAATGAAATTTTCTCTTCTTTGTCCAAGTTGTCTATTATGGTTACTATCTTTGATTGTATCTATATTTTTATCTTCATTCTTGAATTTTACTCCACTATGGTTTATTATGGAGTATTTTTGAACTTGGATTATCTAAAGTACGAATCCCTAATCTTTGTCATTTTATCTCACTGGATTCGTTTCTTTAAAATATTTTTCATCATTCTCAGTCCTAAATGATGATATAACTGAATATATTTGGCATGTAGTATAAAGATGAATGATTACCTGATGAATATCTTTGGCCCGTAGTCCAAAGATGAACAGGTGTTGAGATGAACATGACCAACTGGTGATCATACAAATGAATATCTTTGGCCCGTAGTGCAAAGATGAATATTTGATTCAAGATGTATATTGATTGATATTACAGGGATAAAATATTGATGATTGACTTTTAAATTCATAGATGATAGTAGATTTCATTCTCTACTTAACTCTTCTAATGAATTGTTATTTTTGTTGCGAATATTGATCTAAAACTGGTTGTCCATTATATTTTATCTGATTTATTGAAGGCTAACGATAATTTGTTCTACATTATATCTTAGTCATAATATTCTTTATTGGGCTAGTTGAGCTCACCCTTTTTCTTTTTGTTCTATTTTTCTTCTCAGGAGGCGAGAATATAGCGGAAACTAGTCGGGGTGTGGAGTGATGTTCCCAGTTTAGCAGTCCTCACTATTTTATAAAATAGTATTTTAATAATTGTAATGAGGACTTATTTGAGTTTAAATAATGTCTAGAAGACAATATTTATATTTAAACTCACATCATATGTGTTGTCGTATTTTGCACGACAATTGTAATCACTACACCAAAAATGGCCTCCAGTAAAGGACAAATCCTTCACTATAGGGCCTATATCACTCACAAGTGATTTATTGCGAAGAAATATTTCCTTCACACGAGTGCTCGCATTAGACCTCATCGCAATTGAGTATCCTTCGCTAAATAGTAACTAAATGTCTTTTGTGAAGGATATATTGTGAATAACGTATTCCTTCACAAATTGTATTTAGTAATGGAATATTGTTATTTAGTGAAAGATTAATTTCTTTCACAAATAATATTTTAAGAAGGACTATTTGAAATTAGTGAATAACTTTATTCCCTCACAAATAATATATTGTGAAGAACAAATTTATTTAACGAGAGAAAATTTTCCTTCACTAATTATAAATTAAGAATGTATCTTCAAATTAGTGAGGAAAATAATCCTTCATTAAAATCTATTTCTCAAGTAAAATCCTTTACAAATTATAAATTTGTAAAAAAAAATTTAATTGATAAATAATCAAAATTCATTGCAAATTATAATTAATTTTCAAATCACTAATTTCATTTTTTTGCTAAAATTAAACTGAAATTAAATAAAAGGAAATATACATAATTCATGGGGCATTACCACATACAGTGACTATCAAAGGACATGCTCTATGATGTCAACAGTAAATCAAATGCAAAGAAGCAGAATTAGATGGCTATAGTAAATGTGCTAAAATAAAGCATAAAGCCTAAAAGGATATCAACAGACTAATACAATGTAAACCAAATTTAAAAAGCTAGCCAAACCCATAAAGACAGACCTAACCAAATTTAAAAACCTAGAAGACCAACAAAGAATAAAGAATAACGCTCAACCCAATTAAGCTTTCCCAAATTAAGAAGAAGAAGCATGGCGGCGAAGCTAAACAACAAAGAACCCAATTAGCCACTCATAAAGATAACCCATACATAAAGCAGAAAGAAGAGCGAAGGGCCCAACATCATAAAGATGAGAAAAGCGATGCGAAGAATTAAACAACAAATTCATTAGCTAGGCTCCAGCAGCCCAAACCCACTATGCATACCATCCGAAGGCGAGGCACTCAAAGTCGAAATCGCACCATCAGTAAAGAAGAAGAAATCGCTTTATGGCCGGTAAGAACTGCAAAGAATATCCCTTCGCCACAAAGACCTTTCAGAACCAATGTTCAAACCATATGCGCACTAAAGCAAATTTGCACCAAAAGAGGTGAAATAAAAGGCCATCACCAAGCATATGCAGAGTAGAACCGCAAGAAGATGCACTTTCTTCGCAACAAGAGATTCACAATGTAAAAAAAAAAAGAATTGGGAGCAAAACATTAGCATGACAGACTGCACCAGTAACCAAATTATATACTAAAGCTATATAATGAGGATTTTTCAAAAAAAAAAGCTGATACATGAGATTTGAGCAGAAATTTACTAATATTGAACATCTAAGAAGAGATACAGGAAGTAACCATGATGGTGCGAAAGATATTTAAGCATGCATATATAATGGATAGATAATAAATCCAATTGAGATAGTTGAATTATATTTACAACATACTGAACAATTCTTTCCCAAAAACATATAGATAATGAAATATTGTCCTACCAAGTGTTAAGTATTGTAATTTGGTTTGCAAGTAGAGACCTATATAGGATACATGAGAAATAAACAAGGATACCATTAATTAAAAGACACCATGTAGAAGGCAAAAAGTTATAAAGATTTTCCTTTACAAACTTGCAAATTTTGAAATCACAACCATCAATTTGGCAAAATGTGGAAGAAATTTTAGGTGCAAAATATAAAACAGACACACCTGATCAATTTGGCGCTTTACTCATAGTTTCGACAGTTGTTATTTCATAAAACCATCTTAGTCAGATGAATGGATGGTTGCTAGATCTGGGAAGAAAAATTTAGTAGTTCTACTGATAAAAGTGCAATGCGAGCAGCTCTTAGCATAGAAAACACATTCCTGTTGAAACTTTTGGATTTTAGCCAATGCTTTGGAAGCTGTAGCACAAATCAAACTTGAATTTCATTAAAATTGATCAAAGAAGGTTGGGCTTGTGCAAATACAAAAATACAAGCTTGAGACTAAAAAGATAACATAAATTAATCATTTCTTACCTTTAAGAATGATGAGAACTTGATTGCCTTTTTCATGTTTTCCACCCTCCTTGCCAGTATGAACATCCAACACAAATGATGCAGGGGGTATGAATAGTCCACTAGTACAGTAAAGTCTATGTAACCATTGAAAACACTTGAGCCTAAATCAGAAAGTTTTGGCTCATGAAATAATTAAGTCACTCCACTAGCTGAATGGTCGTATACAGCATAGCCTGAAGATTAATCAAGTACATTTTCTGATGTGAACAAACCCCAGAGATCAATGCAGTTAGTGTACTGCAAACTGCAAATACTTTTACTGGCTTGCATTCCAGAAAATACCTAGATAAATAATAAGAAGCCAGTAAAAGTATTGTGAAACAGGACATGAGTCAAAGCAACTGGAGCTAAAATGAAAATAACTTTAAGTCTGGTATTGGCACATCAGGAGCATCACACTCACTCACACACACACATAGAGGATATAGAGAGATCTGTCTGATCTAATTTAATCTTCAGCTCAAATAAGCTTTAGACAGCATTGACGACGGAGGAGAGCCTAACAGTACAAATTTATCAATGTTATAACTAAAACATAGCTTTTGATTGCACAATTTAATGACTAAATATACAATGAAGACCAGTTAGTTGACAAGGCTTACACTTGAAAAGGAAAGGAAGTAAAAATAACTCCAATACTGGAGGAAATACAGCTTACCACCTTGAATCCAACCCCACTAGCAATGGTACTAGAAATAAGCCTCAATCTTTCACTTAAGTGGGTGCCGATAAACCTTGCATTTTCATCATGCACAAGTACTTCGAAGGTGGAACTGCACTAACCTTTGTACACAGATCCACCACGACTGGGGCATGTCCATAGAACTCCCGACCTTCATTCCGCAGTAGAGGGGGATCTTGAGGTCGCCGGAACCACACAACCTTAAGAGGAACCAAATCATCCACCTCTGCTTTCTTCCAAAAGTGAGCCCCGCGCCAGCTCTCAAATTTAAACACACCACAAAGTCGGGCTTTGTGACCAGATGGCCCCACATGAACTTTTGAACAATATTTACAGACCTTTGCAGGATAAGCCAATAATAACTTCTGGACCCCCGCCCTAAGCGTCTCCCATGAGCTCAAAGTTCCTCGTTCTATAAACCTCTGATCATGAGGAGACAAAGACACACCTCCAACAAACGAATTCAAATCTGTATCAAAATTCAAATGGTTTAAGAATAGGCTTTCATCATTTTGGAAAGCCCCTGCCTGTAAGCACAGTTCAACAACTGCAGGAACACGGTCAAAATCAAACCTTTCTTGGTGTTCAATTACACTTTGGAACATATTCTCTAGATGAAATGATTTTACAGGGACAATAATATCATTCAAGCTCCCTTTGATCCATTCATGCTCGTGACTCTTGGCAAGGTGCCTATAACCACCACAAGTCTGAATTAAATGACCTTTCTCACCAATATATACTTCTGGATAGTACCTGCCAAGAAACAAGAGCAAGTCAGACCAAATGTCTTCCCAAAGATGACAAATTCATTAAATTTTCCTAATTAACTTCAAATAAGAAACGTAAATGAGAAATACTCATAGATGTTTAACTAAAAGTCCTGGATAAGTGAGATCCAAAGGGTGTTGCAACCTACAGGTTATATAAGAGAGAGTTCCACCTTTGTCCCACGATAGGTACACACCAACAGTATTCAGACTACGTACAAAATCCAATATACAGAATCCAGGAGCAAATCAGTGCAATGACAGATTTTCTATAATACAACATTCCCAAGAAAAGATTGTAAAATTGACACTTAGATATGGATAAAGAGATCATGAATGCAATGAGTCTGATGATCAATCCAAAAGCACAAAAGACTTATCTGACTTGTGACTTGTGAGTTGTTGAATGGACATAATATCCCTCCACAAATTCACTCAGTCCCCCCCCCCCAAAACACACACACAAACATACATCCCCCCTCTACCCACCCACACCCACGGCATATCATAAGAAACTTAACTGAAAACTCAAAGAGTGCCCATCTAACCGAAATAGCATCAGCACCAATGACAATATCTCCCAAATAAAGTATAAAAAGGAAGCTCCTAAACTAACTCCTATGCTCCTTTAAAAAATACAACTCCAACATGATTGTGAGTGAGATGAAACAAACTCATGAACATAGCAAAACTTATGCTCTAAACTTTATGAAAGCTGAAGATGAAACAAACTCATGAAAATATCATATCATAATCTAAACTTTATGAAAGTTGTTGATACAAACTGGATACTTTTGAGGTCTCACGAATCGCTTCCATTTGAAATTTTGTTCTTAGCTTGATTTGGCAGGATTTACTGAAACTAATTTTCTCTGTTTCTCTCTCGAACTTAAATAAGAAAAGGTTACTATGATTCTCTCCACTTTTTTCTCCTATTAATCTATATTTAATAATGCAGGTAAAAAATCTGTACCAGGTACCATGTCCAATATAAACTAGAGTTCGGATAACAAAAATACAAATGTATATACACCATATTATATGTTTCCTTATATCCATATATAATATATTACATTTATACATATAAAAATTAAGTAAATGGATTTATGTATATATAGAGAGAGAGGTATAGAGATTGAATAGTACTTCAATCTGCAAGAGTGCTGCTACGAGGGAAACAAAAGGCAGCAAGGTCGAATATATGTAGTGGAAGCAGTATAACAAAGTCTACATGGTGTCAGATAAATTAATTTACAGTTGATATACACAACCAAAATATGGGTCTATAACTAAATTATACTCCCTCCATTCCACAAAAATAGTCTAATTTGTTATTAATAAATAAATAACTCTATTTCTGAAACTCAGTTTAAAAAAAACAAAATTCAAAATTTAAGAAGCTCAAAGTTAAAGATTTCCGAAACTCCACCATCGGTCACAGTTACTGTATTAACATGCATTCAAGTTTTTAATAAATTAACTTCCTTTTGTTTTTCCCCTTCATTCCTACTTCTTACCATATCTAAATTTTTTTGTTATACTTTTATGGTGACAAATTTCAAGACACGAGTCTTTTCCTATGTACTCCAACACTGGGAAAAGCAGTTCTATTTCTGACATTTTGTTTTGGTTTGAAATTAAATTTCGTTCTAATCTAATATGCTTAAACTCTTTAATTAACATCATATGTAGTATATAAATCCATCCCAAGCCTTGGTTTTGTCTAATATTTTGTTTTTAATCAAAACAGTCCATTGGAAGATTTTATCAAATACTATGTGTGCACTGTTTTGAAACCCTCGTGTTATAGCCATTTATTTGAGCTATCATCCCATTTTACCCTCCTTATAACACCACACCACCAAGCCTATACCCCCTTGCTTCTAATTCAGACAATAACAAGCAATTTCATAATCAAATTCATACATAAAACCAACTAATTAACAAACTAGTTAGTTTACAAACTTTTCAAAGTTTTAATTTCATATATCTTCAACATAACCCATATGAATAGCATCCCAATTTATATTGCTTATAAAATATAAACATATCCAATACCCACCTCAATTAGCTTACCAAATTAAATTGTTAACAATTCTCAATTTGAAACTAACCAACTTCATTTGCATAAAAACATAATTAGTTTACCTTTGCTTGCTTGCAAAATTTGATTGTAATTCAACTCCTTGTATGCTTAAATCCTTCTTTTCTTTTTATTGTTTCTGTGTTTTGCAGGAAGCATGTTTGCATATGCAATTTCCTAAGGTGCCTAGTTGTTAATCTTTATATGAAGTGGTAACAAGTATTAAAGAAAATACCTTCGAACAAATAAATAATACAAATCATTTCAGTAAGTACTGAACAAAGTTGTTGAAAAAAAAATACCTTCGAATAAATTGACGGGTCTTTGGGTCTTCACAGTTAGGGCTTTTGCAATTGGGATCACACAAATCGATCTAGCGCAGCAAAATTTGGGGCTAACTTTTTCATTCTCCCGCCTAAACAATGGCCAAGGAAGACGAGTGAACCCAAATTGATAGAGAAAAACCTAGCTAGCCCATCTATGATCCAAATTGAAACATCTAATTTTGGCTAAGGAAAACCTAGCTTTACTCTCCAGACCAACCACGTGACGCATCACATTTAATCGATCAAAGAACACGACCTGTTCCAAAATTTTAAGATAACAGAGGAAAAAAAATAACATAATATTATTAGATAGCATAGGATATATATGTAATATTAGATAATATTATAACATCCGAATATTAGATAATAGGAAAAATATAAGATAACACGGAATATATGTTATTTTTCCAAAAAAAGTTAGATGACATTTTTTAAAAATAACTCTTTACAAAAAATATTGTAATTAAGTTACTTAAAAGTGTGATTATTATAAGTAAATTTACTACTATAAAAAAATTAATGTATTTATATTATAATTTATATTCACCACAATTAATTCAAAAAAAATTATTTAGAACAAGATAGCGACCAATTTTATCCATCGCAAAAATTTTTTGAATAATGATATATAGTGAGTAATAATTCCTTCACTAAATAGATTTTTTCCTCGCAAATTTTCATCATAAATTGGCTCCAAAAATCTTTCTATCGCCCCAATTTAGCGAGGAAAAAAATATAAATTATGAAGGATGTTTCTTTTGCTAATAACTATATTGTCACTATACTTTTTTCCTTTGCTAAACAACTCCTCATGTGAAGGAATAAATTCCTTCACAAAATTTCCTTCGCTATAAACCATTTTTGGTGTAGTGAATAATGAAGTTGTTGTTTCTGTACCATGTATTTGGCGACTCAAAATAGGTGATGTATACCTATTTTAGGGACGTCACAGAGTTCGAATGACTCACTTTAGGCAAATATATTCGGCTCAATTCAGATATATTAAATGATGTTCAGGTTAGAGTTCGACAGTGGTCGGAGGAAAGGAGGTGTGTTTGGCTTATAGTTCGGGAGTTGGGATTTTTTATTTGTTTAGTGTCCGGGTTCGGATGAGGTCGGCTGAGTTAATGGAACATGTTTTGTTTATTTCGGGAAGTAGTTCAGATGGGGTCGGCTGCAAATGGCAATTGAAGGACAAATTTATCCCGAAAGAATAAATGTTCTTCGGGAAGGACAAGTTTCTCCCGAAAGGATAAATGTTCTTCGAGAATAACAAATTTATTTGGAAAGGATAAACATTTTTCAGGAAGGATAAATTTCTCCCGAAAGAATAAACGTTCTTCGGAAAGGACAAGCTTCTTTCGAAAGGATAAACGTTCTTCAGAATGGACATGTTTCTCCCGAAAAGATAAATGTTCTTCGGGAAGGACAAGTTTCTTCCGAAAGGAGAAATATTTTTCAGGAAGGATAAACGTTCTTTCGAAAGGATAAACGTTCTTCGGGAAGGATAAGTTACTTCCGAAAGGATAAATGTTCTTCGGGAATGACAAGTTTCTCCCGAAAGGATAAATGTTTTTCGGAAAGGACAAACGTTCTCCCGAAAATATAAATGTTCTTCGGGAAGGACAAACGTCTTCCCAAAAGGATAAATATTCTTTGAGAAGGATAAACGTTCTTCGGAAAGGACAAACATTCTCCCGAAAGGATAAATATTTTCGGGACGAATAAACGTTCTCCTCGAACGGATAACATTCTTCGGGACGGATAAACATTTTCACGAACGGATAACGTTCTTCGGAACGGATTAACATCCTCCAGGACGGGCACACATCCTCCGGGACAGACAAAAATCTTCCAAGACTACACGCCTTTTGTGATGGCGTGCGTCTTCTAGGATTAAACGCACTTCAACTGACTTTCTCCGTGACTAATAGATGTACTCTCCTATTTTAAGTTCCTTATGATAAAAGGGAGGGGGGCAATGTTGAGGCCTGATATTTAGGGTCAGAATAATTCGGTGGATCACGCCATGTGGCAGAATATTACAGTCACAAGGCTTAATTTTAAGGAATCTTTAATTTCTTATTGTATTTAATCTATAATTCCTAAGGAAAGAGACATGATCAGATTCAACTTCCTTTTTTTTAAGGAGATTGACTCTTATCCTAGTATGGTAGTTAATATGATAAGGAATTCTATTCCAATTCGAGGACAAGACGATAAAGGTGGTGTGATCTTATAAATACAAGGTTATATACCTTACTTTACAGGTACCTCACATTATTTACTTTAACTCACTAGAGCAAACTATATTCGTCCATTGATGAAGTTTATGGTTTGTACTGATTTTCATACCGGAATTATCTTCCGACAATTCCAATCGTCAAGTTTTTTGGTGATTTTTTGTTCCATGTGCAGATTTTTCGTTCGTTATTTAGTGATTTTATGAATAGACATATTTTAATGTTAACATGATACAAAAAATACATTATAATACAATGCTCAAGTATTACATTTTAAATTCATAAAGGGAAGATTGCTTCAAAAAGGATTGATCTCTCATAAGCTCATCCATTTAATAATGAAGCACCACACGATCAAAGAAGAAAGTTAATTTTGCCACTAAGAAATCAAAAAGGTTTCCTACCCGCATGCAACCCACCCTTCAAAACCAGTTTCTCCTCCCCCTCTAAGCTCGGCATTTACCATTTACTCATCTGTTCTACGAATTTAAAGAGTTAATTAATTCAACAAATTTTTTTTACTTGTTTAGTGATAGTAATATAAAATAATTAATACAATATCTTTATATTTATGATCATAATTTATAATTATACTATATTTATAAATTAATAATTTAATTTTTAAAAAAATATAAATAAAATAATTAGTACCAACGAATTTTATAAATAAGTCTTTTATAGATAAAGAAATACATCAGCATGTCCCCTACCACAGCTGAAATTTGAAACGTAGAAGAAATTGCCAAGCAGAAAATTCTAACCTAAACAAGTTTGTACGAGTAAAAAGTAAAATCAGTAAATGGCAGAGATCACACACGTCAGTCAAATCTGTCACATCTAGAGGTGAAAGGAAAAGAATCCTAGAAAAAGAGATAAATACTTGCTGTCTACCCATACAAAGGCAGTGCCCACTGGCCAGGCCACTTGCGGGTAGAAAATGAGTCGTCTTTTTTCCTTTCTTTTTGTCCATCAGTAATGGGGTTAGGAAGTTAGGTCACGGGAAAAAACAAAAAAAATCCAGTTTTTTTTTCCAAAAGGGTGCAACTTCTGACTCGCATCAACATCATTAATTATCTAAAGAATGTGAAACATAAAAGGCTAGACTCTCATGCATGCATGCATGTTTCTCGCAGCAAATTAACCTAATCTTGAACATACAGGAATTATATAGGAGGAGGGGATATAATGAGAAATTTTTTGTGGAACTTATCTTCCGTATTAAAATTTTGATTGATTCTGATTTATAATCTACGGGTAGACTTGAACACGTAACATGACGATGACAAGATACATTACTAATAGGCTATTATTTTTAAAGTGTTTCATTTTTTTTACTTTGAATAGTGAATATTTAGTTGAGTGAGGGATCAACTTCTACATATTAAGATCTTTATTTGGTAGATCATCCTATATATATATAAATATTCACAATAGTTATATAGGTGCACAAGAATATTTATTTTTTACTTTATTCCTCCATTTTAAAATATAGGAGTGTAGAATTAATTATATTTTTTAAAAGTTTATATAGAATAGTTTCAATTAAAAACTCATATGTATTTACTTAATTTCTAGATACTACAGTTACCAAGATTGTAGACTATTAAAAAACTAAACGTATTATTAATTTTGAATTTATTAAAAACTAAAAAATAATCTTGTATTTCGAATCAGAGGAATTTTTCAACTTTTTTTTCCTTTTGGGGTAATATGCATGCAACCTCCAAATTCCTTTTGGGGTAATATTGCATGTTGGAGAGGAACATTGGTTTCAGCCCAGCTGAATAGGCTTTGAGCCATGCAGGAGGATGAGCAAACAAATGCTTATTAATTAAGAAGAGAATCCGGTTGGTAGGATTGGCAGTGACTCAAACCACTGAAGTGGAGATTTTTCAACACATTTTTCTTTAGAACAAGGAGAGATTAACAAAACTAATTAAAGAGTATAAATAATAAACAATATTACATAAGCTGTAACATTTTATTTTTGGTTTAAAAAAATAGAGGAGAAAAAAATAGAAGGAGATAGAAAAACAGATGGATTAAGGTGATTCACCTAAAGTACTCCATCCGTTTCAAAATTAGAGATACTATTTGATTTTTTAAGTCAAACCTCGGTATGTTGAACTTTAAAATTGCTATATACGATACATAAAAGTTTAGAATGAAATAAATTTTGTGATTAATAAATTTTGTTATATACTCTCTCCGTTCTGAATATTAAGATCAATATTATTGACTTTTTAAAAGTCAATTTGAGATATTTTCAAATTTAAAATTGTCATGATTCACTTAAGTTTTCAAAACGATAATCTTATAACTAATAGTACTTATAGGTAATCTATGATATTCATAATTGTATTGACATAAATTAAATGAAATTATCTCATTTTTGAGCTTAAAAATGTTTGAAATTGACTTTTCAAAAGTCAATAATGATTTTATAATTTAGAAAAGAGAGTACTACCTAATTGTAATAATTGTATGAACTAAAATTAAATAAATTCATATTAATTTGAAGTTTAATATACTGTCGTTTGACTTCAAAAGTCAAATCTATTAAATATACTCCCTCCGTCCCAGGATAAAAGTCCTGGTGGACTTTTCACGCATATTAAAAAGGGGAATAAAATGATAAAATTGTCCGTAATAATGTCATTAAATATGGAGAGAATTAGAATAAGAAAAGTATGAGATATTTAATGCTACGGGCATAATAGGAATAAATGTGTAAAAGTTTGGTTATTAAAGGAAAGTGGACATTTAACATGGGACTACTCAAAATTAATAGTAATAAAGACTTTTAACCTGGGACGGAGAGAGTACTAAATTGCAGTACATGATATGATCATAGCTTCACATCTGTCATTCTTATAATTCAACACGTGTCCTGCCTAATTAATGTTCCTTAAGACCCTTAATAAAACTGCTCAGCTAACATAACAAATGAGTATGAAAACAAACCCTAATTCATTCCCCTAAATTATAGATTTATAATCCCCTAAATTACTACAAATATAAACTATTTTGATAATATCAACTGTTTTGATATTATCCCTTGTAATTTAATTATTATTTAATAAAATCACTACTTTATAATATTAATTAATTTTTTGGATTTATAATCTTCTAAATCACTACAAATCTAAACAATTAATAGCATAATGTCATTCTCTTAATTTTTTAAATTTATAATGCCCTAAATCACTACAAATCTAAACTGTTTTGATAATATCAACTGTTTTGATATTATCATTTGTAATTTAATTATTATTTAATAAAATTTCTATTTTATCTCAACACTACCCCCTACAATGTATATTCATTTGTTTTTCTGTGTAAAATTTGATCATCGCACAACAATCTACCATCTTCTTATTATATTTTAATTTATTAATTGTGCACACATTTATTATTAAAAAATTGAATAATCTCACTGTAACGCGCGGGTTTGTATCTAGTTGTATATCTAATTTTGGAGCGAAGAGAACATTTATTTCCATCTTTCTCCAACTTCATTTGTTTCTAACCACAAAAAGGAAAAAGTCAAAAAAGAAACAAAATGGGGCTGAGGCCACACAATTTATTGGGCCTACAGATATAAGGGCTCACACAATCCAAATAGACAAATCAGATCCATTCTGTACGGTATACATCATTTGTCACCCCTCATTATTGATCCCAAGTTAGCCACCATGGGCAGGTTCAACCCATTTTGTGTTGCTTGCCTGTCAGTTGTCACAAATTAAAAAAATAAATTATTCTTAAACTTAATTAAATGGCACATCCAATTTGTTGTCCAACTTATCACATTGTGCAATGCTCATGTGTGACAATCCAAATATGTCACAATGATCTTACTTAAACAAGGTAGATGATAAATACACACGTAACAAGTTACTACACAAAACGTATTCCATAAAAAGATGATCAAAATATGTTTTGTAAATAAATTAAGAAAAATAAAAGAGCAGAAAAAAAGTATTTTATTAAATAATATATTTATCCTCTACTTTATGTATTTTCACCATCTTTTTGAAAACGAAGGAGTAATAAGTTAGTGTACATGCATAAATTTTTACGGCTACTAGTTTTATCAACATAAAAATGTATGTACTATCTCTATTCTATAATAATAGTCGTTTTAACTTCATGCACATGAATTAAGAAAGTCATTTAATACTATCATTTAAGAACTAAAATTTGTATGAAAATTTATTGGGACAATAAAAGATGTTAGGGGTGATATAGAAAAATAAATAATTTATTATCCTAGAAAGTTGTAAACAACAATAAAATTGGAATAATTTTTTTTCTTCTAAAAAATCAGTTATTATGGAATGGAGATAGTTCCATTTATCATTCATGTAATACTTTTTTATCTTAACTAAATGTCTCTTTTTTATTTTCATATGTATCAATTTATGTCTTTTATTATTGTTCACTTTAACCATGTCATCTTTAAGATATTCAGTTAATTTGTCTGTGAGATCTATAAAGGAAAGATTATGGAGCTGAATTTTTTTATCTCAAAGATCACATTACAAATAGTTTGAGGCCGAATGCATTAATTCATCTTCTTAGGAAAATTCCATATTAATACTATAATACAACTAATGTTATATATAAACCTTCAAATTTTATTACATACTTCTACAAAATATTTAAATTGACAATTTATATTTTACAGTAAATAATGTTTGATAGTTGTGTAAACTGAATCGAATCTAGGTGCATTACTATGCTACGTTTGGATTGGAGTAATTAAGGTAAGAATGAAATGATTCATTTATATGAAATGAAAAAAATTATGTTTAGTTGCGATTGGAATGAATTGAACCATTATTATTTCTCCCAAAGTTATGAATTTTATTCTTTGGGAAGGAATATGAAATAACTCATTCCAACTAAGGGGGTGTTTGTTTAGAACTGAATGGAGTTGAATGACTAAATGGATAAATTAGTCAGTCATTCAGTGTATTTGTTTTGAATAAAAATCGATTGAATGGCTGAATTGGTCAGTTTTTGGACAAAATGACCAAGTATAATTTTTTTTGACTAAATGTGCTTAATGACTGCTGAATGAAATATTTTATATTTAATTTTTTTTATAATATACAATTTGTTTCATCCGGTATTCAATATTTAGAATTTCACTTCATTCAGATTACTTAAATATTCAAAACTATTTTATTTAATTTTATCAAACACTCCCTAAAATGAAATAAATCATTCATTTTTCTATTTTATTCTTTCAATCCAAATGTAACATAAATTTATAAGCCAAGGGTAAAATTATCAAGAATAGTAGAATACAATTTCTCTTCAACTATGTTGCAAGTATAGAGGTCACATAAATTGAAAATACCACATATAAAAGGACGTCGTCAGTTAAATTGAACATGTGTGAATGCATTAATTAATTTCTGAAGTTTTATAAGTGACCCATTTCTTTTTCTATTTCCCTTCAACACTAAAGGAAGAAGACATGTTTCCCTTTGCCACTTTTCTTTTAAAATTTATTTACTGAAAAATCCATAATATAATCTACTATTTCTTAATTAATTTTCTCTATTAATAAAGAGTACTACACTTTCTTTTTCTTTCTGTTTTCTCCTAAACTATCAACCAAGACGTAAAAAGAATGTTTTTTTTATTTCATACCAAAATTTTAAAATGTAATATATACTCCCTCTGTTCTTTTTTAATTAACGTTTTAAGATTATGCTTAAGAAATATAATTAATACTTTGCTTGATTGATAAAATTGAGTATTACATCTTTTTAAAATTCATCGAAAGGATGAGAGAGAAACAATTGAAGAACTAAGTACTCTCTCCATCCCTTAATATAGGACGTTTTAGGTTTGTGTATAAGAATTAAGATAATAATGAAAAGTATTAAATATAATACTCAATTGTCATAAAATCCCTTATCATAGTTATTTCATACTCTCTCCCACATTTTTCCGTAATTCACTCCTAAAAAAACTCAGTAATTAGTCTCATTTACTCGTTGGTCTCTCTCTCCATCCCCATAAAAGTGGAAGAGTTTTGTTGGGATAAGAGAGTGAAAGAGTTAAAAGTATGGGCAATTGTGAATAAAGATAAAAAAAGGTTTAAATATAAATTACTATCCTAAACTATTAGCCTTTTCCACTTCGATGATTGACCTTTTAATTTTTTCAATCAAATCATTAAACTATTAATTATTTTCGACTTCGATCCAATTTAAGTTGCCACATCATAAATTGATGATGTGGCCAGCTGACTAGACAAACTAATGCTTATGTGTAATTAAAAAAATATTATTTTAATAACCAAAGCCTAATCAATTAATACATTCAAAAATAAATAATTAAACTTAAATCAAACTTGTTTAATCACAAGAACAAACATTAATAACTAACATAAATACAAAAATAAAATAAAATAAAATAAAAAATAAGATCAAATGCCCTGTTGCTTCATATTCCTCTTCCTCTGAAAAAATTCCCAAAACATAACCCTAAACTTCAAACACCACACAATGCTTCAACAATCACCGCTCAAAAACTGCCCAGTGCTTCAACAATCGCCGATAGCCACCAACCCTATCTCAAGGCACCCTTCTCCAACTTTCTTCTGCCCCTACCAAAAACAATCCATCCAAAACCACGCCGCCGCGTCCCCATCTCCGAGATCACCTCCGATTTTTCGTTGAACCACCGCATCTGTAAAACCCCAACTTATTATAAGTAAAATCGAATTTCCTCTAATTATTATTGTGAATAATAAGGTATTAATTTGATATAACTCTATGGTTATGGGTGAAATGTGCAAATTTTGCAAAATATGCAAGTGGTTATAAAATAATCATTGTTGTCGGGGAATATTCATTTGGTCGTGGAATATTCTTGTTGTCGGGGTAATATTAAATGCAATAGCCAATTATCGTTTTGGGGCCCCATAATAGAATAATTATCGGATGAAGAAAATGACAAGTTTGAGTTTTTATAAATAACTCACAGAAGTAGTTATTACAGATTAACAATTGTTCAATACTCGGTGGTTAAAATACGATGTCTACGTGGATGCACGTATTGATGAATTATTGATCCTTACGTGAAGGCACTACTCAATAATTGTTACGATGAATTCTTGCTCAATATTTTATTTTATTGATTCAATAATTGTTGCGTTGATATTTTATATTATTGTTGTTTCAATAATTGTCACTGCATAATATTTCCCATTATCAGATCAATAATTCATATATATTATTTGAATAATATTATTAGATAACATTATTGGCAATGGCTAGAAAGTTCAGTCAAGGAGAGGTTTGGTCACCTAATTAAGCGCCACCAAGAAGGAGAAATTCTTATTGAAAAGCCCCTCTTTCTGAACTACGATCGATTGTCATAAATGTGATTACGTAATATTATTTGTGAATAATTAATTATTGATTCATATGATAAGGTAATATTTATTTTATGCGGATATAAATGTTGGATATATTTATTGTGGTTAAAAATGAAAGAGTTAATGTTGAGGTGTTTTATCGATATTTTTGTCGGAATGAAGGTATTAAAAAAATTAAACCAAAGTGTTTTTGAGATATATTATGTGAGTTATAATTTTAATCCGACCGTTGGATCGTTGTAATTTTTGGATATGTTATACATATATAAGTTGAGTATATGTCCACAAATTTTGAACGGTTAAAATGAACGTATGATTTGTTATGAATTTTAAGAGGTGACCGGTTCGAAATTGTTGAAGTATCCGAATTTAGCATTTTGGTGGAAAATTCTAGAATTGAGTGGGCCCCACTTGTGGTTGGTGAAGAAATGTGCTGAATTTTATTTCAAATGTGGTGGGTGGGAATAGTAGCGGTAAAAGCCATCAAAGGTTGCGTGTCAAGTCTCGCTAACATTTTCCTATAAATAGAGGGCTAAGTTAGAATTGAAAATCACACCGTAACATAAGCTTTCTTTCTCTCTCTAGATTATTGAGTGTATTTTGTGAGTATTTAGATACTTTGTGAGTTTCTATTCATCGGTGCAAGTTTTCTTCACCTTATATACCGATATTCCGGTCGTAAGATCTTGATATTTGGAGGTAAGGAGTGTTATATTCTTCTTAAAATGATATTTTTTCAATATCATTATACTCTAGAAATGTTGGTATGAACTTTTTATCAAATTTGGAACTTTTTGTGTCGGGGTTACTATTCACGTGATACAAAGACTATTCACGATACTTGCAGACTATTCACGAATCGACACTATTCAATAGAAAAATAAAATTTTCTTCTTTTTGTCCAAGATGTCTATTATGGTTACTATCTTTGATTGTATTCCATGTTTTGATCTTTATTCTTGAATTTTGCTTCAAAATAGGTTATTATGGAGTGTTATTGATCTTGAATAAACTGTTATACGAATCCTTACTATTTGTCCTTCTGTCTCACTGGATTCATTTTCTTTAAAATATTTTTCATCATCCTCAGTCCTAAATGATGATATTACTGAATATCTTTGGCCTGTAGTGCAAAGATGAATGATTAACTGATGAATTTTTTTGGCCCGTAGTGCGAAGATGAACAGGTGTTGAGATGAACATGACCAACTGGTGATACAAATGAATATCTTTGGCCTGTAGTGCAAAGATGAATATTAATTAAAGATGTATATTGATTGTTGTTACAGGGATAAAATATTGATGATGGACTTTTAAATCTTAGAAGATAGTAGAATTCTTTCTCTACTTGACTCTTCTAATGGATTGCTGTTTCCGCTGCAGTTGTTGATCTAAAAACTTGTTGTCTATTATATTTTATTAGATTTTTCCCTGTTGAAGACTAACGATAATTTGTTGTATACTATCTTAGTCATAATATTCTTTACTGGGCTAGTTGAGCTCACCCTTTTCCTTTTTGTTCCATTTTTCTCAAGAAGTGAGAACATAAGCGAAACTAGTGGGTAAAATGGAGTGATGGTTCTAGAAAGATGTTTTAGCAGGTCCTCACTATTTCTATAAAATAGTGTTTGAATAATTGTAATGAGGACTTATTTGAGTGTGGATATTGTCTAGAAGACAATATTTGTATTTAAACTCACAGTATGTGTTGTCGTATTTTGCACGACAATTGTATTATTGAAGTTGTAGTTTGCTTTCTGTACCATGTATTTGGCGACTAAGAATGGGTGTTGTATACCTATTTTGGGGGCGTCACAGTTGGTATCAAAGCTTAGGGATATGGTCTCTGGCGGAGATCGGGGAATAGAACTAGGAGAGGAGAGATGAGTAAATCTTTCGCTAGTGTGTCCTATCTAAGCTTATTTGTTGGTCACCATAATATAGGATATTATGTGATATGTTAATTTGTTTAATTAACCCTTGTTTTATATGGCGATTTAAGAATGGTCACGAGAACGTTAACAATGGAGTGTATGAGGCTGTGGAACAACCTTTAGTTACAAACCCAGAGAACGTGCAACAGGAAGGCAATAATCCTCCCAGAAACAACACTACCGAACAAATGATGAATGATGGGATGTTCGAAGTTTTTGCATTTTATGCAAAACCGCATTTAGAGGAAACTCATGCACGTAATACGGTGGAAATTATAGCAATGCGCGACTTGTCACAACCAAGCGCTCAAAGAGTTAGGACCACCGAATTTAAGGAAAGAGCAGATCCGATCATGGCAAAAACGTGGGTCAAGCAAATTACCAAGATATTCAATGTCTTGGGATGCACAGAGAAACAGAAGGTTCCATTCGCCACCTTTATGTTCCATGCGGTGAAGCGACTACTCTGGTAGGGAGTCTCAGGAAGCGTGCACTCAACCACCCATTTTCAAAGATGTCTTGGGAAACATTTCAGAACTATTCAATGACAAGTACTTTCCTGAAAGTATTCGCTATACGTATGAAGGAGGTGGAGTTTATCAGACTGGAACAAAACAACATGACGGTGTCCCAGTACGAGGCGAAGTTTGCAGAGTTATCCAGGTTTGCACCTCATTTGGTCGAAAATGAGGAACGAATGACAAGGATGTTTCTGAGAGGTCTAAAGCCCGAGATTCGGCAATATCTTATATCTCATAAATTTTCTTTATATTCAGATGTTGTAAACAGGGCTCATTTATTAGAGCGAGATAATGAGTATGTCCAACCGAGGGACTACAACTGTGGTCATCTGCGATGTGGCCATCGTCGGGCGATGATTACCAACGAGGAGGGAAAAATACGAACAAAGGCGGTAACCACTCGGGTGGTCATCGTGGCCATGATAATAGGAGATGTGAGTCAAGTGGAAATTTTAGAAAGAGGAGTTTTAACAATGACGGGAAGACATCAGCACCAGCACCAGCACCAACAACAAATTCTAGGGGAGGAGAACGACCGCCAGTTAGATGTTACAAATGCGGGAAAGAGGGACATACCATCCCAAACTGTCCACAATAATCCAAGGTATGTTACAAATGTGGAAAGGAAGGCCACATAGCTCGGTATTGTTCTGTAGCAAAACCAATTTCAACGGGGATGGTGCTCCAAGGGCTGTCCCAGATAAGTAAAAATTAGCGGTTACTGGAAGAGCGTTTGTCGTGACTGGCCAAAACGCGAGGAACCCAAACGAGGTGATTACGGGTAAGATAATCTTGAACTCTTGAGAAGTTTATACCTTACTCGATACCGGTTCTACCCATTCTTTTATCTCTCCTGCTTGTGCTCAACGTTTAAACTTGACTCCGGAGAAATTAGACTTTGATTTATCGGTGGAGACTCCGTTGGGTGAAACTTTCGTTACATCCACAGTTTATAAATCTTGCATGATCCAAGTTGGCACTATCACATTACCTGTTGATCTTATCTCTTTAAAGATATTTGCTTTTGATGTGATTTTAGGAATTGATTGATTAACCACTCATTATGCCAAAATTGATTATTTTAGTAAGGTTGTTAGTTTTCATATTCCTAACCAACCTGTCATACAAATTCAAACAACTAAACCACTAAAATCAGTCACTATCATATCAAGCCATAAAGCTATTCGTTTATTAAAAAATGGATGTCAAGCTTTCTTAGCCCATGTTATGGATTTGAACAAAGACAAGTCGATTTGAATAATATTTACATTGTTAGAGAATTTCCGATGTATTTCACGAAGAACTTCCGGTCTACCCCAGAAACGTGATGTTGAATTCTTTATTGACCTTGAATCGGGTACAAAACCCATTTCTAAAACCCCATATCGAATGGCTCCTATTGAACTTCAGGAGTTAAAAGTCCAACTACAGGAATTGTTAGACATAGGTTTCATTCGTCCTAGTACATCTCCTTGGGGTGCTCCTGTTTTATTCGTAAAGAAGAAAGACGGGAGTATGCGACTTTGTATTGACTATCGAGAATTAAACCATGTCACCATCAAGAATAGGTATCCGCTACCTCGCATTGATGACCTGTTCGACCAGTTGCAAGGAGCACAATTCTTTTCAAAGATCGATCTTCGTTCTGGATATCATCAGCTGAAGATTAAAACTGAGGATATTCCAAAGACGCCTTCGAACTTCAGACGGGCATTATAAATTCTTAGTCATGTCTTTTGGATTGACTAATGCTCCTACTGCTTTCATGGATATGATGAACCGTGTATTCAAGGAATATTTGGATCAGTTTGTTGTTGTCTTTATTGATGACATCCTCATCTATTCCAAAAGCCGTGAAGATCATGAGCACCATTTGAAGCTGATACTTGAAAAGGCTTCGTGAAAACAAGCTTTATGCCAAGTCAAGAAATGTGAGTTACGGCAAGGAAATAGCATTCCTTGGGCACGTGGTGTCAAAATATGGAGTATCTGTTGACCCGCAAAGATTGAAGCGAAAGACAAAGTTGGGAGCAACTAAAGTCGGTGGCCAAAGTCGTAGCTTTACGGGTTTAATTTGGTTATTATCGGAGATTCGTGGAAGGATTTTCTCAAATCGTTACTCAATTAACTCAAATTCGACTCGAAAGATACAAAATTGCATGGAGCGAGGAATACGAGAAGAGTTTCCAAGAGCTCAAGAGAGACTCATTTCGCACTGCTCGCAATACCATCCGATACGGATGGATTTGTTATATACAAATGATGCTTGTGCAAAGGGGTTAGGATGCGTTCTCATGCAACATGGGAAAGTCATAGCCTATGCCTCATGACAACTCAAAGAATATGAGAGAAATTATCCTACTCATGATCTAGAGTTGGCAACAAATGATTCGCGTTAAAATTTGGAGACATTACTTGTATGGGGAGAAAGTGGAGATTTATACTGACTATAAAAGCCTCAAATATTTCTTCACCCAAAAGAACTCAACATGCGGCAACGACGTTGGCTTGAGCTATTGAAAGATTACAATCACACTATTCAATATCATCCCGAAAAGCGTAACGTAGTAGCGCATTGAGTAGAAGATCATATCGCGAGTGCGGGTGCGATATTGTCAATGCAAAGGCCCATTCTCAGATGACTTGCAAAGGATGGAGGTAGAATTAAAGACTCCGGGGACCTACATGATGATGGCGAATATACGAGTAGAATCGACTTTAATTGATAAAGTTTAAGTCGCTTGCTCAAGCTACTGGACATAGAGGCGATCGTATGAAGAAGAAAGTCAAGAAGGTACTATTCCGAAGCAAGAATCGATGAAGAAGGAATACTTAGATTTAACTCGGACTTTTTGTTCCTAATGATTACGACTTGAAGCATAGAATCATGATGGAGGCACAACACACACCATTTGCAATCCATCTCAGGAGTACCAAAATGTATCATGATATTCGACATACATTTTTGGTGGAACAATATGAAGAGAGAGATCGCGGAATTTATCTCGAGGTGTTTAACTTGTCAACGTGTAACAGCGGAGCATCAAGTGCCAAAGGGTCCATTACAACCACTTGAGATTCCGAAATGGAAGTGGGAACACATTACTATGGATTTCCTTACAGGTCTTCCCAAAGTTTCTCAAGGCATAGATGCTATTTGGGTTATTGTTGATAAATTAACCAAGTCTGCCAATTTCTTGCCGATACGTGAGATTTATTCCCTTGAACGTCTTGCTAGTATGTACGTGAATGAGATTGTGAGATTGCATGGCATGCCAGTATCCATAGTTTCGGATCGTGACCCAAGATTCACTTTGGGTTAGCTTACAGAAAGCTATGGGCACAGATTTATGATTCAGTTCGGCATACCATCCTCAAACAGACGGACAATCAGAGAGGACTATTCAAACCCTTGAATATCTATTAAGACTTTGTGTCCTAGATTTTAAAGGAAGTTGGGACAAGTACTTGCCACCGGTGGAATTCTCCTACAACAACAGTTATCAAGCAAGTATAGGCATGGCTCCATTTGAGGCGTTGTATGAACGAAAGTGTCGTTCTCTAGTATGCTGGGACGAGGTGGGAGAAGCAACGTTTTTGGGACCAGAATTAGTACGTATGACTACAGGAAAGATCCAAATGATTCGACAACGTATTCAAACCTCACAAGATCGACAAAAGAGTTATACTGATCTTCATAGAAAGGACGTGGAGTTTAATATTGGAGATCATGTATTGTTACGTGTTGCTCCATGGAAGGGAGTTACAAGATTTGGAAAGAGAGGAAAGCTCAATCCACGATTTGTTGGTCCATTTGAGATTTTTGACCGAATAGAAAATGTGGTCTATAGACTCGTATTACCTCCAAGTATGTCTAGTGTTCATAATGTTTTTCACATATCCATGCTTCGTAAATATGTGAAAGACCCGAACCATATTATTGTGTTAGAACCAGACGAGATAGCCGAAGATTTAACGTACGAAGAAGTACCTGTTAAGATCTTGGATAGGAAAGAGCATGTCTTACGCACCAAGGTTATACCACAAGTTAAGGTTTTGTGGAGAAACTATGCTATTGAAGAGATGACACGGAGTTGAATCGAAAAATGAAAGCGAGGTATCCTCACCTTTTCGAAACACCAGATACGTACGTCAATTTCGAGGACAAAATTTCATAAGAAGGGGAGGTTGTAAGACCCCAACTTATTATAAATAAAATCAAATTTTCTCTATTTATTATTGTGAATAATAAGGTGTTAAATTGATATAATATTTTGGTTATGGGTGAAATGTGCAAATTTTGCAAAATAAGCAAGTGGTTATAAAATAATTATTGTTGTCGGGGAATATTCGTTTGGTCATGGAATATTCTTTACGCTTCAGAATATTAAATAACCAGCGCATGACTATTTGTGGGCCCCATAACGGATAAGCTGCTTCGGAAGAAAGCGACAAAATTGAATAACGGCGTAGTTATTCACAGTTAACAATCGTTGGAATACCCGATTAGGTTAAAATAAAGATGTCTGGCGTGGTTGCATAAAGAAGACACTGGCGGTATTGTACATTATTGTTGAATTATTGATCCTTACGTAAGAAAGCACTACTCAATAATTGTTACAGTAATTATTGTTCAATATTTTATTTTATTGATTCAATAATTGCTACGTTGATATTTTATATTATTGTTGTTTCAATAATTGTCACTGCACAGTATTTTCCATTATCAGATCAATAATTCATATTATTTGAATAATATTATGAGATAGCATTATTGGCAATGTCTAGAAATTTCTGTCAAGGAGAGGTTTGGTCACCTAATTGCTTGCCTTTAGTAAGTAGAAAATCCTTATCGAAAAGCCCCTCTTTCCCGGGAACCTTTGATTGTCATTATTGTGATTCTGTAATATTATTTGTGAATAATTAATTATTGATTTATATGATAATGAAATATTTATTTGATGTGGATATAAATGATGGATTTATTTATGTGGTTATAAATGAAAGAATTAATGTTGAGGTATTTTATCAGTATTTTGTCGGATTGGAGGTATTAAAAGATCAAATCAGTGTTCTTACAGCTTTATTGTGTGAGTTATAATATTTAATCCGACCATTGGATCGTTGTAATTTTTGGATATGTTATACTATATAAGTTGAGTATATGTCCACAAATTTTGAACCGTTAAAAATGAGCGTATAGTTTGTTATGAATTTTAAGAGGTGACTGATTCGGAAATTAGGTTATAAATGATTTTGGTGGAAAATTCTAGAATTGGTGGGCCCCACTTTTTATTGATGAGAAATGTGCTCAATTGAATTTTCAAATGTGGTGGGTGGGAATAAGTAATGTAAAGCCATCGGAGGTTTGCGAGTTAAGTCTCGCTTTGACGTCTTAACATTTTCCTATAAATAGAGGCTAAGTTAAATTGAAAATCACACGAAAACAAGTTTTTTCTTTCTCTCTCTAGATTATCGAGTGTATTTTGTGAGTATTTAGATACTTGGTGAGTTGCTATTCTTGATTGCAAAGTTTCCTTCAAATCATATCCGATATCCAATCGTAAGTCTTTCTTTTTTTGAGGTAAGGGATAGTAAGGGATTGTAAGGGATGGTAAGGGATAGTAAGGGATTTTAAGGGTTGTTATGATTTTAAGTTTCGTAATATTTCTGACCTTCAAAAATTCTGAAAAATTTTGAAATGATAATTTGATGAGTTTTCTAGATTGTGTCCAAAAATGCTGAAAAATTTTGAAATGATAATTATGAGTTATGAATTTTATGAGAAAATACTATTTTAAAAGAAAACCCTTATAACTCCTTGTGGTTAAATCCAAAATTGATGAAATTTTTATTGGGAGTACATGTATATGATAGAAGTATACTCTGTAAATTTCGGAATTTTTGGATAAAAGTACAATTTATGATAAATGTCTAAATATTCGGCAGTTTTGGCCATATGAAAACTAGTAAATGTATTTTAAAAATTTCGGGAAAAATATATGTTCAATATGGGACTATATTCTGCTAAATCCCAGAAAAGAAATATTTTTGGAACTAATTTGGTATTTTTCATGAAAATGGTCTAGTTATGAATAAAGGAATTAAATATGTTATGTGAAGGAAGAAAATTGGAAAATATGATTTTATGGCTTGAGAATCATATATGTGGTATATGCAGATTTTTGATGAGGATTTTGGTTATTGGTGATGAAATATTGTGAGTTTGGCATTTTAGAATGATTAAATGCATTATTTTAGTAAAGTATAAACAATTAAAATAAATTGTTTATAAGTTTAAGAAATATTATTCTTTCAATATCATTATACCGAAATATTGGTATGGATTTTATTGTGGAATTTCTACCTTTTTGTGTTGGGGTTACTATTCATGCATTACTATTCATGAGTTACTATTCACGACAAAATTGGTTTCTTTTTCTAACCAAATTATAGTTGATTTATGAATATTACTCTGGAGATTAAAACTATATATATTATTTTTATTATCATATATAACATTTTTATAGCCTTGGTGTTGAAATTCTCTTTGACTTGAGTGTTAAGATGGGTAGATTATTGGTATGATCATGACTATGGGTTCTCTTTGACCAGTAGTGCAAAGTTGAATCGTTGACTGGTATGATCATGACCATTGAATTTATAATTGAATATTTTTAGCTTAAGTGCAAAGGTGAATTGATCAACATAGTTATAATTATGGTTTATATAAATTCTGAAATAATTATGTATTTCTTTGAGATATTAATATATTTGGCCTGTAGTGCAAAGATGAATTATTGATGAATATCTTTGGCCCGTAGTGCAAAGATGACTGTTGTTGAATATCTTTGGCCCAGAAAGTGCAAGATGACCTTTTTTTGAATATCTTTTTTTCAGAGTGCAAAGATGAAATGATAATGAATATCTTTAGCACCGTAGTGCAAAGATGAATTATTGATGAATATCTTTGGCTCGTAATGCAAAGATGACTTGTTGTTGAATATCTTTGGCTGTAGTGCAAAGATGATTTGTTGATGAATATCTTTGGTTCAGTAATGCAAAGATGACTGTTTGTTGAATATCTTTGGCCCAGAGTGCAAAGATGACTTGTTGATGAATATCTTTGGTCCGTAGTGCAAAGATAAATTTATTAGTATGATTATGAATGAGAAGCGTGATTTGGTATAACCATGATCTTTGATGTTTCAGGTAAAGACAAGGTTGTGCACATCCACTTACTGAGTATATCTACGAGCACTACCTATATAATCTTGGTGTTTATTTGAAGTATAATTCTCAATTAGAGACAGTGGAGATAACGATATGTCAAGAGAAGACTCACCATTGGAAAGAATATGATAGTAATCTTCTCGTTTTTCTTTGGGCTCTATTGGGTCAACCAAGGATAATTACGGCCATATGATATCTATTATAACTGGGCTGCACGCATGGCCTCCCATGTATGCGAAGGTTTCCTTGAGCACTTCCCAAAGATTCTAATTTCTAAAATAGTTTTTGACTATACCTTTATGTAAGGTATCATCGTAAGGCTATTTCATCACAATTGGGACACGTGTCACGATTGGTATATATTTGTATCCAAACTCACAAAGATATGTGTTGTGGTATTTTGCACAATAATTGTTTTAATAAAGTTGTAGTTGTTTTCTGTACCATGTAATTGGCGACTCAGAATAGGTTGGAGGGAATGGACCTATTTTGGGGTTGTCACAATAATTGTCGGATGAAGAAAACGACAAGTTTGAGTTTTTATAAATAACGGCGTAGTTGTTACCGTTAACACCGTTGGAATACCCGGTGGTTAAAAGCGATGTCTACGCGTGGATGCACAGATATTGATGAATTATTGATCCTTACGTAAGAAGGCACTACTCAATAATTATTACGATGAATTCTTGTTCAATATTTTATTTTATTGATTCAATAATTACTGCGTTGATATTTTATATTATTGTTGTTTCAATAATTGTCACTGCACAATATTTCCCATTATCAGATCAATAATTCATATTATTTGAATAATATTATTAGATAGCATTATTGGCAATGTCTAGAAAGTTCTATCAAAGAGAGGTTTGGTCACCTAATTGCGCGCCAGTAAGGAGAAATTCTTATTGGAAAGCCCCCTCTTTCCTGGGAATGGCCTGATTGTCATAAATGTGATTCTGTAATATTATTTGTGAATAATTAATTATTGATTCATATGATTAGGTAATATTTATTTTATGCGGATATAAATGTTGGATATATTTATTGTGGTTAAAAATGAAAGAGTTAATGTTGAGGTGTTTTATCGATTTTTAGCCGAAATGAAGGTATTAAAAAAATTAAACCAAAGTGTTTTTGAGATATATTATGTGAGTTATAATTTTAATCCGAAATAGTTGGATCGTTGTAATTTTTGAATATGTTATACATATATAAGTTATGTATATGTCCACAAATTTTGAACCGTTAAAAATGAACGTATGATTTGTTATGAATTTTAAGAGGTGACTGGTTCAGAAATTGTTGAAGTATCCGAATTTAGCATTTTGGTAGAAAATTATAGAATTGAGTGGGACCCACTTGTGGTTGGTGAAGAAATGTGCTGAATTTTATTTCAAATGTGGTGGGTGGGAATAGTAGCAGGTAAAGCCATCAGGTTGCAGGTCAAGTCTGCTAACATTTTCCTATAAATAGAGGGCTAAGTTAGAATTGAAAATCACACCAGAAACATAAGCTTTCTCTCTTTCTCTCTCTAGATTATTGAGTGTATTTTGTGAGTATTTAGATATTTTGTAAGTTTCTATTCATCGATGCAAAGTTTTCTTGACCTTATCTACCGATATTCCGATCGAAATCGATATTTTTGAGGTAAGGGTGTTATATTCTTCTTAAAATAATATTATCTTCAATATCATTATACCAAAATGTTGGTATGAACTTTTATCAAATTTAGAACTTTTTGTGTCGGGAAGTTACTTATTCACGATACTGACCTATTCACGATATCTGACCTTATTCATAGAAAAATGAAATTTTCTTCTTTTTGTCCAAGATGTCTATTATGGTTACTATCTTTGATTGTATCCATGTTTTGATCTTTATTCTTGAATTTTACTTTCAAATTGGTTATTATGGAGTATTATTGATCTTGGATAAACTGTTATACTGAATCCTTACTATTTGTCCTTCCGCTCTCACCGGATTCATTTTCTTTAAAATATTTTTTCTTCATCCTCACCCCTAAATGATGATATTATTGAATATCTTTGGCCTCAGTAGTGCAAAGATGAATGATTAATCGATGAATATCTTTGGCCCAGTAGCGAAGATGAGCAGTGTTGAGATGAACATGACCAACCGGGTGATACAAATGAATATCTTTGGCTCAGAAAGTGCAAAGATGAATATTGATTAAAGATGTATATTGATTGTTGTTACTGGGGATAAAATATTGATGATGGACTTTTAAATCTTAGATAGATAGTAGAATTCTTTCTCTACTTGACTCTTCTAATGGATTGTTGTTTCCTCTGCAGTTGTTGATCTAAAACTTGTTGTCTATTATATTTTATCAGATTTTTCCCTGTTGAAGACTAACGATAATTTGTTGTATACTATCTTAGTCATAATATTCTTTACTGGGCTAGTTGAGCTCACCCTTTTCCTTTTTGTTCCATTTTTCTCAGGAAGTGAGAACATAGCAGGAACTAATCGGGGTACGGAATGATGGTTCTAAAAAGATGTTTTAGCAGTCCTCACTATTTCTGTAAAATAGTGTTTGAATAATTGTAATGAGGACTTATTTGAGTGTGGATATTGTCTAGAAGACAATATTTGTATTTAAACTCACAGTATGTGTTGTCGTATTTTGCACGACAATTGTATTATTGAAGTTGTAATTTGCTTTCTGTACCATGTATTTGGTGACTCAGAATAGGTGTTGTATACCTATTTTGGGGGCGTCACAACATCTCTCTACAAATCCGAAAATGTCTGCTTCATCATCAACAAAATCCTCATTGTCGACCTCCTCTCTTCTCGCCTCCACCGTCACTGGCGTTATTCTCCTCCACACGCACTCTCTCACCTCCACCTGATAAAAGGAATCAAGTCCTATCTTGAGCAAGCGGGATATGAAGATGCCCGAAGTGAGATAAACAGCCTAGCAAACTCTTTCTCTCTAATAGCCTTTCTCTCCGCTGTTTATTGAGTGGCGTATGCTTAACACACATGCTTTGAATCAGGCTATGAGCTTCTGGGCGAGACTACACCATCAATATAAAAATGGGAGTCATCACCTCTGTAGTGTCTAAGGGTGAGCCTACCGAAGCCTTTATTATTCGATTTTCCTCCTTTTCTTATTCCTATTTCTATTCCTATTCCTTACTTGCAGTTAATGGTATCGGGCTTTGCCAAGGCGGAGAAAATCCTAAAATGTCTCTACTTGAGGAAACTGTATTTTTGGCCGAGGTTTCATGTGTATGTGTCGCAAGATTTGGAGAGGGAGCCGCCGGAGGTAGGTTGTGGATGTTAGGGTTCCGATGAGAATTACATGGTCGAAATTCACAAGGCGGTGACTGAGGTTGTGGATATTTGTTTGAAGAAGATGAGGATCAGAAACGATTTTAATAATAGACAAAAAGATGATTTAAATAAATTATTGGATAAGACTTTTTTTTGTTTAATTGTCTAATTTTTTTTAATTACACATAAGTATTAGTTTGTCTAGTCAGCTGGCCACATCATCAATTTATGATGTGGCAACTTAAATTGGATCGAATTGAAAAAAATTAATAGTTTAATGATCTGATTGAAAAAATTAAAAGGTCAATCATCGAATTGGAAAAAGGTTAATAGTTTAGGATAGTAATTTATATTTAAGCCTAAAAAAAATTTAGCCATAGTAATGTGGGGTATTTTTGAAAATATTGTGACCAATTCTCCTAGATTAGAACAAACGTCATATAATTATGAACAAATAAGAAACTTTAAAACGTCCTATATTAAGGGACAGAGGGAGTATGTAATTCTTTTTTGAAATCTACAAGCGACTAATTAAAAATTCTTTTTAAAAAGAAATAAAAAAGAACAAAGTAGTTACTCCCTCCGTTCCTAATAGATTGTCATTTTAGAAGAAAAAATTTGTTCTAATTTATTTGTCGTTTACAACTTTTTAGGAGAATAAATTACTATTTACTTTTCTATATCACCCCTACTTTCTCTCATTCTCCCAAGAAATTCTCTCCCTTGTATTATAATAGTTTTTAATTTTTCATAAAAGGGTAGTGATGGAATTTTAAATAAATTTTAATGACTTTTTTAATCTATGTGCAAAAATTTTAAACGACAATCTTTTAGGAACGAAGGTAGGACATTAGTTAATTAGATTTGTAGTTATTTAAGATTTCCCCCTAATTTGCTTTTTTCCCTTTCTTCATATCAAAGTCGATAAATTTTCGAATGAGGTCTTAAAGTTTGAACAATTAAGCTCATCCTTCTTGAAAAATGTTCCACCATACCAGATAGTCGATGTTTTACAATATATACAAGTTAGGGGAACGTTATTTTCACTATTCCCCATTTCACGAGGTTTTTATATATTGTAAGAGAATAATTATATGGGTCAAACACTTGTGGAAAAGGTAACTTATACTCCATTCGTTCCATGATAAAAGTCTTTATTATTATTTTTAGTAGTCTCATGTTAAATGTTTAATTTCTTTTAATAACCAAACTTTTACACATTTTTTCCTATTATGCCCGTAGCATTAAATATCTCATACTTTTCTTATTCTAATTCTCTCTCCATATTTAATAAGTATGGAGAGAGAATATTTTGAATTGAATAGCTAGAAAGTCAATCTCTCACCTACATTAAAAATAATTAATGACATTATTATGGATAATTTTGTCATTTCATTCATCTTCTTAATATGCGTGAAAAGTTCACCAGGACTTTTATCCTGGGACGGATGGAGTATAAAATTATAAGAGACTTAGGTGGTGTTTGTTTGAGTTTTAAAGGTTCTTAATAGGTGTGCCTCTGATTCCGTCAAAGACACAAGTTGTTTGGTAATTTTTTTTTTTTTTTGCATCTTAATGTCTCTTAATCGGTAAGATAAAAAATTAAATCTAAACCATTTAGATCTCTATCTGAATGAAATTAACTATTTTTGGACAAAAATGGCCTCTTTAATATTATAAAATTCCTCTTTTATCCCCGATAACCCTAATCAATCTGCATCCTTTCTTCTTTCTCTCTCTTTCCTCCTACACTCGGCTCTATTCTCCTCTCATCACCGCCAGAAAAATACCAACCGAAAAAAGGGAAAACAGCAGATCCGACATCAAGCAAGTCGATTGATGAGAGAAGCGATTTTCTGCATTCCAAATTCGAACCAGAATTCTTAGAACCAAAGGGTTCCGTTCTTCATCGGTGGTGGGATTTGGCAAAGCCACCTTTGATGGTGGTGGCGGGTTTTTATTAACAGTTGGGAATCTTCTTTTAATTAATCGATTGATTTCAATAGGAATTTGACTAAGTAAGAAGATTGAGTTCGTTTGGAGATTTGCTAGTTGCTAGGAGAGAAAAAGATGCACGCCTCAAAAAAATCTGTTAACACTAATTTTTAATTTTAACTTAATTTATTTTTATTCATTGATACCTTATTATTTCTAGGTTTGTTAATTTCCTATTAATTTATTGATTGTGTTATTATTATTATTTACTTTACTTTAAAAAAAAATTAGACTTTAAAATTTTTACTTTTTAATTTCATTGGATTTGATACATTTTGTTTCATTATATTGTGGTCAAAATATTATAAATATGTATTTTATATACTATTTAGACCTTTTTAATTATCAATCAAATTTTGTTTAAACTATTTAGAGGGTTAAAATAATAAAATACTGTTATTCAGACATTCAAAAAAAATTAATTATCAAACAATATTTTTTTATTTAGATACAATTCTAAACAGATACTCTAGATTAGTCAGATGTCTAAACTGTTCAGATCTTAATACTCAATTTTATCAAACACCACCTTAATTGTTATGAGTAACTTAATGTATTATAAAGGCCTATTCGGGAATGACTTATTTTAAAATGATTTATAAGTTATTTTAAATTATGATTTAGAAGTAAAAATGTTTGACATCAATTTGATTTATAAGTCAAAAATTAAGTTAAAACAAGTTATGAAGGTGTTCGGTTTATAATGACTTATAAGTTAAAATAAGGGGGGTGTATTCAATTAAAATTTTTAAAGACTTTTAAAGATTTTAAAAGTTTGGTTGTATTCAATCAAGATATTTAAAGAGTTTATAAAAATTTATTGGTATTCAATTACAACTTTTTTAATGTCTTTAAAAGTTAGGTGGTATTGAATTAAGATTTTTACAAAGTCTATAAAAGTATTTTGGTATTCAAAAAATCATAGATTTTTCATATTTCTATCAAATGGTAGAGTTTGACAGACTTTAGAAGAAGAATTATAACTACCAACTCATATCCAAAGTCTAACCTCATCTCTAAAGACTTTTAAAAACTTTCAAATATATATTAAACACAAAGGTGGAAATTCGGATCGCCAGTAAAGAGGGAATCCAGAAATTTGCGATGTAAATACAAATTCGCAGTATATAATACCCAGAAAATAATAATAATAAAGAAATAAAATAAAAAAATAATATTTAAATTTATATTTTAAATAATTTAATCGGACTTTGTCTTTTATTGGGTCAAACTAGTTATTTATTTTATATGGGCTAATAAGTATTAATATATATATGATGGATAAATTAATGGGTCCTTAACACTAATATACAACAATTAAAAAGTATATACAAAAACAATACATACACAAAATAATTATAAAAATAACGCAATTGACATTAATAAGGAAACCTAAAATCAAAGAGAAATAACTGCCATAATTAATAATTCAAATTCAAATATCTGGGATCTAACAACAAAAATAAATTCAAATTCAAAATAATAATTCAAATTCAAATCTTGATCTCCCTCACAGTAGCCCTCTCATCCGCTACTCCGTCGCTTCCTTTGCGACGATTATGTCCATCAAGCCGTTTCCTGCAGCTTCTCTTTCCCTTGTCAAATTCCTTTAACGAATGGAACCTACAAAGAGTGACACGACAATTGAGAGTCTTGAGGCTTGGACAAACACTATACAGTGGAAGACAAGGATTCAGTGCTAGATAGAACAAACATTTCACTGATACATGAAAATAATTAAAACCAAATTATGCATATAAAAATATACAAGTACTGTAGTACGTGATATTCATCATACGGTTGTGGTAAATAATCTCCAAAGAAAATTGATCTGTCCAGTACCATGTATCCGCGAGATTCTCCGGCACAATTCCGAAAATTCCAATTCCAATTTCATGTCCAAAGGAAAATAAGAACACTGGATAGGAAAGAGAGAGATAAGAGAATGATGTGTAATGTAATGTTGATAACCAAACCTTAGTACTAAGGTAACCAAACTTTTATACCAAGGTAACCAAACCTTTATACCAAGGTAACCAAACCTTTATCACATTCAAAATAAATTGGTAACTTAATAAAACTGAATTAGTTACCTTGGTATGAAGGTTTGGCTACAAACTACATCACGTTCAAAATAAATTGGTAACCTAATAACACTTAATTGGTTACCTTGGTATGAATGTTTGGCTACCAACTGCACTATGAAAAAACTGCAGGTGTAGATGTGGATTGATTACTTTAGTATGAAGGTTTGGTTACCTTGGTGTGAAGGTTTGGTTACCAACTGCACTATGAAAAAACTGAAGGTGTGGATTGGTTACCTTAGTATGACGATTTGGTTACCTTGGTATGAAGGTTTGGTTACCAACTGCACTATGAAAAAACTGAAGGCCCAAGTGCTTTCTACCCACTGTATCGTCAACATCATCTATCTCTGCCATATTTTGAACTTGAAGGCCCAAGTGCTTTCTAGATTCACGTCCTCACCTGCCATACTAGCAAAATTAATACTCAAGTGCTTTCTAGATTCACGCCCTCACTTAACATATTGTAGGGTTTTCAGCACATCAAAGTAATGTACAGCGGAAAATAAATTGAACAAAACAATCCGAAACCCAAACAGGATCAATGCGAAACAGAAATTAATTCAGTGTGTAAAAGATTATAGCGATTATAAAGCTGGAATTGATGCGATATATCGAATCTCCAACGCAATCCAACGAACTGCGTCTCTACGGTATCCACACGAACGCTCCGTGAATCGTCCTACGATCTGCAGAAGAAGGAACCGCGGTACTAGCCACCAAGGATGAGGATTTTCGAAACTGTTTTCTCTAGTCTTTCTCTAAGAGCGGTTAGGGTTTTGTGTTTTGACGTAATCCCTAAAATGACTGATATATATCATATATATAGCAGTTAGGAGGAATTAATCAAAACCTAATATTATTAAAATCTGAATTTATATATATATATATATATATATATCTTAATTAAGTCTTACTTAATTAATATACCTATATAAATTATCCTATTAATTTAAATTTATAATTTAAATACTATCAATCATATTGACATATTTAAATCTTTATAATTTAAATTAATTCCCTTTTAATTACGTTCTATGTGTGTGACCCTATATGTTATTATTACGTTGGCAATGATTTTGAAATCATATTATAAAATTATAAATAGTGAGCGGCATCTAGTAATACATCACTTCTACCCAAGTAATAATAAGATCGATGATTCGATGCAACCTTTTCGTGACCAATGTTTCAATGTAATTTAATCCATTTAACCTTAATATCCTAGATTAAACTCGAGTCATGCAATGTGTCATACTCTTCATAATTTAATCTGAGTTTTTCTTGATCAATGAGTAGACTATATGAAACAAATCACTATTTGAGCATGGCCATGCATTTCATAGTCCTACTCAATCAAGAGGCCTATGGATATCACCCCTAATATATAGGATGGTTAAATTCCATCTAGATCACTCTTATTCCTCACATGATTCATGATGTACCCAATAATCACCTTTATAGTCCACCATATTAAAGGTGACATTTGATGATATCAAAGTACATAAATTTTCGTGTAGAAATATAGTAATTTCAAGTCGGAGGACCATTACATCTTTGTCACTATGAGAATTACTAATGACACTTCGCATAATGCTCCACATAGAATTCTCATGGTGGGTATGTCCAGTACATCGTTCTCTAACATGTACTTATGCATTGACTTAATATCTCATATATTTATGACCAATGAGATTTAGTCATAAGTCAATCCACATACTAGTCTTAATTCATCATTGTTGTCCCATCAACAATGATACTCTACTAGGGACATTTAAGAACAATGATACTAATTATAATTATATAATCTCATGTTTAAGTCACATACTTGAAACTATATAATTTGTATCACTATTCTAAGGATTTTTATTATGTTAACATTTATATAACGCAGTAAATAAAACCATAATAAAATCACATTTATTCAATCAAAAATAATATCAAAACGTTAAGCAATTATATCAAATAATTGGCCTCTAGGACATAAATTCTAACACATATCTCCCTGAGTTGGTATCCAATCCTAACACAATAGTGTGCATAAGGGGGATGGCATCGTTGCTTTTGGGAGAATGTGTTCTATACAATAAAACTAGTGATGCCGGAAAGGATGCATTTAGCATTGTTGATGCCATTAGCCAGAAAATTGGACTTGTATCATACTTCCTTAAATTCGATGACATGCATAAAAGCTTTCTTTTGTCATCTGCAAAGTCAGCCGAACCCCGTAAACCACTAACAAGATCCAGTGCAATTAGTATGGCAGAGATAGAAGATGTTGACGATGATGAATCAACTGATCAAGAATTAATATGCAAAATATGAAGAAGATGTTAACAATGTTTGACAATGATGAATTAACGGGAAGAGATAAGGGAGATAATCGTGGGCCACGATTAAAGGATACCCAAATGTATTAATTTTGTAAATAAATATGGAAAAATGTATTACTTTTATAATTATTTTATCTATGCACTATTATTGTAATTAATTCTAAAAATGTACTAAAATATGTAATTAATCCTAAATTAATTTGGTAAAATTTGGGCCTTAAAACTAGTTGGATTTAATTTATATGTTGATAAAATTAAATCATATTATAATTAAGAGAATTAACAAGATATATTAATAAGTAAACAAATAACTAAAGACCTAATCTGTCTTGCGGTACATGTAATCGAGGAAAGAAGAAAAAGGCACAGTAATTTGGTAAGGGAAAAAGCAGCAGTTCGAAAGCTTCCAATACAAAGACGAAAGAAATTTGTTTAACAAAGGTGAGATAAAATCATGAAACTCTCAGATCAATTGTGAAGATTATGTATGTATATATATTTAAAGCTTTTGTCTTATTATTAATTATACCGCATGATTTGGTAAAAGGAGGGATTATATATATATATATATATATATATATATATATATATAATCCCTCCTTTATATATATATAATCTGGATCAGGTCTGGACTCCCGGATTTTGTTAAAAACGGACCTTTTTTTTAAAGACAACTAAAAAAAAGGTTTAATATTTTATGGAACTGAAACTTTTCCATAATACAGTATTTTGAGTGTGATTTGGATACATATAATAAAACATGTCTGTACATACTGTGTTTTGGGTGTGATTTGGATACATATAACAAAACATGCATGTTTTGTTATATGTATCAAAATCACACCCAAAACACTGTATTATGAAAAAATTTCAGTTCCATAAAATATAAAAATTTTTTTTAGTTGTTTAAAAAGAAAAAAAAATAGGGTCCGTATTTTAGTAAAGCAATCAATATGGTACGTATTGAATCACACGCTCACACAAGTGTGGATTTCGTTTTCTGCGAAGGAAAAAAATGAAACCATGGAGCCAATAATTGAATGATCAGAAGCCATGTAAAAATATATTATAATATATATGTATTCTAATGCTTAGATAAAATAATATTGTTAGAACTTAAATTTTTTGTATAATATATTTTCTGAAAGTTGTTATCATAAGCGTGAATTATTATTTATAAAATATGCAATAAAAAAATATAATAAATAATTTAAGTGTATAGAAAAATTTTAATCTTAAATATAATAATCTTTCAATTTTATATATTAGAAGTATACAAAAGTCTATCACAGTTTTGATAATTTTTTTTATAAAAGTCTGTTACTTATTTCGTGGAGTCTATAAAAGTCATTTAAAAAAAGTCTTTAAAGTCTTTAAAAATCATTAAAATTCACAAATTCTACAAAAGTTTGTCACTTACAAATCTTAATTGAATACACCCCCTAAATGTAAATTAAAGATTACTAAAAATGATATTAATAAAAAAGGGTAAAATTAATAGAATATGGAAAAAATAGACATTACATTTGGTCAAACTAACTTATTTTAAAATTACTTATAAGTCATTTTTAAATAAGTCACAAATAGTTACTTATTATTTTTGGCTTAAAACTCAACTTATAAGTAAAAAAATAAGTGTTGCTAAACACCTTAATAGTGAAAAAATAACTTATAAATTGATTTGACCAACATATAATTAATTGTTCTTTCGGCCTTAATTGTTCTGAGTGCTTAAACCAAAGAATACAGTTTGAACCCCAAAGTTTGTAGCATTGTTGAGGTTTGCATCCTAATATTTAAAACGTATCTAAGTGCACCCTAAATTTTTTTTTTCGTTAAACAAAATGCACCCTCCGTATATTTAATCGGTTAAAAATGACTGGATATTATTGTAAACCCATTTTGTAAAGGGCAAAATCGGTAAATCATGTTTAAGAAAATTAAAAACATTAAAAAAATAAACAATAAACCACACCTCAAAATTTAAACCAAACCCCAACCCTAACCCCCAAATCGTTTATTCATCATCTTTAATTTTCAAATTCTAGCTATCATCATTCAACCCCAAATGTAATCATTCATTATCTTCATCTTCTACTCCACTGTTGCAACAATCTAAAATAAAAATCACAAAAACAAAATAAGTTATCCCTCTCTTTATCGGCTGAGAGATACGTACAACTATATTCCCGAGCATCAACCCGGCGGTGAACTAGAGTGAGTCGAAAGTGATCTTCACAAAAATTGAGCCCTTTATTTTAGCCGATTAGCTCTTTTAATTATCTTCTTCAATCTTATTTTTTCTTTCCATCAATACTCTTGATAAATCTTTCTTTTGATATCATACAGTGTATGGTCACTACAAGAAAACCGGCTATTTCTGACAGAATTAGTCTCGACGGAAGTAAGTCCCTTGAAATTAACTTATGTACGACGGAATAATTCGTCGAGTATAATTCCCTACTTCTGACAGAATTTCGTTGGAAGTATTAGGTCTTTCTTGGCGCCATCTTTCCCGCCATCGCGAAACTAATATCGACGGAATAATAGTTATTTTCGAGGGAATGTTCGTCGAAAATAACCTAATTCCGAGGGATTAATTCCGAAGACAATTACATCGAAAATAACAAATAAAACCTACTTAGATCTCTTCAGCGCCTCCCACTCTCATTTTTCACTTTCTCTCTCTCTCCTTCAAACTTCTCAGTGTGTCTCTCTCTCCTCACTCAACCCCTCCCGGCCCCCCACACCCACCCCCACCCCTACCCCCTCCCCCTTCCCCCTTCCCCCTTCCCCCTTCCCCTTCATCCACCATCTGCCGCCTCCTTCTCATCTACTACTTCACAAGTTCTTTTAAGTTTTAAACTTAATTTTGTATATTTGGTTTAATATGCTAAAATTTGTGTTTAATTTAGGGTTTAATATGTTTTGTTATGAAAATGATGAATGCATGTTGGTTGAATTAGTGTTCAATTTAGGTCTTGATATTTAATTGTTGATGAAAGGGAAAATTTCGTGGGAATTAAGCTTTTTTCTTGTAGTGGGTGTTATTGATCTAGGTGATGTTAAATGTTGAAATTATTGTGTAAGTAGATCTGATGGTGATGCTAATGATGATGTGCTTCGTGTTGGTGGTTATGTCGTGCAAATGATGATAAAGGCAGCTCCTGTCAGTGATGGTTAATATTGGTGTGGAATTGATTTGGAGATAGGGATAAGAGTTTGGGTTTGGGTTTAGGGTTGGGGTTATTGATCGAGAAGATGCAGTGATTTGGAGGTTGGAGTATATTTTATTATTTTTTAAACATGTTTTACCGAAATTACCCCTTCAAAATTTGGATTACAGGCAATTCAGTCAATTTTGACCGGTTAATTGTACGGATGGTGCATTTTGTTTAGCAAAAAAGAAGTTTATGGTGCACTTAAATATGTTTTAAATATTAGGCTGCAAACTTCAATAATACTACAAACTTTGGGGTTCAAAGTGCATTTTAGTCTAAACCAAATGAAAAGGAAAATTATCATGGATGAGATCAGCAATGAGCAAATCTGGACATAGCTACCCCACGTCCCCACGAGCGGAGTACAAAGGAATTGAAATGCCTTGGACCTCTCTTATAAAGAAACAACTCGTCCAAGTTTACAAATAGTAATTCTCCTTCTCTTTAACAGGAAAAAAAGCTCATTTATAAAATTTGCGACTATTAAAAACATTTTTTTTCTCTCCGTCTTTAAAATAATTAATTATTAGTTTAGTAGTATAGTATGATAATATAATTATGAGATTATTGTATCATTTGATATTTTTTAGTTGACTCTGTTCATAAAATAAATTTTTATAAATGAGACTCTTTATGCGAAACAGAAAAAATAATATAAAATTATTGGCGAAATAAGAAGCTAAAACATTAGGGTTGAGTTCATTATGGTCTCTAATTACTGTAGCAACTCAATCCCTCAACGACACATGAAGATCTTAACTATTAACAATGATATCTTGAACTATGATTTTTTCAATAAATATTATTGAGATGCGACTGATATTATCTATGTCCCCATCTTCTAATGTATAAATATTAAAATTACCAAAACAACATAGTTACAATACTCTTATTACCTCAAGGGAATTCTCATTTTTTTTCCTTTTAAACTGAATTCAGCTTAAAGCTGGGCATGACCACCCTGTATTTGATGTTATATTTCCCAAATTAATGTAATGATTAGTAATTATTAAAATGGACTATTTAGGTGATCAACATGATGACTTCGATCTTAAGCCATGAATTAGTTGACGAAATATATATATTAGTATGCCTTAATTGAGGTAACTTTGGTGTTAGTGCTTATATATATATGTAGCTAACAAATTACGGATCTGATTAGTAGTGAATTTCATAGAAGATTTACTTTATATTTAATACAATGTTGACACACAGGCGATATATATGGTGATCTCTCTGTCCGCGTGTCAGTATTATATTAGGTATGAAGTGAACTTATCATGAAATTCACTAACCACGTACTCCCATAAATTACGTAAGTTCATCCTTAATGATAAATTATATTTTAATAATTGATCATTATCAACAATTGACTCTAACACCGAATATATATATATATAGGAAATGATCCATAGAATACGTTGGCCAGATGGACTGTTTCAACTAACGCTTATCCAGCCGTCTAAAATTAGAGTGAATGGCTGAGATGAGGGCCCATCCGCTACTCCCTCTAGCGTCCAACCAAATTTTTTTTGATTACTTCTCTCTCTAGCTGCCAAATAAAACACGGTTGTTTTGATTTGGCGCCAGAGGAGTAATGCGCCAACAAAAAAAAAAATTGACTTAATCTTGATTATCCCGATTATGCTCATACATACTACTTATTAATCAAGAAAATAAAATAATAAAAATTATAAGTATAATCATGAATTATCCTTATACATATTAATAAAATAAGTATGTATAAGGATAATTAATAATTATCTTCTTATGATTTTTAATTATAAATAGGAAATAATGATTGAATTTATATTATATTCCTACTCAAATATATAAACTCAATCACTATTTTCTATTTATAATTAAAATCATAAGACGATAATCGATAATTATTCTTATACATACTTATTTTGGTAATAAGTATAAAGATAAGTATAAAGATAATTACCGATTATCCTTATAATTTTTATTATTTTATTTTACCGATTAATAAGTAATATGTATAATGATAATTTGTTAATAAGTATAAGGATAAGTATAAAGATAATTACATGATTATCCTTATAATTATCCTGTAAGACCCCAATTTTTATAAATAAAGATTTAATTTCTCTAATTATCATTTTGAAATAGTAAGGGTTGATTTGATTAATGTGGTTAGTTATAGGTAAAATGCTAAATATTTCAAATAAGCAAGTAGTTATAAAATATTCATTGTTGTGTTGGGAATATTCGTTTGGTCGTGGAATATTCGTGACTCGTTTGGGAATATTCATGACGACGGCGTAGTCATGTGTGGGCCCCATAACAGAAAGCGATTGGAGGAAGAAAACGACAAGAATAAGTTGTTGTTAACGTCAATACTGTTGGAATACCCGGTGGTTAAAATACAATAATACGCGTTGTTGTTGCACAAGAAGACACTCAGTATTGCACCAATTATTGATTCTTACGTAAAAGGCACTTTACTCAATAATCGTTACGATGAATTACTATTCAATTATTTTATTTTATTGATTCAATAATTGCTTCGTTGATATTTTATATTACCGTTGTTTCAATAATTGTCACTACACGATATTTTCCCATTATCTGAGACAATAATTTATATTATCCGAATAATATTATTAGAAAATATTATTGACAATGTCTAGAGAGTTCTGCATAAGGAGAGGTTTGGTCACCTAATTAATTTACGCCAAGAAAGAGAAATCTTTATTGAAAGCCCTCTTTTCTCGAAACCTGCTCGGTTGTCAATAATGTGATTCTGTAATATTATTTATGAATAATTAATTATTGATATATATGATGAGAAAAATATTGATTTTATGAGGATATAGATGAAGGAAAATTTTAATGAGACAATTGTTGAAAATTAATATTTTATCTTTTTCTGATAAAATAATTCTTTTAAATATATTATTTTTTTACAACGAATCTGGGATATATGAGTATATGAGGAGGAAGAGTATTTTTGTGGCATTAAATGTTTAACACATGTTTTGTGTGTTGGTGGACACAATTATTGACCGAAATTTGATTATAGCTTGTAAAATCGACCGTTTGTGGATTTCGGTCAATTTCTGTTTGGAATTTGGAAAACTTTCTTCTGCAAAGTTGTAGAGAATTGAATTTCCTATACAAAGTCGCGAGATTCGAATTTTCTGATAAAAGAGCTATTTATTGTGAATTATTGAAGTTTCGGTATATCGGGTGTGAATTGATTTTTGGAGTTTAAATTATTTTTGTTAGAAAAACGTTTTTTTATTTTTTTGGACATCATTAACATGTGTGGCTGGTGTTTTTGACCAAAAGGTGGGCTAAGGAATTTTTTTATAATTATATTAATATTATATTCAATTTCTACTTTTGGTGTTCTAAGCAATTTCCTATAAATAGGGTGCTTAGGTTAGAATTGAAAATCACACCGTAAACCCAAGTTTTCTCTATTTCTCTCTCGATATATTGAGCGTATTCTTGTGAGTATACTTTGAGTGTTGCTATACTGATTGCAAGTTAAAGTCATAGCTTATATCCTGTGTTTAACTAAAGACTTGTCTTTGTGAGGTAAGGGATGTTATTTTCTTCAGAAATGATATTATTTCTTCAATATCATTATGCCGAAATATTAGTTGGAACTTTTTATCAAATTTGGAACTTTTTCATGTCGAGTTACTATTCATGAGTTACTATTCACGAGTTACTATTCACGAGTACTATTCACGAAGCGTGATGATGTTTTTTGTGAAATTTCTATCTTTTGGTGTCGGAGATGAACAGGTGTTTAGATGAACATGATCGGCTGATGAATATCTTTGGCCTGTAGTGCAAGGATGAATATTTGATTCAAGATGAATATTGATTGATGTTACAGGGATAAAATAATGATGATGGACTGTTAAATTCATAGATATTAGTAGATTTCATCCTTTACGTAACTCTTCTATGAATTATTATTTTTTCATTGCGAATATTGATATAAAACTTGTTGTTTAATGTATTCTCTCGATTTTTCCCTGTTGAAGACTAACGATAATTTGTTGTATATTATCTTAGTCATAATATTCTTTACTGGGCTAGTTGAGCTCACCCTTTTCCTTTTTGTTCTATTTTTCTTCTCAGGAGGCGAGAATGTAGCGAGTACTAGTCGGGATATGGAATGAAGGTTCTAGAGAGAGTTGTTTAGTAGTCCTCACCATTTTTGTAAAATAATGTATCAATAATTATGATGGGGATTTATTTGCGTGTGGATATTGTCTAGATGGCAATATCTGTATTTAAACTCACAGCTTTATATGTTGTAAAAATAAAGTTGTAGTTATTTCGCATCTATATATTTGACAACCTCGTAATGGGTGATGTATACCTATTTTGGGGGCGTCACAATTGGTATCGTAGCTTAGGATATGGTCTCTCCAAGAGATGGGGTAATAAGATTACTAGGGAGGGAGAGACGAGTAATCCTTCGCTAGTATGTGTCATACCTAAGCTTATTTGTTAGTTGTCAAGATATAGGGATATTATGTGATATATTGATTTTCTTAATTAACCCTTGTTTTATGATAGTATTTGAGAATGTCGATTGAGAATATTAATAAAGGGAAATGAGACCGTGGAGACGCAGCATTCACCAACGACGAGAAACGTGTAACAGTCGACAATGTTCCTTCCGTGAACAACACCAACGGCGATGATGAACGAGGGATGTTTAGAAGCTTTTGCGCTCATGCAAAATCGCATGAGGAGACTCGTGTTCAAAATACGGAGGAAATGATAGCAATTCACGTTGTTATCACACAAGCAAGCTTCAAAGAGTTGGGACCACCGAATTTAAGGAAAGCCGGATCCGATCATGGGCGGAAACATGGGTCAAGCAAATTACCAAGATATTCGATGTCTTGGGATGCACGGAGGAACAGAAGGTTCCATTCGCCACCTTTATGTTCCGTGGCGAGGTAGACTACTGGTGGGAGTCTGTGAAACGAACCCACCTTTCACCGCATCCGCAGATGTCTTGGGAAACGCTTGAAAACTTTTTCAACGAAAAAATACTTTCCCGAAAGTATTCGCCATATGAAAGAGGTAGAGTTTATTAGACTAGAACAAAACAACATGGATTTGTCCCCAATACGAGGCAAAATTCGCAGAGTTATCCAGGTTTGCACCTCATTTGGTAGAGAATGAGGAACGAATGACGAGGATGTCTCTGAGAGGTTTAAAACCCGAGATTCGACAATATCTTATCTCTCATAAATTTTCTCTCTATTCAGATATTGTCAACAGGGCTCAATTGTTGGAGCGAGATAACGATTATGGTCAACCGAGGGATCATAACCAGGATCATACTAGAGATAGCGATCAATGTAATAACGATAACCAAATGGAGAAAGAAAAAAGACGGACAAAAATGGTAACCACTCCGGTGGTAATCATGGCCATGAATAGAAGAAGCGAATCGGGAGGAGATTTTAAAAGAGGATATTCAACAACGATAATGTGAAAACGACAAAGACCAAAGAAAGAATTCTAGTTCTAAGGGAGGAGAACGACCACCACCCATATATGCTATATATGCGGAAAGAGGGACATATCACCCAAATCGCCCACAACAACAGCTTCAAGGTATGCTATAATTATGGAAAGGAAGGACATATCGCCGAGATTGTACGGTAGAATAAAAACCAAGCCCAGTGGGGATGGTGACTCAAAAGGTCAGTCCCTCGAAAAAATCAAAGTCAACAATTCTCGGAAGAAGCGTTTGTTGTGGACCGGTCAAAATGCGAGGAACCCAAACGAGGTGATCACAGTAAGCTATTTATAAATTCTTGCGTTTATACCTTACTTGATACCGGTAAGTACCCATTCTTTTATCTTTCTTTATACGCAACGTTTGAACTTGACTACGGAGAAATTAGACTTTGACCTATCTGTGGAGACTCAGATTAGAGAAACTTTCATTACATCTATTGTTTAGAAATCTTGCTTGATTCAAGTTGGCACCATCACATTACCTATTGATCTTATCTCTTTAAAGATACTTGCTTTTGATGTGATTTTGGGGATTGATTGGTTAACTACTCATCATGCCAAAATTGATTGCTTTCGTAAGGTCATTAGTTTTCATATTCCTAAGCAACTTTGTTATTCAATTCAAGCAACCAAACCATTGAAGTCAAACACTTTTATATCAAGCCATAAAGTCATTCGTTTATTGAAAAATGGATGTCAAGTTTTCTTAGCCCATGTTATGGATTTGAATAAAGACACGTCAGATTTGAATAATATTCCTGTTGTTATTGACTTTCCTCGACGTATTTCAAAGATTTTCTTGGCTTACTCCCAAAGTGTGATATTGAATTTTGTATCGACTTTGAACCCTGTACAAAACCCATTTCTAAAATCTCATGGCTCTATTAAACTTCGTGAGTTAAAAATTCAACTATAGAATTTGGTACCCGAGCCTTTATCCGTGACTTCCTTTGTGGAATACACCGCCCGCACTTCGTAGTAGGGGGCGCATATTCAAGGCAGTAGTAAATCGATAGGTGTCATTGTGACGTATATCCAAGATTGGGATATGAGTCACAACAGAGAGAACCTAAGTCAAGAATCAAAATACATAGCTTTCTATGCTTAAATGTTATTATCGAAGATTTTGTGGAAAGATTTTCTCGAATCGCTACTCCATTAACGCAGCTGACTCGTAGAGATACAAAATTCGAATGGAGCAAGGAATGTGGAAAGAGATTCAAAGAACTCAATAGGAGACTCATTTCGGCACATGTTCTGACCATACCATCCTGAAAAAGCGAACGTGGTAGCTGACGTGTTGAGTAAAAGATCGTATACGAATACGAGTACGATATTGTCAAAGACTCATTTCGTATAACTTACAAATATTAGAGATGGAGATGAAAACTCTAGGTACCCACGTGATGATATACGAGTATTATCGACTTTTATCGATAAAGTTAAAATCGCCAAAGCTACACAATCGAGTCGATGAATATGAAGAAGGAGGTGCAAGAAGTTGTTATTCCAAAAGCGAGAATTGGCGATGTGAGGAAAGCTCAAACCTTCAATTTATTGGTTTATTTGAAATCCTCGATCGAGTAGGAACTGTGGCCTATAGACTCGTTTTACCGCCAAGTATAACGCGTGTTCATAACGTTTTTCACGTATCGATGTTACGTAAATATGTGGACGAATTCAACCACATTATTGAGTTAGAACCGCATTTAGATAGTAGAAGACTTAACGTATGAAGAGGTACCGCCAAGATTTTGGATAGGAAGGAGCATGTCCTACGCATACGATGGTTATACCACAAGTTAAGGTTTTGTGGAGAAACCATGCTATCAAGAAATGACCTGGGAGTTGGAAACGGAAATGAAAGCGAGGTATCCTCATCTTTTCGAAAGACCAGGTACGTATGTCAATTTCGAGGATGAAATTTCATAAGGAGGGGAGGTTGTAAGACCCCAACTTTTTATAAATAAAGATTTAATTTCTCTAATTATCATTTTGAAATAGTAAGGGTTGATTTGATTAATGTGGTTAGTTATGGGTAAAATGCGCAAATATTTCAAATAAACAAGTAGTTATAAAATATTCATTGTTGTCGGGGAATATTCGTTTGGTCGTGGAATATTCGTATTGTCGGGGAATATTCGTACGATGGCGCAGCCATGTGTGGCACCATAATGGAAAGCGATTGGAGGAAGAAAATGATAAGAATAAGTTGTTGTTGCCGTCAATACTGTTTGAATACCCGGTGGTTAAAACACAAGAATACGCTGTTGTTGCACAAGAAGAAGACACCAGTATTGCACCAATTATTGATTCTTACGTAAGAAGACACTACTCAATAATTGTTACAAAGAGTTATCGCTCAAAGATTTTATTTTATTGATTCAATAATTGTTTGCGATGATATTTTATATTACCGTTGTTTCAATAATTGTCACTACACAATATTTTCCATTATCTGAGAGCATAATTCATATTATCTAAATAATATTATTAGAAAACATTATTGGCAATGTCTAGAAAGTTCTCGCTTCAGGAGAGGTTTGGTCACCTAATCAAGCTACCAAGAAGGAGAAATCTTTATTGAAAGCCCTCTTTTCCGAGAACTGCCTCGGTTGTCAATAATGTGATTCTGTAATATTATTTATGAATAATTAATTATTGATATATATGATGAGAAAAATATTGATTTTATGAGGATATAGATGGAGGAAAATTTTAATAAGACAATTGTTGAAAATTAATATTTTATCTTTTTCTGATAAAATAATTCTTTTAAATATATTATTTTTACAATGAATCTGGGATATATGAGTATATGAGGAGGAAGAGTATTTTTGTGGCATTAAATGTTTAACACATATTTTGTGTGTTGGTGGACACAATTATTGACCGAAATTTGATTATAGCCTGTAAAATCGCCCGTTTGTGGATTTCGGTCAATTTATGTTTGGAATTTGGAAAAACTTTCTTCTGTAAAGTTGTAGAGAATTGAATTTCCTATAAAAAATCGCGAGATTAGGATTTTCTGATAAAAGAGCTATTTATTGTGAATTATTGAAGTTTCAGATATATCTAAAAGAATTGATTTTTTGGAGTTTAAATTATTTTTGTTAGAAAAACATTTTTTGTATTTTTTGGACATCATTAACATGTGTGGCTGGTGTTTTTGACTAAAAGGTGGGCTAAGGAAAAATTTTATAATTATATTAATATTATATTCAATTTTCTCGCTTTGTGTTTTAAAGCAATTTCCTATAAATAGGTGCTTAGGTTAGAATTGAAAATCACACCGTAAACTCAAGTTTTCTCTATTTTCTCTCGATATATTGAGCGTATTCTTGTGAGTATACTTTGAGTGTTGCTATACTACGTTGCAAGTTAAAGTCATAGCTTATATCCTGTTTCAACTAGAAGTAGACTGCTTTTGTGAGGTAGGTGGATGTTATTTTCTTCAGTAAATGATATTATTTCTTCAATATCATTATGCCAAATATTGTTGGAATTTTTTATCAAATTTGAAACTTTTTCATGTCTGAGTTACTATTCATGAGTTACTATTCACGAGTTACTATTCACGAGTACTATTCACGAAGCGTGATGATGTTTTTTGTGAAATTTCTATCTTTTGGTGTTGGAGTTACTATTCACGTATACGACACTATTTGTTCTTTTGCTTCACTGGATTCGTTTTCTTTAAAATATTTTTTTTATCATCATCAGTCCTAAATGATGATATAACGGAATATCTTTGGCCTGTAGTGCAAAGATGAATGATTTCTTGATGAATATCTTTGGCCCGTAGTGCAAAGATGAACATGTGTTTAGATGAACATGACCGACTGATGAATATCTTTGGCCTGTAGTGCAAGGATGAATATTTGATTCAAGATGAATATTGATTGATGTTACAGGGATAAAATAATGATGATGGACTGTTAAATTCATAGATATTAGTAGATTTCATCCTCTACGTAACTCTTCTATGAATTATTATTTTCCGCTGCGAATATTGATATAAAACTTGTTGTTTAATGTATTCTCTCGTATTTTTCCCTCGTTGAAGACTAACGATAATTTGTTGTATATTATCTTAGTCATAATATTCTTTATCGGGCTAGTTGAGTTCACCCTTTTCCTGCTTTGTTCCATTTTTCTTCACAGGAGGCGAGAATGTGTAGCGAAGTATCTTAGTCGGTATATGGAATGAAGTATCTAGAGAGTTTGTTTAGTAGTCCTCACCATTTTGTAAAATAATGTATCAATAATTATGATGAGGATTTATTTGCGCGGGATATTGTTTTCAGATGGCAATATCTCGTATTTAAACTCACGCTTTATATGTTGTAATAATAAAGTTGTAGTTATTTCGTACTCATGTATTTGACAACCCGAATGGGTGATGTATACCTATTTTGGGGCGCCACATTATCCTTATAATTTTTTATTATTTTATTTTATTGATTAATAATTAGTATGTATGAGGATAATCAGTAATTAAGCCAATTTTTTTTTGGTCATTCTCTCCCTTTTAATGGCCAAATAAAATGACCACGCTTTTGATCGGTCATTAAACGAGTAAATGTGCCAACAAAAAAATTGGTATGCCGCCAGCCGAGAGTAGTAGGGCCTTCATCTCTCGCCATTCACTCTAATTTTGGATGACCGGATGAGCGTTAGTTGAAACAAATTCCTCCGCTAACGTATTATATGGATCATTTCCATATATATATATATATATATATATATATATATATATATATATATATATATATATATATGCATAGCCATAAATAAATCAGAAAATAAATCAAACGATTCGAGCTTGATTCGTATCCACTCAACTAAAAATTCGATTTAATTCGAGCTCTCGACTCGAAATATAAACGATTTAAATATGAGTACATTTTAAAGTTCAATAAATTACTCAGACCTTTTCAAATAATAATTTTATGTTGATACTCGGATCATATTCACTCAAAAAGTTCAAATAGTTCAGACTCTTTTCAAGATCGTACTCTATTCGGTACCTAAACGAGTTTTAATTAAAAATTATTTTAGACTCGATAAATTTTACGAACTAAATCTGAACAATTCAAAACTCGACTTGACTAAGCTCATTTATTTTCCCCAATCACAGCCATAAAAGTTAATGATGATGATGAGAAGGATGTAAGCATATGACATCAGCATTCAGCACCACTCACTATCTAAATTTGAGCATGTGAGCATCAAATTTATCGAACCTTTTATATATATATATATATAGTTTAATTTTGTTGTTGTTTTTAAATAATAAAAAGCTAAAGGAATGTAAAAGTGAAAGAGTTCCAAAGCCACCATGCACATTGACCAGCTAGATACAATGGACATTGACTTTGGTCACATTTGGAAGGTTCTTGACCACGTGTGAACTACTGATCACACCCACATATTAATCCTTGTGGGAAATTTTGGACCCTCCATTCGAAAATAACTAGGGAAGGTTGCTTTCTTGCACTTTTTTCACCCATATTTAATAATCGTTTCATTTCCATCCTTGGCCATATTCCTCATGCACAAACCATGGACGAATATCAAAGGAATGAAGACAAGAAGAAGGATGAGATAAAATATAGAGGCGTTCGGCGGCGGCCATGGGGTAAGTACGCGGCAGAGATACGCGATTCGGCCCGGCAAGGAGTGAGGGTTTGGCTAGGGACGTTCAACACGGCGGAGGAAGCGGCCAGGGCCTATGACCGGGCGGCTTATGCCATGAGGGGTCACTTGGCGGTTCTGAATTTTCCGGAGGAATATAATTTACCAAGTGGTGGCCCTTCTGACCATTTTTCGACGTCGGGTTCAGCTTCAGCTTCGGGTTCTTGCTCTTCAGCTGCATTAACACATGGGAGTAGTGGTGAGGAGGGAAAAGAAGTAATTGAATTTGAGTACTTGGATGATAAGGTTTTGGAAGATCTTCTTGATTTTGACGCCAAGGACAAGGGCAAGAAAAAAAAGTGACAAAATTGAATTTCCACCTCGCTCTTTATTGGAGAAGAGTCCTTCAATATATATGAAGAGAAAACAAGGTGATAGGTTTTGATCATCTCTCCCTCTCTAATTATTCTAGTTTTGTTATACTTTTTTATTTTATTTTTTATTTAACAATGAAGAACAATATATACATATATGCATTAGTTTTTGAGGAATATATAAGCCTAGTGTGGCTTTTCCATACATACTGGTTGTCAGATTTCTTATAATTAATCTAATCCATAAATATTGTATACATGGTCGCATGGATATATTCCTAAAAGTGTAACCATCAAGGAAAGTTAATTTTATATGTTCATAGTTTTCTGATCCACTAAATTTGTTAGAATCGTAGTTTCGTAGAGTTAAAATTGTTGTAGAAGACGTGACACGAGTGATCCCTGTCTTTAAGGTTTTTTATCGCCCCCACCACAATCGGTTTGCTAAGAGTTATAGACGATATACCTCTAGGATATATGTCAAGCCTTAATGAATAATCCGTGATAGCAATTCACAAAAAAATTCAATTGAACACTACTTTGTAGTAGTTATTTGTTTGTAAAAAGAATGGAGAAGATAGAAGAAAAGTTCACTTGTGCAAATCTTCCATGTAACTTCTCTTTTTATCATATATATTTCTCTTATGTATATATGTATCTATATATACACAAACACACATATATATAAGTTACATTATAACTATTCAATTATATATTTAACTATACTTATTAGTACTAATTATGTAGGTTACATATTAATTAGTAATAATTAGAAGTTAAATAGAATTTGAATAGTCTCACTATTTTTCTTTTGTTCCAAAATAAAATAAAATTCTATTAAATGAAACTATAAGAAAATAGTTTTATCAAACAACTTTCTATCAATCCCCCACTTGTTTGGAAAAATTATTTTTCATCCAAATTTTTTATCAAACAACTCCAAGGCATGTGTGCATAAAAGAGGGTGTGACGAACATTGAACATTCCCTTAGTGTAAACAACTCAAAGTCACATCGAAGTTGAAGGTGTACGTAGATTGAACCTCTACTTCTATACGATATGATCGAAATTGTCACACACACACAAAATCCTACTACCACGGTGAGTATTCTCAATTGCTTTGCGCTAATATGGCTATGCGCAATACCATGTTTCATGAACCTCTAAGAGAGTAAACCACAACCCTCTATAAGAAGCGGCTCCACTTCTAGTTCAAATAGTCAAAGTGTTTCACGTGTGTTTCTGTTGCTAAGAACACAACTACTTTGTTAAGAGTATAACTCAGCCTCAATCGTGCAACAGACGATACTATCTTAAACTACATATGGAACCACATTGATAGTAACACAGTCAGCAACTGTGGCTTGTTTTTTCCATTGAACCTATAAACTAGGGGTAACCTAGGAATAGGTTGGGTTTCCATCACCCCTGACTCAAAGTGGTTTAAGTTCCATATCACAAATAGTTAAACTTACTAAGCTTTCGTCAAAGTCTTAGTAAAAAGATATGTCAAGTCGTCACTTGGCTTCCTCATAGACAAAAATTATGATACCCTTTTGTATCAATTGTCTAACAAAAATATGTTTATGACCAACATGTCAAGTCTTACCTTTAAAGGTAATTTCATATGCTTTATACAAAAATAATTTCATTATCACAATATATTGAATAAAATAATTTTGGAAGTGGCCACAATTTGATGTTTCAACAACAAATTTCGATTCCAATTGCTTTCTACATCATATAAAGCAATAGTATTACTTACTACTCCAAGTAAATTATACCCTTCACAAAGAGTAATAATATATCCACCTACTTGTGGAAATATAAGAATATTTTCACCTACTTGTGAATATTTCCTTAATTAATCAAGATCACAACCAACTATAAAGATTAATAACATTAGATTCATATTGTAAAATGGGAAATACTTATTTGTTTCTTTCTCATCTAAGAAACAATACCCAAGATTGGGTGAAAATTCACCTACTTGTAAATTTATAGCTTTCCTCACTAAAATATAAGTGACATTTATGTGATCTATTAAAACATTGAGAAAACTAACAAAAACCAATGTAAATCATTAGTATACTAAGTTTAAAACTGTATGTAATATCTAATCTTGTGCATTGCATATCAAACACAAGGCTCCCACTAGCGCATGTGTACTTCAGATTTACAATAGCTATATCAGAATTAACTTCTAGTGTACCACCACTATTAAAGAATTATTAAATTCTTCAATCTCAAGGTTATCAAACTTAGTTCAGTATAGCCTCTCAATACAATTAAACTAGTTTAGTTGAAATCCTCACTATGTTTTCACATGATAATAAGATAACATTTATTTTACAAGTCTTTCAACATAAAGACAAAAAATAGATGTCTTAAACTCGTTTCGTTAACAATACTATGTAAAATGACCAAACATGTCATTAATATACACAAAAACTATCACATTATAGTTTATACAATTATATTGTTAGTGTAAACATATAATTAATTCTATATCTGATACTCAAGGTAAATATTCACATATTATCACTTAATATTCATCCACTTTAATATTTATAATTTAGTTTCAATCTCACTATTGAACTAAATCACAATAAATATTTTGGATCATATTTAGGCTAATAAAATAGGTATTTTATTTACCAAATTATTATATTAATTTCCTTCACCAAATCAATATTGCTATTTCTTGGTTCAGTTTATAACTTTGTAGAACCTTAGATAATTAATTAAGTGAAATAAGTTCACACATCAATATTATTCAAAATTTTGTGTTTCAAATACTTTTATTTATAGAACTACACAATCAAATTGAATTTCGCAACAAAAAATCCATAAGCCTTACTATTTCTGACATAAATAAAATTATGCTAACTCCAAATAGTTCCAAAGCCAAATTTAGTCTATAAATAAAAATCTTAAAGAATTACCCCCACACTTTTAAATAATTAAAATCTCATTGAATAATTTCACTTCACAATATTATGTTCACTACTTAAAATAAATTTTAGATTAATTAACATTTTATGTGACAATGTTTCCATAAAAATTACTTCCACATAAGAATATTAAGGAACACTCCTTAGAACAAAAAATAAGTTCTTATACATTTTATGTATTAGTAATTCATATAAAGATTGCTTCAACATAAGAGTCTTTTAGAATACTCTCACATAAGAAAACAAACTCTTATTTTCTGAATGACATAAAATCTCAAATCCTAAAATTATTTAACATGAGAACTTAAAATTATACATGTACATTTTTTATTTTTTATTTTTTTTTTCAAGTATACCAATACGTAACACTTGACTCTATGTAAATAGTATAAAATTCATTATATACAAATTATAGCACAACTCATCATATTGCACAAATTTATTTGCATATAAAATATAAAAATTTATATTTACTTTCGAAGAAATTAATTTATCACACAAAATTAATTTATGTAGAAAGCAAATAAAATTCACACACATGAATTAGTATATCCTCAAGTATTTTCATGTCTCAACTTGGATATGAAATATTATAAACAATATATCTTTTGATATTTACAATATAGAATTCAAGACAATTCTCATACTAATATGAAAAACTTGAACTTCACTATATTTATAAAAATTCAAAAAATAAAATGTTTATCTCAATTAGAATATACAAAATTCATATGATCACATTAAAATTTACTACTTCTCGGACAAGAAGTGCACATAAAAATAAATCAATATACATCAATTATGATTATCCCAAAAACACTACGAATATCATTTCTAAGTGTTTTCTCAACATCAAAATCATATTGTATACAAAATTTACTCAACCAAATATACTTCTACAATATCTCTTATAACTATTAGTTGATAATTAATTTATTATCCACAAACAAAGTAATCTATTCAAAATTCATGCATACAAATAAATACTAAGTAATATTACACGCTAAATATTACCTCAAATTTATATGCATAATTTTGTTCAAGAAGAACATAAATTTACTTTATTATCAAAATAAATTAATTTACAACTAATTTGTTATACATAGAGAAAAGTAAATTTCACAACTTTTACTACAAACACTAATAATAAATTAATTTAAATTAGTTTATAACAATAATAATTTTCTTAAAACTCATGCATATACACATTTAGCAATATTATTTACTCAAAATATTACTAGTCAATATATATGCACAAGTTAAAGTTTGTTCCACCATGAACAATTATCAAATTATCTCCAAATCAAATAAAACTAATCAAATTAATTTATTATATATGATCATTAGCAAAACAATACTTACACATGCAAATATCATCAACACATGATATAATACATCACATATATATCATTCATGTATATATACTTATAAAATGATAAACAAATATCATTTATAAAAATAAAGGCAATCGTTAAAAAACATACCTTTTGGAATTAAATCCGAAGAACACCATAATCTCTTTAGAAAAATTTTTAGGCATCAACATTTGGTGTTTTTCCATGATGACTCTTCATCTTCTCCACATCATTTACAAACTTGTAAATTGCAAGTTTTTTTTACTATCATTTTTCTCCACAATCCATCTTCTAATAGGAATTATCAATAAAAATAATTAGCTTATCAACTATTACTAATTATCTTTAAACTCCATGGATAAAATAGATATATAAGAAAAATGATACTTATCTTTGAAAACCGTGTTGTCTTCCATCTCACCAAAATCACGACTCCAACAAATACAGTAAAAACCTTAAGATTGTTAGAATCGTAGTTTCGTAGAGTCAAAATCGTTGTAGAAGACGTGACACGGGTGATCTCTGTCCTTAAGATTTTTTATCGCCCCCACCCTAATCGGTTTGCTAAGAGTTACAGACGATATACCTCCAGGATATATGTCAAGCCTTGGTGAATAATCCGTGATAGCAATTCACAGAAAATTTCAATTGAACACTACTTTGTAGTAGTTATTTGTTTGTAAGAAGAATGGAGAAGATAGAAGAAAAGTTCACTTGTGCAAATCTTCCATGTAACTTCTCTTTTTATCATATATATTTCTCTTATGTATATATGTATGTATATATATATATATACACAAACACACATATATTTAAGTTACATTATAACTATTCAATTATATATTTAACTATACTTATTAGTACTAATTATGTAAGTTATATATTAGTAATAATTAGAAGTTAACTAGAATTTGAATAGTCTCACTATTTTTCTTTTGTTCCAAAATAAAATAAATTTCTATTAAATGAAACTAAAAAAAAATAATTTTATCAAACAACTTTCTATCAAAATTTAATTAGAAATTACTTGAAGTGTTTTGCTTGTTTCTAATTTGATTTTCTGCATGTCTTTCTCTACCTTAGCAAGTTGCAGCTATATAATTTCTTTCTGATTTTTATTTGTATTAATATATATACACATAGACACCACACGTACACACACACATATAGAACTGATACAAAACAACGGTATAAAAATTTGCGGCCCATGTTTAAATATGGTCTTCAAAATCATACAAAAAAAATTAATTGAAAATATAAATTGATAAATCTAGCTACTTATAATAAAATTAGGGTAATGGCTGAATGACACTTCTGTCCCTTTAAGTTGTCACCTACTTTTAAAGTCACTTAAAGTTTATTTTTCTTCAATTAACTCCTTAAACTGGCATTTTGTGTCAATTTCGTTCCTTTTTCCTAGTTTCACTAAAACCCGCCCAAATTTTGGGCCGACCCCAATTTCACTAATTCAATTTTAAAAAAAAAACTAAAAATATATTGTTAGATAGCATTATTGGTAATGTCTAAGGAAGTTCTGTCTAGGAAAGGGATTTGGTTACCTAATTGCGCGCCAATAAGGAGAAATCCTTATCGGAAAGTCCTTTCTTTCCTGGGAACGACATGGTTGTCATAATTGTGATTCTGTAATATTATTTGTGAATAATTAATTCTTGATTTATATGATAAGGAAATATTTATTTTATGTGGATGGATAGGGAAATATTTATTTTGTGTGGATATTAATGAAGGAATTAATGTTGAGATGTTTTATCAGTATTTTATCCGAATGGAGGTATTAAAAATCGTCTGTATGTGGATTTCGGGCATTTTTCGTTTGGAATTTGGAAAAACTTTCTTCTACAAAGTTGTAGAGAATTCGATTTCCTGTGGAATGGACAAAAAAATCGTATTTTTCTGATAAAAGGGCTATTTATTATGAATTATTGAAGTTTTAGAAATAAATATTTTTATTTAAAAGGGTCCCACTTTTGGTTGGTGAGAAATGTGCTGAAATTTTATTCAAAAGTGGTGGGCGTGAATAGTAGCAGGTAAAACCATCAGGTAGCATGTGACGCCCCCAAAATAGGTCCAATCCAACCAACCTATTATGAGTCGCCAAATACATGGTACAGAAACAACTACAACTTCATTAATACAATTGTCGTGCAAAATACGACAACACATAAACTTTGAGTTTAAATACAAATATTGTCTTCTGACAATATCCACACTCAAATAAGTCCTCATTAAAATTATTGATACACTATTTTTTACAAAATAGTGAGGACTAAAGAAAACAACCTGCATCTTGAACCATCACTCCACACCCCGACTAGTTCCCCGCTATATTCTCGCCTCTCTCGAGAAGAAAAATAGAACAAAAGGAAAAAGGGTGAGCTCAACTAGCCCAAGAAAAGAATATTATGACTAAGATAATGTACAACAAATTATCCTTAGTCTTCAACAGGAAAAAATGATAGAATACAATAGATAACAAGTTTTAGATCAACAATCAGCAGAATGAAACAACAATTCATTAGAAGAGTTAAGTAGAGAATGAAATCTACTATCATCTATGAATTTAAAAGTTCATCATCAATATTTTATCCTCATTAACATCAATCAATATACATCTTGAATCAAATAGTCATCTTTGCACTACGTGCCAAAGATATTCATCACTAGTCATGTTCATCTCAACACTGCTCATCTTTGCACTACGGACCAAAGATATTCATCATAAAATCATTCATCTTTGCACTACAAAAGCCAAAGATATTCAGATTATATCATCATTTAGGACCGAGGATGATGAAAAATATTTTAAAGAAAACGAATCCAGTGAAACAAAAGAATAAATATTAAGGATTCGTATTTCAGCAATTTCATGTCCAAAAATACCTCATAAATAATCATAGTGGAGTAAAATTCAAGAATGATCAAAACATGGATACAATCAAAGCTAGTATCCATAATAGATATTTTGGACAAAAAATAAAAATTTAATTTTTCTATGAATAGTGTCGTATTCATGAATAGTGCCGTATACGTGAATAGTGTCGTATACGTGAATAGTAACTCTGACACCAAAAGATAGAAATTCCACAAGAAAATCATCATGCTTCATGAATAATACTCGTGAATAGTAACTCGTGAATAGTAACTCATAAATAGTAACCTCGACATAAAAAAGTTCCAACCAATATTTCGACATAATGATATTGAAGAAATAATATCATTTTAAAAAAAATAATATCCCTTACCTCGCAAAAACAGTACTTCTGATTGGAATACTGGATATAGTGCTGAAAGAACTTGCACCTTATGAATAGTGTCGTATTCGTGAATAGTCTTTGATATCGTGAATAGTGTCGATACTTTCTAATAGTAACTCTCGACACCAAAAGATAGAAATTAGACAAGAAAATCATCATGCTTCATGAATAGTACTCAGTAAATAAGAACTCATGAATAAGTAACTCCAGATATGAAAAAGTTCCAACCAATATTTCGGCATAATGATATTGAAGAAATAATATCATTTTAAAAAAAAATAATATCCCTTATCTCGCAAAAAATAGTACTTCCGATTTGGAATACTTGGATATAGTCTTGAAAGAACTTTAGACCGTATAACAATACTCAAAGTACTAAAATACTCACAAGAATAAACCGATATTATAGAGCGAAAGAGAGAGAAATCTTTAGTTTCTGGTGTGATTTTCAATTCTAACCTAAGCACCCTATTTATAGAAAAATGCTTAGAACACCAAAGCAGAAAATTTAATAAAATATTATTATATTTACAAAATTTTTACGCCCATCTTTGAAATCTGATTTTAGCCCATTTGTAACACATGTGAGACCCACTTAACTTGTAAAAAAAGTTTTTGTTAATATAATTATTTAAAACTTCTAAAAATCAATTATTTCGAAACATTAATAATTCATAATAAATAGCCCTTTTATCAGAAAATTCGAATCTCGCGACTTTTTATAGGAAATTCAATTCTCTACAACTTTGCGGAAGAAAGTTTTTCCAAATTTCAAATGTAAATTGACCAAAAATCCACATACTGAGACGATTTTACGTGCTATAATCAAATTTCATCAAGAAATGGGGTCCACCGACACACAAAACATGTGTTAAACAACTTTTGCAATAAAAATACTCTTCCTTCTCATATACTCATATATCCCACATTCATTGTAAATATCATCATTATTATATTATAATAATAAAATATTATTTTATCAGAAAAGATAAAATATCAATTTTTAACAATTGTCACTTTAAAAATTTTCTCCATCTATATCCACATAAAATCAATATTTTCTCATCATATAAATTAATAATTAATTATTCACAAATAATATTACAGAATCACAAAGATCTTGGCAACCATGTCGCTCCTGGGAAAGAGGGGCTTTCCAATAAGAATTTCTCCTTACTTGGCCGCAATTAGGTGACCAAACCTCTCCTTGAATGTAACTTTCTAGACATTGCCAATAATATTTTCTAATAATATTATTCAGATAATATGAATTATTGCTTCGATAATGAAAAATACCGTGTAGTGACAATTATTGAAACAACAAGAATATAAAATATCAACGCAAAGAATTATTGAATCAATAAAATAAAATACTTTGAATAAAGAATTCACCGTGAATAATTATTGAGTACTTGTCTTCTTACATAAGAATCAATAATTGGTGCAATACTGCGTGCTCTTCTTGTAACAAATACAGACATCGTGTTTTAACCACCGGGTATTCCAACAAAGATTAAAGGTAACAACTACGCCGTTATTTGTAAACAACTTATACTTGCCATTTTCTTCATCTAATCGCTTTCCGTTATGAGGCCCACACAAGGTTGCGCCGTCGTACGAATATTTCCCGACAGTAAGAATATTCCACGACCAAACGAATATTCCCTGACAACAATGAATATTTTATAACCACTTGCTTATTTAAAATATTTGCGCATTTTACCTATAACTAACCACATTAATCAAATCAACCACTTACTATTTCAAAATAATAATTAGAGAAATTAAATCTTTATTTATAAAAAGTTGGGGTCTTACATAGCAGGTTAGTCTGCTATGACATTCTAAGTATTTTCCTATAAATAGGGTGCTTAGTTAGAATTAAAAATCACACCAGAATCATAAGCTTTCTCTTTCTATATTATCGAGCGTATTTTGTGAGTATTTAGATACTTTGTGAGTTGTTATTCAGTGCAAGTTTCCTTCAGCCTTATATCTGATATTTCAGCCGGAAGTACTGTTCTTTTGAGGTAAGGGATGCTATATTTTCTTCATAATGATGTTATTCTTTCAATATCATTATACCGAAATATTGGTATGAATTTTATTGTGGAATATCTACCTTTTTTTATGTCGGGGTTACTATTCACGTATACGACACTATTCACGAATACGGCACTATTTACAGAAAAATAATTTTTTCCTTTCTTTGTCTAAGTTATCTATTGTGGTTACTATCTTTGATTGTATCCATGTTTTAATCTTTATTCTTGAATTTTGCTCCATAATTAATTATTATAAGGTATTTTTGAACTTGGATAAACTAAAGTACGAATCCCTAATCTTTGATCTTTTATCTCACTGGATTCGTTTTCTTTAAGATATTTTTCATCATCCTCAGTCCTAAATGATGATATTACTGAATATCTTTGGCCTGTAGTGCAAAGATGAATGATTAACTAATGCATATCTTTGGCCCGTAGTGCAAAGATGAACAGGGTGTTGAAATGAACATGACCAACTGGTGATACAAATGAATATCTTTGGCCTGTAGTGCAAAGATGAATATTTTATTAAAGATGTATATTAATTGATGTTACATGGATAAAATATTAATGATGGTCTTTTAAATATTAGAAGATAGTAGAATTCATTCTTTACTTGACTCTTCTAATGGATTGTTGTTTCCGCTGCAATTGTTGATCTAAAATTTGTTGTCTATTATATTCTATCAGTTTTTCCCTGTTGAAGACTAATGATAATTTTTTGTATATTATCTTAGTCATAATATTCTTTACTGGGTTAGTTGAGCTCACCCTTTTCCTTTTTTGTTCCATTTTTCTCAGGAGGTGAGAACATAGCAAAAACAATCCGGGGTATAAAGTGATGGTTCAAGATAGTTATTTTAGTAGTCTTCACTATTTTGTAAAATAGTGTATCAATAATTGAAATGAAGACTCCTTTTGAGTTTGAATACTGTCTATTAATTAGACAATATTTGTATTTAATTAGTATTTCTAATTCAATTTCTCTAATTGTACGTAAAGTTTCATAAAATGAGTAAAGTATTATAAAATATATACTCAAAAAAATTTTAAAAAATAAAACTTTATTTTTAGAAAAAAAAGTTGATTTTTTTCAATTTTATGTAAAACTTTATTTTCGTAAAATATTACTTTATGTCTTTGCCATTATTATATGTATTTTTAATATTAGAAATTTAAAAACAAAATTAAAAATTAAAATTAAAATACAAAAAATATAGAAGATAAAAAACTATTTCAATTTTTTTAAAAAAGAAATTAAAATATTTTAAAAATTATTATTATTTTTAGGGAAAAATTAGAAATTATTTCATTTTAAAAAAAAAGAGTAAAGTTTTATAAAATATAGATTCAAAAAATAAAACTTTTTTTTTTCGAAAAATATAATTTTTTTTTCAAAAATGAGTAAAGTTTCATAAAATATAGATTGAAAAAAGTAAATAAAACTTTATTTTCATAAAAAAAGTAGAAATTTTATTTTTTAAAAATGACTAAATTTTCATAAAAATAATTAATAATTAAAATTTTTAACCTTAATTCTTTTGAATCTATATTTTATGAAATTTTACTTATTTTTTAAAAATAAAATTTCTAATTTGTTTCTCTGAAAAATAATTATTTTAAAATATTTTAATTTCTTTTTTAAAAATTGAATTAGTTTTTGTATTCAACTTTTTATATTTTTTAGTATTTTAATTTATATTTTTAGTTTTTTTTAAAAAAATTCTACTATTAATACATATAATAATGGTAAAGACATAACTGTCCTTAATAAAATGGGTTGAGTCAAAATGAGTTGAGTCGGGTCGGGTCAAAATTTGGGCGAGTTTAAGTGAAACTAGGAAAAATGAACGGAATTGACACAAAATGTCATTTTAAAGACTTAATTGATAAAAAATAAATTTTAAAGAAGACTTTAAAAGTGGGTAGTAAGTTAAATGGACAAAAGTATCATTCAGCCTTAGCGTAATAATTTGAATTGCAGCTTGAATAAACAATCGAAGGTCATATGTATAATTATAATTAGTCTGGAGATTATAAAGCAATCAAATGAAAATTAATGAAATGATTTTATTTTAGCGTGGAAATAAACAAAGGATTATCGTACACTTTTACTAATTTTACCTTTAGAATGGAAAAGATAAGTTCTATGCTTAATTCTAGCATTGGCTAAATTAATCTTTGACAAGATTTCTACTTAAAACAATTGCCCCTTGATCAAAATAATGTTATTACTACATGAAAAAGTAAAGAATGATGAGTTGGTTCAAAATTTCCAATAAACCTTGCATATTTGAAGCTCTAGGGTTATATATAATACCAATCTGTTTTAAATCTGAGAAAATAGTAGACATTCATTTTCTAGTATAGTAAAATAATTTATTTGGGCTTTGATCTCCATATATATATATATATATATATATATATATATATATATATATATATATATATATATATATATATATATATATATATATATATATATATCGAATCCGATCAGAGCATAATTCTTAACTGACATAAAAACCTTAAGTAACATAACTATTTAAAAACTAAAAATACGTGCCTTCCTTGTCTGCAATTCCCAAATCGTCAGCCATTGCCCAAACGCGCTTCTCTCTCTTCTCTTCAAATATGAATTCTTCCCATACCCAAGCGAACTCAGACAAATACAAGCCTTCCTTGTCTCTAGCTCCCAAATCGCTAGCCCTAGCCCAAACGATTCTCTCTCTCTTCTCTCCAAATACGAATTCTTCCTATACCCAAGCCTTATTTTTTCTCCTCTCCAAATGCTTCTCTAAGACTCGCGATTTAGGCAATCGCTGAATCGAGAATCGCGACCTATTTCATTGCGGCCTAGATTTCTTTGAGAATCGGGTAACCTATTTATTTGTGAAGAAAAAAGCCTCATTATAACTCGGGGTTTCTCGATTTAGAACAAAAGTCATTCAAATACTGTTAGAGCTGACTCTTCTTACGAACTGATGTAGATAATTTCTTGTAAACTGCCCAGTTCAGATTACAATTTATTCACTTTATTGCAGTTTATTCATTTGTGTAAGTCATTCACTTTATTGCAGTTTCAGTTTCTATACTTTGACTTTATAATGAATTTGGAACTTTATAATGAATTTATTTCTGTGATCTATTATTTATTTGTGATTTGAATTTGTTCTTCTTCTGTTCTTCAAGTCACGGTGCGATCGGTATGGTGAAGTAAGCAAACTTCTCTCCAATGAAGCTACTGCTCCAAGCAAGCAAATTTTCTAATGAAGCAAGCAAGCCAGAATTCTATTCTATTTAGCAGTTATTTTATACTTTGATGATTCTGATGTTGTACAGAATTCTATTCTATTTAGCAGTCATTTTGTAATTTCTATCTCTTCCTTTTTTACGGCTAACAGGAAACTGTTAAAGCATACTTCTCTTGTAATTTGTGATTAAAGGTTTTTTTTGACAAGGAATTCTAATTATTTCTTTTGCTTCACATTTGAGTTTGGTGAATGGTGACGTATTTTTAGTTTTTAAATAGTTTACTTAAGATTTTTATGTCAGTTAAGAATTATGCTCCTGATCGGTTCTCATATATATATATATATATATATATATATATATATTTGATCGAGGATCAGCATTCTCCTTAAATAGCATTCTCCTTAAAAATAACATTCTTTTATTAAAACTAACGCGTTTTGGAGGACGGTGACATTTTGTAAATACAATGCCACCGCGTCCCTCCAAAAACGCATTTAGTTTTAATAAAAGAATGTTATTTAAGGAGAATGCTATTTAAGAGAATGCTTCGATCTCTCATATATATATATATATATATATATATATATATATATATATATATATATATATATATATATATATATATATATATATATATATATAAAACTAGCATATGCATCACGTGAAAAGCACGAGGTCTTATATTAGAATTATGATATTGTTAATTAAATTTCTATTATAAATATATTATTGAATGAAATAATTTTTTTAATAATTGAATTATATGGTTGGTCAATATATTATATTTATATTTTAATAATAATAATAATAATTTAATAAGAAGTATGATGACCCTTGTTAAGAAAATAATTTTCATCTAAAATTATATTATCTAAGTAATACTAAAATTACATTTAATATATTTAAAATATAATTATACTTGAATTTAAAATATAAGTAACAAATTCAAGTTAGGTACATAATGCGATCTTTGAAGAAATTATTTTCTTTGAATTAATGTATTAGGGAAAGTAATTTTTCCCTTAAAATAGGAAAGGTAATTTGTTGACTTAATGTAGTAAAAGTAATATTAATGTAGGAAAAGTAATTTAATTTTTGATTTTAAGTAAGAAAAGTAAGAGATCTTAATGTAGGAAAGTTGAATTAATGTACAAATAAAAAATAATTTACTTAATTTAAGAAAAGTAAAAGGTAGTCCAACCAAAAAACAAGTGAACAAAAAAAAGCTAAACCAAAAAAAAAGAAGCTGTCTATTTAATTATAGTACATCACTAGAATTATGTGGCATACTCCCTTCGTACTAAAAGATGGACAAAGTGCAATTTTTATATAAAATTTAAAGAAAATGTGAGAGTATAAAATAGATACCAATTTTGCTTTGAGTGGACTTCATGCAAGTACATTAGTAAATCTTTATACCACTTACGTATACTTTTAACGATAAACTAGTATTTAGACTTATTTTATATTTAACTTATGTACTTTTAGACATATTTTTGTAGATAAAATATTTTGTACTTGATTATTTTCTTTTGAAAACAGGAGTATATATATTAGGAAATTGATATTTTCACATGAAAATGTCGTTATAAATATATATCGACGGTAAAAATTATTGCTATAGAATTTGTAATGACGATTTTCATATAAAAATATCAAAAAGTCATGTGAAAATATTAATTTCCTATATATTATTTTGCAAACTTCAACTTATCTATTTTTCCATTTTCGAAATTTTAAAAGGATCGATGAGAGAAATAACCCAAAATAATACCATTTATTTTGGATTAAGATCCCTTCCATTACACTTAGTATTCAATTTCTCCCCATACATATTTAATTAGCAACATAAATATTACTTTTAGCGGCAAAATATAATTTATCGCAAACAATTAATTAGCGACACAATAAAATTCATCGCGGACACTTGTGTCGCTAAAAATAATATTTATGTTATTTTGACCAATACATAATTTGATACCCTTTTTTATTTTCTTTACCAAAAAGACACAAAGTGATAGATTTATAAAAGAGAATTGATATTTTCATTAGGGGTGTAAGCCGAGTCAAGTAGTTCGGTGTTCGACTCGAAATTGACTCAAAAATTGATCCGATTCGAATTTAATCCATACTCATTTTTTATTTAATGATACACGAGTCGAATTCGAACATACCAGTGTTCGTGTTGGGATATTTCACATGAATCCCCACATTGGATAAATTCAAGAGTGTAGATGAGTTAATAAGTATGGTAGAGCCTCAACCTAATAGGTTAACCTTTTAGGTAAGGAGGTGGTCCAACATGCTTATTGGGTTAAGTGTGAGCTGCATTGGTGATGAATTGATGTGGGATGGATCATACAATTCCACTTCAAAAATAACCTTTTAGGTAAGGAGGTGGTCCAACATACTTATTAGGTCAGTCTACACAGGTGTGCGTTGTATGGTGATGAATTGATGTGAGATGGATCATACAATTCCGCTATAAAATGGTATCAGAGCTCATGGTTCGATGGGCCCAAGTATTAACTCCAAGGTGCGAGGGGAGTGCGAGGGTAAAATTCGCAGGCCTCGTGGGTGGAGCAAAATAGAGTCCAAGTATCAACTCCAGGGTATGAGTGGAGTGCGAGGGTGAATTCGCAGGCCTCGTGAGTGGAGAAAATAGAGTTAAATCAGGTGGAACACTGGATGATTTGAGTCCAGTGGAGCGGGCTCAGGATGACTCTGGGAAAGTTGCTGAGACACGTTACCTCGGGCGTGGTGGAGTAATATTAGAGTTGAGCAAAACTCTTGAAGGACTCAAAGGTGAAGTATGATTTGAATCGGGTGGAGCGGGTTCAGGATTGCTCTAGGAAATTGCTCAGACACGTGTAGTGGAGTAGTATCAGAGTCGAGCAGAGCTCTTGAAAGATTCAAAGAAGGTGTGCTTAATGGTGAATACTCTAGTATAATACTTGTGATGGGTATTCAAGTGAAAGGTGGAGATTGTTGAGATATTTCACATGAATCTCACATTGGATAAATTCAAGAGTGTAGATGGGTTAATAAGTATGGTAGAGCATCAACCTAATAGGTTAACCTTTTAGGTAAGAAGGTGGTCCAACATGCTTATTGGGCCAGTTTACACAGGTGTGCGCTGTATTTGTGATGAATTGATGTGGGATGGATCGTACAATTCCGCTACAGTTCGCTCAGATTAGGGTTCGAATATTTCATATTTTTTTTCTCGAATTATACTCGATACCTGCTCGATGAATCATATTCAAATACTAATCTGATATATGCTAACAAGCTAAATATGTGATATTTGTATCAATCTTTATAATTTATAGTGTAGTATGAAATTGTATAAGCTTGTACTTGAATAAATCAATGAATTGATTTTCAATTTGTATTACATTCTTAGTAATTTTTGTACATGAATAAAAGTGAAAAACTTTTATACATAAACATTAGTTCACTAATCAATTTAGTATGTAGTGGTTCAATTTTAAGTGAAATAGTTCATATTTGAAATTCGATTTGAAGACTCATGAGTAGCTCGTTTTGTAAACGAGTCGAGTAGGTTCGAGTAATGATCCGAGTCGAATATGGCGCAAAATTAGAAATCCCTTATTAAATTCGAGCCGAATTCGAGCTCAATTTTTTCGAGTCGAGTCGAATCTGAGCATTAGGGTGTTCGCTGATATTCGACTCGTTTACACCCCTAATTTTTCCACAAGCTTCTACTCACATGAATAGTAAATGGGGGTGAAAGAGAATATTGTGGAATTATCAAATTTACTTGTAAAAATATCAATTGTCTTTATAAATGAACCCAAGTCTAGTATATAAAAGATCAATCTCTCACACTAAAAATTAATCGCCTATTAATCGCGTTGACCTAAGTCAATATTATAGAATAGATATAATTTTTCAAAGTATTAATATGGAACAAGATATGTACTCTACTACAAAGTTAGTGATATTGGATCAAAATTTATAGGACATGCATTGGCCTTACTTTTCACATTGCAAACTTTTGGAGGTTGGATCAGAAACTATGTGAAATGCTAGGTTCAAACTGTTGAGGTTTAAGATTTAGTATAATTACATTATGTTTGAAGATCAAGGTTTAATTTCATTACTCGTCACTTCATATGCATTAAAATAAAAGTTTAGGTTGTAAAGCCTAAATTAGGGCAACTTGGATTTGTTGTATTTATACGAAGTTATGAACAATGATTAAATTCTCAAACAAAATCTGAATTTTTTTTTGTCCCTTAGGCGGATCAATATCTTTAAACCTACCATTTGATAATTCATTCATTTAGTCTAGCTATTAATTTCGGTCTTTTTTTGGACTGAAAAAAGCCGTTTAGGTCATTATATTTGTTCATGATTACTTTTCTCTTTCAATAATATATATATATGGACCGCCATTAGAAGAGTTCTCACAATTTGCTGATTAAAAAAAGAAGAAAAGAAGAGTTCTCTAAAATATTTCTCGTAACATTAAGTAATAACAACTGTTACTTACAGGAGTACGTATTATATAACTAGACCACTTAATTCCACCCAAGATTGGAAGGAAATTTAGGGGAATGGAGCAAAGAGAACTCAAATTAATACACGTTTCTCTTCAAATCCAGCAAGAATTAAAAGAAGTTAAAAACAAATAAATTTTAAAAAAAACACTCGGGAAAAAAAGAGGATACAAGGGATCAAAAAAATATAATTAAAATTAAAGCTGCATTTAAAATACTCAATCTTTGTTTGGTTTCTTATTTTCTGGTTCTGATTCAAGAAGCTCCTCCAAGACACTATCATCCAAATACTCAAACTCAATCACTTCTTTTCCAGTTGATGTTGAACTCTCATCATTACTAGCTAAAGATGAATATGATGATGATGATGGGGGAATATTAGAAAGTTGAGAAAAATACTCATTGGGGAAATTTAGGATAGCAAGATAGCCCCTTAACTTAAATGCAGCTTTATCATAAGCCCTAGCCGCCTCCTCTGCCGTTCCAAATGTTCCGAGCCACAAACGTTGCCCATTCCGAGACGGGTCCCGTATCTCCGCCGCAAACTTTCCCCACGGCCGCTTTCGGACTCCCCGGTATTTTACTTCTTCCTTGCCCTGCTGCACCTTGTCGTCCTTACTATCTTCCATGTTTTTTTCTTTAGAAGTACCCTCCATATATTTTTTGTTGTAATTAAGGTTGCCTTTGATTACAAATTTTTGTTGCTACGAGACTATATATTAAGTGGAAAACTAATATTTGAATTATATAATAGGTGAGCTGTGAGGTCTAAGGTGGCTAAGGGTGGATTAAATAATTTTTATAGTATGTATCAAACACATTTCCCCGAAGTTTCTTCGTGGTTGTATGAATATTTGATTTTTGGACTAAATATGTAATATTCTAAGAGACCTTTGAACCCCTTTTTACTGTGAAGTACTGTTAAAACAACATTTACCTCACGACTAAAGGTATTAATAATAGCATCTTAAGTAACTAAATTAAATATTTCATTTAATGATAGCATATCACCTTGAGTATAGGAATTAATGATAACATCTTGATTTACAAATTCCTCTACTTCTCGTCAATGGATAACTTGATCTGAGATTTTGAGAGTTTGCTCTCGAGTTCGAATCAAAGTATACCATAATAAAGGAAATTGTTAAATTCACAACAAAAATTATTATTTTCACAACAAAAGTGTCGCTATAGATCTTATAGCGACGGTACCGTCGCTATACACCTATAGTGACATTTTTGTTGTGGAAATAACAAAAAGTGTTGTGGATTTAACAATTTCCATAAAGGAAATTAATTATAATCATGTTTGTTTGTAAGAATTATAATTCTGGGATTATAACCTCAATACTATTAATTCTAGGATTAAATAGTCCTAGTCACATGTTTGTTTTTTATTATTTTATTCATGGGATAACTTAAAATAATATCATGTTATGTTTATTTTTTTTTAGAATTAATTAAAAGATTGGATAAAAAAATATCATTTAGACTATTATACCCTTATCAATAATGATATATTTGAAACAATAATTTAAACTTGTTTATACATCAAAAAATAATGAACAATTAATTAAAAACTTTTAAATAAGTGGTTATAATATTCAATCAAATGTTCCCCGATCCTAATTATATAATTTAACTTTAAATAAAGTTATAATTTTATCGAAACAATTTATGTAGTACACACGTAATTTAAATTAATGAAAGTACTACTCCATCCGTCCTTTAGTATAAGACTTTTTAGACTTGTGCACAAGTATAAAGAAAATGATTGTATATAATTAAATATAATATCAAATGTATATATTGTCTTTGTATTGGAAAAATATATTGTTCTTTATTGGGCAAAAAATAGTGAGAGAACCAAAGTTATATTTAATACTTTGGGTAATATTGAAAACTAAGCAATTAATGCTTGCTTGGAATTCTAAAACGTCATATATTAAGGGACAAAAAAACTTTTCTAAAACGTCTTATATTAAGGGACGGGATGAGTATTGAAGTCAAAATAGGTCCATTCCATCCAACCCATTCTCGAGTCGCCAAATACATGGTACGTAAATAACTACAACTTTATTATTACAACATATAAACATGTGAGTTTAAATACGAAATATTGCCATCTGATAATATCCACACGCAAATAAATCCCCATCATAATTATTGATACATTATTTTACAAAAATGGTGAGGACTACTAAACAACTCTCTCTAAACCTTCATTCCATACCCCGACTAAGACTGCGCTACATTCTCGCCTCCCGAGAAGAAAAAATGGAACAAAAAGGAAAAGGGTGAGCTCAACTAGCCCAAGAAGAATATTACGACTAAGATAATATACAACAAATTATCGTTAGTCTTCAACAGGAAAAATCTAATAGTAATACAATAGACAACCAGCTTTTAAATCAACAACTCATAGCAATGAAATAACAATTCATTGTAAGAAGAGTTAAGTAGAGAATGCAAACTACTATCTTCTATATATGAATTTAAAAGTTCATCGTCGATATTTTATCCCCGTAACATCAATCAATATATATCTCGAATCAAATATTCATCTTTGCACTACAAAGCCAAAGATATTCATCACCGGGTCATGTTCATCTAAACACTGCTCATCTTTGCACTACGCCAAAGATATTAATCACCATCATGTTCATCTCAACACTGCTCATCTTTGCACTACGCCAAAATATTCATCAAGAAATCATTCATCTTTGCACTACAAAAGCCAAAGATATTCAAGAATATCATCATTTAGACCGAGGATGATGAAAAAATATTTTAAAGGAAACGAATCCAAAGGAAACAAAAGAACAATATTAAGGATTCAGATTTTAAACAATCCAAGTTCAAAAATACTTCATAAGTAATCGTAGTGGGAGTAAAATTCAAGAATGATCAAAACATGGATACAATCAAAGCTAGTATCCATAATAGATATTTTGGACAAAAAAGAAGAAATTTCATTTTTCTATGAATAAAGGTCGATTCGTGAATAAAGTCAGATACGTGAATAAAGGTCGATACGTGAATAAGAATCTACACCAAAAGATAGAAATTTCACAAAAAATCATCTTCACGCTTCGTGAATAAGACTCGTGAATAAGAATCTCGTGAATAAGAACTCATGAATAAGAATCTCGTGAATAAGAACTCATGAATAAGAACTCCGAAAGTTCCAAATTCCAAATTTGATAAAAAAGTTCCAAATTTGATAAAAATTCCAACCAATATTTCAAGATAATGATATCAAGAAATAATATCATTTTCGAATAAAATAACATCCCTTACCTCGAAAAGACAAGATTTCTAATCAAAACACCTGATATAAAGCATATGACTTGAACTTGCAATCCGACCAGATAAAGAATACTCAAAGTATACTCAAAATACTCACAAGAATACGCCGATAATATATAGAGAGAAAAACTTCAGCTTCGTGTGTGATTTTCAATTCTAACCCAAGACCCTATTTATAGAAAAATGCTTAACACCAAAAAAGTAGAAAATTTAATAAAATAATATTATATATATTCCAAATTTCTACACGCATCCTTCAATCAAATCTGAATTCATCATTATAATACATGTTAAATGAGGCCTCCCAAAAAAAAAAAAACGTTTTTCTTATTTTAAAATAATTTAAACTTCCAAAAATCAATTATTTTGAGCTTCTAACTTCAATAATTCATAATAAATAGCCCTTTTATCGTAAAAAATTCAATCTCATAATTTTTTATAGGAAATTCAATTCTACAACTTTGCAGTAAGAAAGTTTTTCCAAATTCCAAATGTAAATTGACCAAATCCACAAACTAAGCATTTTTTACAAGCTATAATCAAATTTCTACCAATAATTGGGTCCACCAACACACAAAATATGTGTTAAAACATTTAATGCCACAAAAATACTCTTCCTCCTCATATACTCATATATCCCACATTCATTATAAAATATCACCATTAATATATTATTAAAATAATATATTTAAATGAATTATTTTATCGTAAAAAGATAAAATATTAATTTTCAACAATTGTCACATTAAAAAAAATTTCTCCATCTATATCCACATAAAATCAATATTTTCCTCATCATATAAATCAATAATTAATTATTCACAAATAATATTACAGAATCACAAAGATCGGGCAACTGTGCCGCTCCTCAGAAAGAGGGGCTTTCCAATAAGGATCTCTCCTCATCGCCGCAATTAGTGACCAAACCTCTCCTTAGATGTAACTTTCTAGACATCGCCAATAATGTTATCCAATAATATTATTCAGATAATATGAATTATTGTCTGATAATGGAAAATACCGTAAAATGACAATTTATCAAACAACAAAGAATATAAAATATCAATGCAAAGAATTATTGAATCAATAAAATAAAATATCGAATAAGAATTACCGTAATAATTATCGAGTAAAGGCCTTCACGTAAGAATCAATAATCGGTGCAATACCGCAGCGCCATCGCTCAACAACGCGCAGACAAGGTGTTTTAACCACCGGTATTCCAACAAGATAATCTGTGAATAACTACGCCATTATTTATAAACAACTTATATTTGTCGCTTTCTTCATCCAATCGCTTCACATGGGGCCCATAAAAGATCAAGGCCATCGCATTTAATATTCCCGACACAGCATTTAATATTCCACGCACCAAACGAATATTCCCCGACAATAATGAATATTTTATAACCACTGCTTATTCAAAATATTTATGATTTTACCCATAACTATCCACATTAATCAAATCAACCCTTACTATTTCAAAATAATAAATAGAGGAAAATAAATTTCATTTATTAATAATTTGGGGTCTTACAACCTCCCTCCTTATGAAATTTCGCCCTCAAATCGACGACGACTTCGTGTTTCAAAAGATGAGAATACCTCGCTTTCATTTCCGCTTCCAACTCCTGTGTCATTTCCTCAATAAAGATGGTTTCTCCACAAAACTTTAACTTGTGGTATAACCCCAGACATAGACATGTTCTTTCCTATCCAAGATCTCGACAGTACCTCCTCAGACGTTAAGTCTTCTATTATCTCGTCCGGCTTCTAACTCAATGACGTGGTTCGGTCATCCACATATTTACGTAACATCGATACGTGAAAAACGCTATGAACACGCCATATACTTGGCAAGGAAACGAGTCTATAGCCACAGCCCTATTCGATCGAGAATTTCAAATGGATTAATAAATCAAGGTTCGAGCTTTCTCACCTCACCGATTCTCGCTTTTGAAATAACAACTTCGCACCTCCTTCTTCAAATTCATCACCCGGTGCAGTAGTAGTAGCTTCAAATAACTTTTAACTTTATCGATTAAAGTCGATTATACTCAGATATCATCACGCGGGTACCTAGAGTTTTCATCTCCATCTCTATTATTTGTAAATTATACTAAATGAGTCTTTGACAATATCGTACTCAGATTTCAGACGATCTTCTACTCAACACGCCACCACCACGCTCGCTTTTCCAGATGGCACGGTCGTAATACGTAATAAAATGAGTCTCCTCTCGAGTTCTTCAAGCTCTTCCCACATTCCTCGCTTCCATTCAAATTTTGTATCTCTACGAGTCACCAAGTAATGAATAGCGATTCGAGAATATCCTTCAACGAATCTCCGATAATAACCAACTAAGCCTGTAAAGCTACGATTTCGACATTACCGACTTAGGTTGTTCTCAATCGCGACTCATATCCCAACCTCGATAAGACGCTACAATGACACCTATCGCTTTACTATCGCATTTAATATGGTGTCCCCTACGAGAGTCCGCTTCGGCATTTCCACAAAGGAAGTCACCAGATAAAGGCTCAGTACCAAATTTATAGTTGAATTTTTAACTCCTCAAGTTCAATAGAGCCATTCGATATGAGATTTTAGAAATGAGTTTTGTACCGTGTTCAAAGTCGATACAAAATTTAATATCAAAGCTTCGGGAGTAAGCCAAGAAATTCTTCAGAAAATACGCCAGAAAAAATCAATAACAACAGAATATTATTCAAATCGACGTGTCTTTATTCAAATCCATAACACGGACTAAGAAAACTCGACATCCGTAATAAACGAATGACTTCATGGCTTGATATGAAAATGTTTGACTACAATGGTTTGATTGTTTGAATTCAATAACAAAGTTGCATAGAATATGAAAACTAACAACCTTACGAAAAGTAATCAATTTTGCATTTATGATGAGTAGTTAACCTTAAAATCACATCAAAAGCAAATATCTCTATAGAAATAAGGTTAATGTAATGTGATAAAGCCAACCCGAATCAAGCAAGATTTCTAAACAACTGATGTAATGAAAGTTTTCCTAACTGAGTCTCCATAAATAGTCAAAGTCTAATTTCTCCGTAGTCAAGTTCAAACGCTGAAATAAGCAAGAGAGATAAAAGAATGGGTAGAACCCAGATTCAGAAGGTATAAACTTCGCAAGAATTTATAATTAACTAACCTGCTAACTTCGCTCGTTCCTCGTGATTTTGACCGGCCACGACAAACGCCTTCCAGAACCGCTGACTTTCGACTTTTCTCGACATCCTTTTCGAGTCACCATTCCTCACCGGATCGGTTTCGATACCGCATAAATCTCGAGCGATATGTCCTTCTTTTTCCACAATTATAAGATACCTTAAACTGCTAGGGCTTAAATGATATGTCCTCTTCCCCATTTTTAACATACGACCGGTGGTCTTTCTCCTCCTCGAACCAGCCACATCAAGGCACCGACGCCTTCACACGGGTCGTTGTTGAATCTCCTTTTTAAAATCTCCTCCCGACTCGCTTTTTTCTATTTTCATGGCCACGATTACCACCAGAGTGGTTACCGCTTTTGTCCGTCCGATTCTTCTTTCTCCGCACCGGTTATCGCTATTCGATGATCGCTATCTTCTTCTAGATGATCCTCGTTATGGTCCCCAATTGAACGTATCTCGTATCTCGCCTAACAACCGAGAGCCCTCGCTGACAACATCCGGTAGAGAGAAAATTTATGAGAAATGAGATATCGACGACGCCGTTTTCAAACCTCTCGTAAACATCCGCCATACGCTCTCATTCTCCACCAAATGAGGTGCAAAACTCGATAACTCCGCTAACTTCGCCAGATCGACACCGCCATGTTATTCTCGCCCAGCCTAATAAACTCCACTTCCTTCATACGACGAATACTTTCGTGGAAGTACTTGTCATTGAACTGCTTCAAACGCTCTCCCACGATACATGCCGAAAGCAACCGATGGGTACGCTTCACGATTCCCACCAAGAATCATTCTCACATTTTAACATAAAAGTAAGCGAATGGAACTTTCTGTTCTCCGCATCCCAAGACATCGAATATCTTGTAATTTGTTTGACCCACGCCTCCGCCTTTAATCGGATCCGCTTCCCTGCACTCGTGGTCCCAACTTCGAATCGCTGGGGCGACCACCCGTGAATCGCTATCATTTCTCCTCAGATTTTGAACACGAAGTCTCCTCGTCTCGATTTTTTGCATGAACTCGCAAAAAGCTTCTAAACATCCCCTCGCTCATCATCTCGCAGCTGGTGTTGTGTTCACAGAGGTACATTGCCACTGTCAGACGCTCTCCTCGCTGGTAAAGACAGCATCTCCACTGGCCTCATTTACTCCATCATAATATTCTCAAATGACATTCTCAAATACCGCCATAAAACAAGGGTTAATTAAGGAAATCAATATATCACATAATATCCCTATATATACTACTAACTAACAAATAAGCTTAGTAGACACACTAACAAGGATTTACTCGCCTCTCCCTCCTAGTTCTATTCCCCGATCTCCGCCAGAGATCATATCCCTAAGCTCGATACCAACCGCGACGCCCCCCAAAATAGTCCATTCCATCCAACCCATTCTCGAGTCGCCAAATACATGGTATGTAAATAACTACAACTTTATTATTACAACATATAAACCGTGAGTTTAAATACGTATATTGCCATCTGATAATATCCACACGCAAATAAATCCCCATCATAATTATTGATACATTATTTTACAAAAAAATGGTGAGGACTACTAAACAACTCTCTCTAGAACCTTCATTCCATACCCCGACTAAGACTTCGCTACATTCTCGCCTCGCCTCCCGAGAAGAAAAAAATGGAACAAAAAGGAAAAGGGTGAGCTCAACTAGCCCAAAGAAGAATATTACGACTAAGATAATATACAACAAATTATCGTTAGTCTTCAACAGGAAAAATCTAATAGTAATACAATAGACAACCAGCTTTTAAATCAACAACTCATAATGAAAACAATAATTCATTAGAAGAGTTAAGTAGAGAATGCAAACTACTATCTTCTATATATGAATTTAAAAGTTCATCGTCGATATTTTATCCCCAGAACATCAATCAATATATATCCGAATCAAATATTCATCTTTGCACTACATGTGCCAAAGATATTCATCACCGGGTCATGTTCATCTAAACACTGCTCATCTTCGCACTACGCCCAAAGATATTAATCAAGAGGCATGTGTTCATCTCAACACTGCTCATCTTCGCTACTACGCCAAAGATATTCATCAAGAAATCATTCATCTTTGCACTACAAAAGCCAAAGATATTCAAAGAATATCATCATTTAGACCGAGGATGATGAAAAATATTTTAAAGGAAACGAATCCAAAGGAAACAAAAGAACAATATTAAGGATTCAGATTTTAAACAATCCAAGTTCAAAAATACTTCATAAGTAATCGTAGTGGAGTAAAATTCAAGAATGATCAAAACATGGATACAATCAAAGCTAGTATCCATAATAGATATTTTTGACACAAAAAGAAGAAATTTCATTTTCTCTATTAAGGTCGATTCGTGAATAAAGGTCAGATATCGTGAATAAAGGTCGATACGTGAATAAGAATCTACACCAAAAGATAGAAATTTCACAAAAAACATCATCATCACGCTTCGTGAATAAGAATAAATAATAAGAATCTCAAAATAAGAATCTCGTGAATAAGAATCTCGAATAAGAACTCGAATAAGAATCATGAATAAGAACTCGATATTTCCAAATTTGATAAAAATTTCCAACCAATATTTCAAAGATAATGATATCAAGAAATAATATCATTTTCGAATAAAATAACATCCCTTACCTCGAAAAGACAAGATTTCTAAATAAACACCGATATATAGCTATGACTTGAACTTGCACCAGAGATAAAGAATACTCAAAAGTATACTCAAAATACTCACAAGAATACGCCGATAATATAGAGAGAAAAAAGCTTCGTCCGTGTGATTTTCAATTCTAACCCAAGACCCTATTTATAGAAAATGCTTGTAACACCAAAGTAGAAAAATTTAATAAAATAATATATATATATATTTTCACATCATCTCTACTTCTAATGAATCTGAATTCAGCCATCCTAACACACATGTTAAATGAGTCCCAAAAAAACAAAAAAAAAAACGTTTTTTTATTTAAAATAATTTAAACTTCCAAAAATCAATTATTTTGAGCTTCGAACTTCAATAATTCATAATAAATAGCCCTTTTATCAAAAAATTCAAATCTCATGTTTTTATAGAAATTCAATTTCTACAACTTTATAGAAGAAAGTTTTTCCAAATTCCAAATGTAAAATTGACCAAATCCACAAACCAAGCGATTTTACAAAGCTATAATCAAATTTCTAATAATAATTGTGTCCACCAACACACAAAATATGTGTTAAACATTTAATGCCACAAAAATACTCTTCCTCCTCATATACTCATATATCCCACATTCATTATAAAAATATCACCATTATTATATTATTAAAATAATATATTTAAATGAATTATTTTATCGTAAAAGAGATAAAATATTAATTTTCAACAATTGTCACATTAAAAATTTTCTCCATCTATATCCACATAAAATCAATATTTTCTCATCATATAAATCAATAATTAATTATTCACAAATAATATTACAGAATCATCAAAAGATCGCAACTGTGCCGCTCCTCAGAAAGAGGGGCTTTCCAATAAGGATCTCTCCTTATCGCCAAGCAATTAGTGACCAAACCTCTCCTGATGTAACTTTCTAGACATTGCCAATAATGTTATCCAATAATATTATTCAGATAATATGAATTATTGTTCGATAATGGAAAATAATCCGTAATGACAATTTATCAAACAACAAAGAATATAAAATATCAATGCAAAGAATTATTGAATCAATAAAATAAAATATCGAATAAGAATTATCGTAATAATTATCGAGTAAAGGCCTTCACGTAAGAATCAATAATTGGTGCAATACCGCAAAGCTACTGCTCAACAACGCCAGACAAGGTGTTTTAACCACCGGTATTCCAACAAGATAATCTGTGAATAACTACGCCAAGTTTATAAACAACTTATATTTGTCGCTTTCTTCATCCAATCGCTTTCCATGGGGCCCATAAAAGATCACTACCGTCGCATTTAATATTCCCCGATAAAGCATTTAATATTCCACGACCAATAATAAATATTGTCTTCAGATAATATCCACACTCAAATAAGTCCTCATTACAATTATTTAAACACTATTTTACAAAAATAAGTGAGGATCGCTAAAAACATCTTTCTAGAACCATCACCCATACCCCGACTAGATCCTCGCTATGTTCTCACCTCCCCGAGAAGAAAAATGGAACAAAAGGAAAAGGGTGAGCTCAACTAGCCCAAAGAAAGAATATTATAACTAAGATAATATACAACAAATTATCATTAGTCTTTAACAGGAAAAATCGATAAAATATAATCGATAACAAGTTTTAGATCAACAACTCGCAAATGAAAACAACAATCCATTGAAGAGTCAAGTAGAGAATGAGTTCTACTATCTTCTAAGAGTTAAAAGTCCATCATCAATATTTTATCCTCAGTAACAACAATCAATATACATCTTTAATCAAATATTCATCTTTGCACTACAGGCCAAAGATATTCATTTGTATCACCAGTTGGTCATGTTCATCTCAACACCTGTTTATCTTTACACTACGGGCCAAAGATATTCATCAGTTAATCATTTATCTTTGCACTACAGGCCAAAGATATTCAGTAATATCATCATTTAGGACTAAGGATGATGAAAAATATTTTAAAGAAAACGAATCCAGTGAGACGGAGGGACAAATAGTAGGGATTCGTATAACAGTTTATCCAAGATCAATAATACTTCATAAATATCAATTTTGACGTAGAATTAAAAAATAAAGATCAAAACATGGATACAATCAAAGATAGTAACCATAATAGACATCTTTGACAAAAAGAAGAAAATTTCATTTTTCGGTGAATAGTGCCGTATTCGTGAATAATGCCGTATACGTGAATAGTAACCCCGACACAAAAAGTTTCAAATTTGATAAAAAGTTCATATCAATACTTTGGCATAATGATATTGAAGAAAATATCATTTTAAGAAGAATATAACACCCCTTACCTCAAAATAACGGTACTTTTGATCGGAATATCGGATAGAAAGCCAAAGAAAACTTGTACCGAACAGCAACTCTCAAAGTATATAAATACTCACTAAAATACGCTCGATAATATAGAGATAAAGAAAACTTGTTTCTGGTGTGATTTTCAATTCTAACTTAGCCCTCTATTTATAGGAAAATGCTAGAACGCCATAGGAGACTAAATAATAAAATAATATTATTATTAATTACAATTCCTACGCATGCTTTGAATTTTTTGGGCAAACATGTTGGAAGAATTCAAAGAAATTTCATGTGTGTATTCCACCAACCAAAAGTGCCCCCCATAAATTTAATAAAAATCATTTTATTTTTCTGAAACTTCAACAATTCATAGAAAATAGTCCGGTTATCAGAAAAATACGAATTTTATGTCCATTCTGCCTGAAATTGAATTTTCTACAACTTTGTAGCTTTGAGTTTTTCCAAATTCCAAACATAAAATATCCGAAATCCACAAATGGATGATTTTTAATACCTCTACACCGACAAAATACTGATAAAACACCTCAACATTAATTCCTTCATTTTTATCCACATAAAAATAAATATATCCATCATTTATATCTACATCAAATAAATATTTCCTTATCATATAAATCAATAATTAATTATTTATAAATAATATTACAGAATCACAATTATGACAACCGCACTGCTCCTCAGTGAAAGCAGGGGCTTTCCAATAAGAATTTCTCCTTATCAAGCCGCAATTAGGTGACCAAACCTCTCCTTGATGTAACTTTCTAGACATTGCCAATAATGCTATCTAATAATATTATTCAAATAATATAAATTATTCATCCGATAATGGGAAATATCAGGCAAATGATAATTATCAAAACAACAATAATATAAAATATCAATGCAACAATTATTGAATCAATAAAATAAAATATTGAATAAGAATTACTATAACAATTATTGAGTAGTGCCTTCTTACGTAAGAATCAATAATTCAAAAATACTGCATCCACGCCAGACATCAGTATTTTAACCACCGGTATTCCAACAATTGTTAACGATAACAACTACGCTACGTTATTAATAAAAAACTCAAACTTGTCATTTTCTTCATCCAACATTATTACATTATGGGGCCCATAATAATCATCATACTTAATATTCCCATTTAATATTCCACGACCAAACGAATATTCCCGACAACAATGATTATTTTATAACCACTGCTTATTTTGCAAAATTTGCACATTTCACCCATAACCAAAATATTATATCAATTTAACACCTTATTATTCACAATAATAAATAGAGGAAATTCGATTTTATTTATAATAAGTTGGGGTCTTACAACCTCCCCTTCTTATGAAATTTCATCCTCGAAATTGACGTACGTACCTGGTGTTTCAAAAAGGTGAGGATACCTCGCTTTCATTTCTGATTCCAACTCCCAGGTCATCTCTTCAATAGCATAGTTTCTCCATAAAACCTTAACTTGTGGTATAACCTTGGTGCGTAGGACATGCTCTTTCCTATCCAAGATCTTAACAGGTACTTCTTCGTACGTTAAATCTTCGGCTATCTCGTCTGGTTCTAACGCAATAATATCGTTCGGGTCTTTCACATATTTACGAAGCATGGATATGTGAAAAACATTATGAACACGAGACATACTTGGAGGTAATGTGAGTCTATAGGCCACATTTCCTATTCGGTCAAGAATCTCAAATGGACCAACAAATCGTGGATTGAGCTTTCCTCTCTTTCCAAATCTTGTAACTCCCTTCCATGGAGCAACACGTAATAATACATGATCTCCAATATTAAACTCCGCGTCCTTTCTATGAAGATCAGCATAACTCTTTTGTCGATCTTGTGAGGTTTGAATACATTGTCGAATCATTTGGATCTTTTCTGTAGTCATGCGTACTAATTCTAGTCCCAACAACGTTGCTTCTCCCACCTCGTCCTAGCATACTGGAGAACGACACTTTCGTCCATACAACGCCTCAAATGGAGCCATGCCTATACTTGCTTGAGAACTGTTGTTGTAGGAGAATTCCACCAGTGGCAAGTACTTATCCCAACTTCCTTTAAAATCTAGGACACAAAGTCTTAATAGATCTTCAAGGGTTTGAATAGTCCTCTTTGATTGTCCGTCTGCTTAAGGATGGTATGCTTAATCAATCGTAATTTCGCGCTTCTATAGCTTTCTCGCAAGCTAACCCAAAATCTTGAAGTGAATCTTGGGTCACGATCCAAACTATGGATACTTGGCATGCCATGCAATCTCATAATCTCATTCACGTATATACGAGCAAGACGCTCAAGGAATAAGTCTCACGTGACGGTAAAAGAAATGGGCGACTTGGTTAATCTATCAACAATAACCCAAATCGCATCTATGCCTTGAGAAACTTTGGGAAGACCAGAACGAAAATCCATAGTTATGTGTTCCCACTTCCATTTCGGAATCTCAAGTGGTTGTAATGGACCCTTTGGCACTTGATGCTCCGCCTTTACACGTTGACAAGTTAAACACCTCGAGATAAACTCCGCGATCTCTCTCTTCATATTGTTCCACCAAAATGTATGTCGAATATCATGATATATTTTGGTACTCCCAGGATGGATTACAAACGGGGTGTTGTGTGCCTCCATCATGATTCTATGCTTCAAGTCAGAATCGTTAGAAACACAAAGTCTGGAGTTGAATCTAAGTATTCCTTCTTCATCGATTCTCGCTTCTGGAATATCTCCTTCTTGCACTTTCTTCTTCATACGTATCAGCTCCAGGTCCGTAGCTTGAGCAGCTTTAACTTTATCGATTAAAGTCGGTTCTACTCATATATTCACCATCATCACGTGGGTCCCTGGAGTCTTTAACTCAATCTCCATCCTTTGTAAATCGTACAAAATGGACCTTTATGTTAACAACATTGCACTCATACCCGCATACGATCTTCTACTCAATGCGCCGCCATTACGCTTGCTTTTCCGTGATGGTATTGAATGGTATGATCGTAATCTTTCAATAGCTTCGAGCCAACGCTGCTTGCATGTTGAGTTCTTTTTGGGTGAAAAAATATTTGAGGCTTTTATGATTCGTATAGATCTCCACTTTCTCCCCATGCAGGTAGTGTCTCCAGATTTTCAACGCGAAAACGACTGCTGCCAACTCTAGATCATGAGTAGGATAATTCCTCTCATATTCTTTAAGTTGTCATGAGGCATAGGCTATGACTTTCCCATATTGCATGAGAACACATCCTAACCCTTTGCCTGAAGCATCGCTGTATATAACAAATCCATCCGAACCAGATGGTATTGCTGAAACAGTCTTAGAATGAGTCTCCTCTTGAGCTCTTGAAAACTCTTCTCGCATTCCTCGCTTCCATACAAATTTTGTATCTTTACGAGTCACCGAGTTAATGGAGTAGCGATTCGAGAAAATCCTTCCACGAATCTCCGATAATAACCAAATAAGCCTGTAAAAGCTACGCACTTCGGCCAATCGACTTTTGGTTGTTCTAACTTTGTATCGCTTCAATCTTTGCCGTCAACAGATACTCCATGTTTTGACACCACGTGCCCAAGGAATGCTACTTCCTCAAGCCAGAACTCGCATTTCTTCAGCTTGGCATAAAGTTTGTTTTCACGAAGCCTTTCAAGTATCAGCTTCAAATGGTGCTCATCATCTTCACGACTTTTGGAATAGATGAGGATGTCATCAATAAAGACAACAACGAACTGATCCAAATATTTCTTGAATACTCGGTTCATCATATCCATGAAAGCAGCAGGAGCATTAGTCAATCCAAAAGACATGACTAAGAATTCATAATGCCTGCATTCGAGTTCAAGGCGCCTTTTTAGAATATCCTCGCTTTTAATCTTCAAATTTGATGATATCCGTAATGAAGATCGATCTTTGAAAAGAATTGTGCTCCTTGAATCGGGTCGAACAGGTCATCAATGCGAGGTAATGGATACCTATTCTTGATGGTGACATGGTTTAATTCTTGGTATTCAATACAAGTCGCATACTCCCGCTCTTTCTTCTTTACTTAATAAAACAGAGCACCCCAAGGAGATGTACTAGACGAATAAAACCGATGTCTAACAATTCCTCAGTAGTTGGACTTTTAACTCCTCAAGTTCAATAGAGCCATTCGATATGGGTTTTAGAAATGGGCTTTGTAAATCTTGTTCAAGGTCAATAAAGAATTCAACATCACGCTCGGGGTAGACCGGAAGCTCTTCAGAAATACATCGAAATTCTCTAACAATGTAAATATTATTCAAATCGACTTGTCTTTGTTCAAATCCATAACATGGGCTAAGAAAGCTTGACATCCGCTTTTCAATAAACGAATAGCTTTGTGGCTTGATATGACAAAGGATCGATTTTAGTGGTTTAGTAGTTTGAATTAAATGCGACGTGTTGGTTAGGAATATAAAAACTAACAACCTTACGAAAACAATCAATTTTAGCATGATGAGTGGTTAACCAATCAATTCCTAAAATCACATCTAAAGCAAGTATCTTTAAAGAGATAAGATCAACAGGTAATGTGATAGTCCCAACTTGGATCATGCAAGATTTATAAACTATGGACATAACGAAAGTTTCTCCTAACGGAGTCTCCACTGATAAATCAAAGTCTAATTTCTTTGGAGTCAAGTTTAAACGTTGAGCACAAGCAGGAGAGATAAAAGAATGGGTAGAACCGGTATCTAGTAAGGTATAAACTTCGCAAGAGTTCAAGATTAGCTTACCCGTGATCACCTCGTTCGGGTTCCTCACGCTTTGGCCAATCGCACAAACGCTTCTTCCGTGAACCGATTTCGACTTATCCGAGACAAATTTTGGAATCACCATCCCCATTGAACTTGGTTTCGCTTATAAGACAATCTCGAAAGCGATATGTCCTTCCTTTCCACAATTGTAACATACCTTGGATTGTTGTGGGTAGTTTGGTGATGATATGTCCTCTTCCCGTGCATTTGTAACATCTAACCGGCGGCCGTTTTCTCCCCTAGAATTTGTTGTTGGTCTTTGGCGCCATCGCTAATGTCTTCCCATCATTGTTGAATCTCCTCTTTCCAAATTTTCACTGACTCACCTCTCCTATTATCATGGCCACGATGACCACCCGAGTGGTTACCACCTTTTTTCAGTATTTTTCCTCCTCGTTGGTTATCATCGCTCGATGATCACTATTTGTCTAGTATGACCACAGTTGTGGTCCCCTATTGAACATACTTGTTAGTTCCTAGTAGGCATAAGTTATCTGTAAGGGGGGGTGAATAGATATTTGAAAATCTTTTCGCTTTTAACTTGTTCTTAGATAATGATTAAAACTTTATGGAATTAGTATTTGTTTTAATCTTCTTTACCAAGCAATGGAGTTATGAGCGACTAAGCGCTTATAGCGAGATATAAATTGAAAACCCCAAATTTTTGAATAAAGATGAATTTTCTATAAATATTATTTTTGAATATTATGGAGTAAAATTGATATAATAGTTGTGGGTAATATTTATAAATTTTGAAAAGTACGCAAGTTGTTATATAATATTCGATTGGTCTGAGAATATTCGCTTTAACAGGGAATATTAGTACAAACTAAGCACAATCATTGGTGGGACTCCATAACGGAATTATTGTTTGATTGAGAAAAACGATAAAAATACTTTTATGAAAATAACGACTAAGTTTTACCATTAACCGTTGAAACACCCTTGTTAAAGAAATGTGATACGCTGCGTGGTTGCATAAGAGTACACTCTATTAATTATTGATGCTTAAGTGATAAGTCACTCAGCTTTGTTGGTATTATTAATGTAATAATACGAAAAATCTTTTATATAAAACAAAATACTTTTATAAAGTTGTTCTATAAATAGAATATATTATATTCTAATATGCATAGTGTTGCATAAAGGTCTCGCATAGTATTTTGCATAGTAAAATCTTTTTATATAAAAATGTAATACTTTTATAAAGCTATCTCTTTTTATTAGACAATAATTAGAATATATTATATTTTATTATGCATAGTGCTCGATAGTGTTTGCATAGTAAAATCTTTTATAAAGTTATTCGCTTTTATTAGATTATAAATAGAATATATTATATTTTATTTTGCTTTTAAATATGGACCGTCGATTAAAGTAAATCAATCTCGAATCGCTCATGAGTTAGTTACTATGCATTCCATTTTTCTATAAATAGAAGCTCATTCATTCATTATTTTCTTACTTAATTCAATTGAAACTCTGTAGAGATAAACTATAGAGAGAAAGAAGAAAGTATTCTGCTACTTCACTACTTATATATCTAGTACTCTTCTTCTTAAGGTATGGAATATTATTTGTTGTATTCGTAAGGGGTGTTATTCTTTCTTATTCATGAAGGGAACTGTTGTTATTCCATTGCTTATTATTCTGTTGGAATAACAGTGATGAAAAACCTTTTAAATCATAAAAAATAGTAGATTTTATTTTCTACTTGACTCTTTTAATGGATGCTTGTTCCGATGTAGTTAAACTTGATGTCTATTATATTTTATCAGTTTAACATTGTTGGAGACTAATGCTAATTTATTCTGCATTATCTTAGTCATAATATTTCTTACTGGGCTAGTTGAGCTCACCCTTTCTTTCTCACACGTTTCTTCGAAATGAGAATATAGCCGGGACGAGTTGGGGAACTGGAGTGATGGTCCGCAGGATAACATTAGTAGTCCCTCACTATTCTATGAAATAGTGTGATAATAATTATAATGAGGACTTCTTTTGAATTTGTATAATCTCTAGTAGATAATATTTGTATTCAAACTCACAGCTTTATGTTTGTCGATTGTACACCATAAATTGTATTAAGTAAGTTGTATTTGAATTACATCATGTATCCGACGACCCAAGATGGGTGATGTATACCTAATTTTGGGGCGCCACAAAATGGTATCAAAACTTAGAGATATGATCCTCGCTAAGATGTGAGACTAGAACTAGGAGGGAGAGACGGGAATTCTTCGCTAGTATGACCTACTTAAATTTATTTTGTATTTAAATTGGTTGGTCGAGTTTAGAGATATTATGTTACATGTCAATTAACCTTTGTTTTGTGGCGATTCTAAAAATGACATCCAAAAATGTTGAGAATAACAATGGAGCACAAGAGACCGCTGAGTCTCCACATATCAATAATCGTGAGAAATGTGCATCGTGAATGCGATAATCCTCATGCAAACAACAACACCGACCAAATATTGAATGATGGATTGTTCGTAGGCTTTATGTAATTCATGCAACAAAGAAAGCAGAGCCGCTCCTCATTCAAAATGTAGGTGGAAACACTGAAACTCTCTGGCAAAGGGCCACCGCTAAATGGCTTCAAGGAGCCGGGACCACCGGAGTTTAAGGAGAGCCAAAACCACTTATGGCGTAAGCATAGATAAAGCGATCACCAAGATATTTGATGTCTTGGGATGCTCCGAGGAGCAAAAGGTTCCTTTGTCGCCTTTTATGTTGCGCGGAGAGGCGATTCATCGGTGGGAATCGGAAACGTACTCAACCCGCCGTCTAAAAAGATGTCTTGGGAGAAGTTCCAAGAGAAGTTCAACGACAAATACTTTCCCAAAAGTATTCGCTACACGTAAGGAGGTGGAGTTTATCAAATTGAGCAAAACAATATGACCGTGTCGCAATACGAGGAAAAAATTACTTGAGTTATCCCGTTTCGTCCCCACTTGGTGGATAATGAAGAGAGAATGGCGCGAATGTTTTTAAGAGGTTTGAAGCGGGAAATACGCCAACATCTTATTTCTCATAAACCGTGTTTGTATTTAGATGTTGTAAATAGGCTCACCAAGGAGCGCGATAACGAGTCAACGCAACCAAAAGAGAGCAAACGACAAAAATGATAATACCGGTGAGAAGCGTACCATCGCTATGACAACAAGCGTGGAGGAATCAACATGCCGAAATGGTAACCACTTCCGGTGGTAATCGTACAAAACAATAAGAATGGACATTTCAAGAAGAGAGATTCAATAATGATGGAAAGACGTCAAAGACCAAAGACCCGCTGTTAAGGAAGGAGAAAGACCACCTATCATATTCTTCAAATGCGAGGAGGACACACATCACCAAATTACGATGTCATCCAAAGCATGTTATAATTGTGGAAGAGAAGGTCACTTAGCCCGATTTTGTCATTTATCAAGATAAATTCAATGCTATGATGGAGGCACCAAAGGTCGTCCCGTAAAAGTCAAAGCTGCAGAGGTAAGGGAGAACGCTTTGTTGTGACCTCCCAAATGTAAGGAACTAGAATGAGGTCATCACGGGTAAGCTTATCATAAACTCTAAATAAGTCTACACTTTATTTGATACCGATTCTACCCATTCTTTTATTTCTCCTACTTGCATACCAACGATTAAATTTGACTCGAGAAATTAGACTTTGACTTATCTCGTGGAAACTCATTGGGAGAAACCTTCATTACATCCACAGCTTTATAAGTCTTGTTTGGTTCAAGTTGGTACCCACACATTACTGTCGATCTTATTGCATTAAAATACTTGCATTTGATGTAATTCTAGGGATTGATTGGTTAACTACTTATCATGCAAAAATTGATTGTTTTCGTAAGGTTGTTAGCTTTCATATTCCTAATCGACCTATTATGCTAATTCAAGCAACCAAACCATTAAAATAAATCATCGTCATCTCAAGCCATAAAGCTATTCATTTATTGAAAATGGATGTCAAGCTTTCTTAGCTCATGTCACGATCTAAACAAAAATACGCCGGGCTTTTGAATAATATTTCTATTGTTAATGAATTTCCGACGATTCCCCCAAGAACTTCCTGCCTACCCTAGAGCGTGAAATTGAATTTTGTATCGACCTTGAACCCTAGACAAAACCCATTTCCAAAGCCCCATATCGAATGGCTCTATTGAACTTCGTGAGTTAAAGACTTAACTGCGCAGGAATTGTTAGACATCGGGCTTTATTCGGCCCTAGTACTTCTCCTCGGGGTGCTCCTATTCTATTCGTGAAGAAGAAAGATGGGAGTATGCGACTTTGTATTGATTATCGGAGTCAATCATGTCACCATAAAAATAGGTACCCATTGCCACATATTGATGACCTGTTTGACCAGTTGCAAGGAGCCAAATTCTTTTCAAAGATTGATCTTCGTTCCGAATATCACCAATTGAAGATTAGAACCGATGATATTCTAAAGACGGCTTTCAGAACTCAGTACGGGCATTATGAATTCCTAGTCATGTCCTTTGGATCGACTAATGCTCCTCTTTGCTTTCATGGATATGATGAACCGAGTATTCAAGGAATATTTGAATCATTTTGTGGTCGTCTTTATTGATGACATCCTCATATATTCCAAAAGTTGTGAAGATCATGAGGAACACTTGAGGCTGATACTCCAAAAGCTTCGTGAATACAAGCTTTATGCCAAGTTAAAGAAATGCGAGTTCTGGCTTGAGGAAGTAGCATTCCTTGGGCACGTGGTATCAAGTCATGGAATATCTGTTGACCCAACAAAGATTGAAGCTATTCAAAGCTGGGAGCAACCTAAATCAGTGACTGAAGTACGTAGCTTTCTCGGCTTAGCTGGTTATTATCGGAGATTCGTAGGCGGTTTTCTCGAATCGCTACTCCACTAACTCAAATTGACTTGGAAAGATACAAAGTTCGGTTGGAGCAAGGAATGTGAGAAGAGTTTTCAAGAACTCAAGAGGAGACTCATTTCAAAGACTGCTCGACAATACCATCCGGTTCGAGGATTTGTCATCTGACAGTGATGCTTCGTGCAAAGGGTTGGATGTGTTCTCATGCAACATTGGAAAGTCATAGCCTATGCCTCACGACAACTCAAAGAATATGAGAGAAATTATCCTACTCATGACCTAGAGTTAGCAGTTGTTGTCTTCGCACTTAAAATTTGGAGGCATTACTTATATGGGGAGAAAGTAGAGATCTTTACGGATCATAAAAGCCTCAAATATTTCTTCACTCAAAAGGAACTCAACATGCGACAACAACGTTGGCTTGAACTGTTTAAAGATTATGATCATACCATCTAATACCATCCTGGAAAAGCGAACGTGGTAGCTGACGCATTGAGTAGAAGATCATATGCGGGTACGAGTGCAATATTGTCAACGCAAAGGCCCATGTTGTATGACTTGCAAAGGATAGAGATAGAGATAAAGACTCCAGGGACCCACGTGATGATGGAAAATATACGAGTAGAACCGACTTTAATTGATAAAATTAAAGCTGCTCAAATTACAGATCCGGAGCTGATGCGTATGAGGAAGAAGGTGCAAGAAGGTGCGATGCCGGAAGCAAGAATCGATGAAGAAGGAATACTTTGAGTCAACTCCAGACTTTGTTGATCTTCATCGAAAGGACGTGGAATTCGATATAGGAGATCATGTGTTGTTACGTGTTGCTTCGTGGAAAGGAGTTACAAGATTTGAAAGAGAGAAAGCTCAATCCTCGATTCATCTACCCATTTTAATCCTCGATCGAGTAGGAACGTAGGCCTATGGACTCGCTTTCTTCGCCAAGTATGTCTCGTGTTTCATAACGCTTTTCACATATCCATGTTACGTAAATATGTGGAAGACCCGAACCACATTATTGAGTTGGAACCGGACGAAATAGCGGAAGATTTGACGTATGAAGAGGTTCCCTGCTCAAATCTTGGATAAGAAGGAACATATTCTACGCACTGAGTTATACCTCAAGTCAAAGTTTTGTGGAGAAACCACGATGTTGAGGAAATGACTTGGGAGTTAGAATCAAATGAAATCAAGGTATCCTTACCTCTTCGACATACCGTAATACGCACCTTTAATTTCGAGGAAAAAATTTCATAAGAAGGGAGATTGTAAAACCCCAACTTTTTGAATAAAGATGAATTTTCTATAAATATTATTTTTGAATATTATGGAGTGAAATTGATATAATAGTTGTGGGTAATATTTATAAATTTTGCAAAAAATACGTAAGTTGTTATATAATATTCGATTGGTCGGAAAATATTCGCTTTTAACAGGAATATTAAGACAACTAAGACAATCATTGGTGGACCCATTAACGGAATTATTGCCGGATTGAGAAAACGACAAAATATACTTTATGAAAATAACGACGAAAAGTTTTACCATTAACTGTTGAAACACCCTTGTTAAAAATACATGAATACGCTGTGGTCGCATAAAGAAGCACACCTTGCAGATTAATTATTGATGCTTAAGTGATAAGTCACTCAGTTTTGTTGGTATTATTAATGTAATAATATAGAAAATCTTTTTATATAAAATGTAATACTTTTATAAAGTTATTCTATAAATAGAATATATTATATTCTATTATGCATAGTATTGAATAAAGGTCTCCATAGTGTTTTCATAGTAAAAATCTTTTTATATAAAAATGTAATACTTTTATAAAGCTATATGTTTTATTGTATAATAATTAGAATATATTATATTTTATTATGCATAGTGCCTCAGATATAGTGTTTGCATAGTAAAATTTTTTTATAAAGTTATTCGCTTTTATTAGATTATAAATAGAATATATTTTATTTTATTTTGCTTTAAATATGGACCGTCGATTAAAGTAAATCAATCTCGAATGCTCATGAGTTAGTTTACTTATGCATTCCATTTTTCTATAAATAGAAGCTCATTCATTCATTATTTTCTTACTTAATTCACCTTGAACTCTGTAGAGATAAACTATAGAGAGAAGAAGAAAGTATCCTGCTACTTCACTACTTATATATCCAAAGACTTTCTTCTTAAGGTAGGAAATATTATTTGTTGTATTCGTAAGGGGTGTTATTCTTTCTTATTCATGAAGGGAATTGTTGTTATTCCATTGCTTATTATTGTAAGACCCCAAATTTTATGAAATAAAAGTATTCAATTTTTCTTATAATTACTATTCAGTAAATGGTTAAATTGATAAAAAAGTTAAAGTTAAGGGTGATATATGAATTTTTTTCAAAAATACGCAAGTGGTTATAAAATATTCATTGTTGTCGGGGAATATTCGTTTGGTCGTGGAATATTCTTTCGTTGTGGAATATTCGTATTTACGACGCAACCATTTTGTGGGCCCCATAATGTAATAACCGCTTGATGAAGAAAATGACAAAAGGGAGTTTTTATAAATAACGGCGTAGTTGTTATACTGTTGGAATACTCGGTGGTTAAAATAAAGTAATACGCATTGTTGCACAAGAAATATTACCAAGATTGTCATGCAAGATTTTTGAATTATTGATTCTTACGTAAAAGGCCTACTCACTCAATAATTGTTATAATAATTATTGTTCAAGATTTTATTGATTCAATAATTGTCATTTGATATTTTATATTATCGTTGTTTTAATAATTGTCACTACATTAAGATTTGTGGACGCCCCCAAAATAGGTATACATCACCAATTCGAGTTGTCAATACATGGTATGTAAACAACTACAAGTTTATTATTACAACAAGAAATCGTGAGTTTGAATACAAATATTATCTTCTAGACAATATCTATACTCAAATAAATCCTCATCACATTTATTGATACATTATTTTACAAAAATGGTAAGGACTATTAAAAACTCTCTCTAACCTTCATTCCATACCCCGACTCTTGATTTCATTATATTCTCGCCTCTTGAGAAGAAAAAATGGAACAAAAGGAAAAGGGTGAGCTCAACTAGCCCAAGAAGAATATTATGACTAAGATAATATACAAAAATTATCGTTAGTCTTCAACAGGAAAAATCTAATAGAATACAATGACAACAAGTTTTAAATCAATATTCGCAGCTGAAATAATAATTCATTGTAAAGAGTTAAGTAGAGAATGCAAACTACTATCTTCTATGTATGAATTTAAAAGTTCATCGCTCTATCTTTTATCCCCGTAATATCAATCAATATATATCTCGAATCAAATATTCATCTTTGCACTACGGGCCAAAGATATTCAACAATTAGTCATGTTCATCTAAACACTGTTCATCTTTGCACTCTGGGCCAAAGATATTCATCGAAAATCATTCATCTTTTTACTCTGGGCCAAAGATATTCAATAATATCATCATTTAAGGCGAGGATGATGAAAAATATTTTTAAAGAAAGCGAATCCGGTGAAACAAAATGATAAGGATTAAGGATTAATGATTAGTACTTTATTTTATCCATGTCCAAAAATACCTCAAAAATAATCATAGTGGTGTAAAATTCAAGAATGATCAAAACATGGATACAATCAAAGCTAGTATCCGAATAGATATTTTGGACGAAAAGGAAAATTTTCATTTTTAGATAAATAGTCTTTATATTAAAGTAATCTTAGTATCGTGAATAGTCTGATATTGAATAATAACCCCGACACTAAAAGTTCTAAATTTGATTAAAAATTTCGGATCAATACTTGACATTATGATATTAGAATAAATAATATCATTAAAAAAAATAATATCCCTTACCTCGGAAGACAAGATTTTAACTGGAATACTAGACATATAATTATAATTGAACTTGCACTGTATAGCAATACTCAAAGTATACTCAAAATACTCACAAGAATACGCTTCGATAATATAGAGAGAAAACTTCTATTTACGGTGTGATTTTCAATTCTAACCTAAGCACCTATTTATAGGAAAATGCTTAGAACACCAAAAGTAAAAATTTAATAAATTAATAATATATATATATATATTTTTCCAACGCACACTTAATTTGCCCAACATCACCACCACCAACCAAATTTCACTACACACAGACTAACAAAAAATGTTTTGCTAATTTAAAATAATTTAAACTTCCAAAAATCAATTATTTTCGAGCTTTGAAACTTCAATAATTCACAATAAATAACCCTTTTGTCGTAAAAATTTGAATCTCATGAGTTTTTATAGGAAATTCAATTCTCTACAACTGCGAAGAAAGTTTTTCTAAATTCCAAATGAAATTGACCGAAATCCATAAGCATGCGATTTTACAGTTATAATCAAATTTCAATTCAAGAAATGGGGTCCACCACATGTTTAACATGTTTTAAACATTTATTGCAACAAAAATACTCTTTCTCCTCGTATACTCATATATCACACATTCATTGTAAAAATATCACCATTATTATATTATTAAAAATATAATAATATATTTAAATGAATTATTTTATCGTAAAAAAGATAAAATTTTAATTTTCAACAATTATCACATTAAAAAAATTTCTCCATCTATATCCATATAAAATCAATATTTTCCTCATCATATAAATCAATAATTAATTATTCACGAATAATATTACAGAATCACAATAATCGACAACCAGCAGCTTCCCTCGAAAAAGAGGCGTTCCCAATAAGAATTTTTCCTTACTAAATACAAGCAATTAGGTGACCAAACCTCTCCTTAGACAAAACTTTCTAGATCATTGCTGTAAGACCCCAACTTATTATAAATAAAATTGAATTTTCTTTATTCATTATTCTAAATTAATAAGGGTTAATTTGATATAATTCTTTGTTATGGGTGAAATGTGCAAAGTTTACAAAATAAACAAGTGGTTATAAAATATTCATTATTGCTTTGAGAATATTCGTTTGGTCGTGGAATATTCTTTTTTGTTCCGGAATCTCCGTGCGACGGCCAGCAGTCATTGGTGGGCCCCATAACTAAAAAACGATTGGATGAAGGAAAACGACAAAGATCGAGTTTTATAAATAACGACGTAAATTGTTACCGCTTAACACTCGTGGGGGTTACTCGATGGTTAAAATACAAGAATACGCTGGTGGTTGCATAAGTAGCACTGCCAGATTGCACAGATATTATCAATTATTGATCCTTACGTAAAGAAGGCATTACTCAATAATTGTTTTAGTAATTCTCGCTCAATATTATATTTTATCGATCCAATAATTGTCAAGGTTGATATTTTGTATTGTCATTGTTGTTTCAATAATTGTCATTACACAAGATTTTCCATTATCAAATCAATAATTCATATTATTTGAATAATATTATCGATAACATTATTGGCAATGTCTAGAAAGTTCTGCTCTAAGGAGAGGTTTGGTCACCTAATCATGGCAAGAAGTAGAGAAATCCTTATCGGAAAGCTCCCTCAATCTTAGGGAACTACCGGGTTACGATCTTCGTGATTCCGTAATATTATTTTTAAATAAGTAATTATTGATTATTATGATAAAGAAAATATTTATTTTATGTGGATATAGATGGAGAAAATTTTTAATGTGACAATTGTTGAAAATTAATATTTTATCTTTTTCGATAAAATAATTCATTTAAATATATTATTTTAATAATATATTAACTATGATATTTTTATAATGAATGTGGGATATATGAGTATATGAGGATGTAGAGTATTTTGTGACATTAAATGTTTAACATATGTTTTGTGTGTCGATGGACACAATTCTTGACCGAAAATTGATTATAGAATTTAAAATCGCCCGTTTGTGGATTTTTGTCAATTTCATTTGAATTTGGAAAAACTTTCTTCTCGTAAAGTTGTAGAGAATGGAATTTTCCATGGAAAATCGTGTGTTTTGAATTTTCTCGATAACCGAGCTATTTTCTGCGAATTGTTGAAGTTTCGTAAAATAAAATGATTTTATTAAATTAATGGGTGCGACCCACTTTTGGTAGGTGTTGAACACATGGGTCGCTATTTTCTTCTAATTTGGTGGCTTGGTTGGTGGAGGCATGCGTGGGAAATTTGAAAATTAATAATATTATTTTATTATTTTAGTCTCCTTTTTATGCTCTAACATTTTTTCCTATAAATAGAGGCTAAGTTAGAATTGAAAATCACACCGTAAACTAAGTTTTCTCTCTTCTCTCTCTAAATTATCGAAATAGTATTCTTGTGAGTATACTTTGAGTGTTGCTATATCTGATGGGTTTCACAAGACTATACCGAAATTCAAATGTAAGATTTGTTATTTTGAGGTGGGGGTATTATTTTCTTCTTAAATGATATTTTTTCTTCAATATCATTATCCAAAATATTGTTAAATTTTTGATCAAATTTGGAACTTGTTGTGCTCTGGGGTTACTATTCACGTATACTGACACTATTCACGAATCACATTTATTATTCAAAAAAATAAAAATTTTCTTTTTATCCAAAATATCTATTCGGATACTAGCTTTGATCAGTATCCATGTTTTGATCATTCTCAAATTTTACACCAATATGATTATTTTTGAAGTATTTTTGGACATGGGTAAAACAAAGTACGAATCCTTAATCCTTAATCCTTGTCATTTTGTTTCATTGATTCGCTTTTTTAAAAATGTTTTTCATCATCCTCAATCCTAAATGGTGATATAAATGAATATCTTTGGCCTGTAGTGCAAGATGAACGATTAATCGATGAATATCTTTGGCCTCAGAAGTGCAAAGATGAAACAGTGTTGAGATGAACATGACCAACTGGTGATACAAATGAATATATTTGGCCCAGTAGTGCAAAGATGAACGATTAATCGATGAATATCTTTGGCCTCAGTAGTGCAAAGATGAACAGTGTTGAGATGAACATGACCAACTGGTGATATAAATGAATATCTTTGGCACAGTAGTGCAAAGATGATTAAAGATGTATATTGATTGTTATTACAGGATAAACTATTGATGATGGACTTTTAAACCTTAAAGACAAAGTAGAATTCTTTCTCTAGGTGACTCTTCTAATGGATTGTCATTTCTCACCGTGCATTTGTTGATCTAAAACTTGTTGTCTATTGTATTCTATTAGATTTTTCCTCGTGAAGACTAACGATAATTTGTTGTATATTATCTTAGTCATAATATTCTTTACCGGGCAAAGTTGAGCTCACCCTTTTCCTTTTTGTTCCATTTTTCTTCTCGTGAGGTGGTAACATAAAGCAGGATCGAGCCTGGGTATGGAGTGATGGTTCTAGGAAGATGTTTTAATTGTCCTCACTATTTCGTAAAATAGTGTATGAATAATTAATGAGGACTTATTTGGGTGTGTATATTGTGTAGAAGACAATATTTGTATTCAAACTCACAAATGATTGTCGTATTCTACACCTACATCTGTGATTGTCAAAGTTGTAGTTTGTTTTCTATACCATGTATTTTGGCGACTTCGAAATGGGTGTCAGATACCTATTTAGGGGCGTCCACATTGGTATCGAGCTTAGGGATATGATCTCCGCAGCGGAGATCGGGGAATAGAACTAGGAGGGAGAGACGAGTAAACCCTTCGCTAGTGTGTCCTACCTAAGCTTATTTGTTGGTCATTCATAATATAGGATATTATGTGATATATTAATTTGTTTAATTAACCCTTGTTTTATGGCGTATTTAAGAATGGTCACTTTGAACGTTAACAATGGAGTTTATGAGACCGTGGAGACGCCTTTGATCACCAACGAGGAGAACGCGTGCAACAGTGGCAATGTTCCTCCCGTGAACAACGCCAATCGAGCAAATGATGAACGACGGGATGTTTAGAAGCTTTTTGCGCTTCATGCAAAATCGCATTTAGGAGACTTCGTGTACAAAATACGGGAGGAAATGATAGAACGCAAGGTTTGTCACGGCCAAACAATTCAAAGAGTTGGGACCACCAGATTTCCATGGAAAGCCGGATCCGATCAAGGCGTAAACGTGGGTCAAGCAAATTACCAAGATATTCGATGTCTTGGGGTGCACGGAGAAATGTAAGGTTCCATTCGCCACCTTTATGTTTCGTGGTGAAGCAGACATTGGTGGGAATCTATGAAGCGTACTCCACCCGGATGCACTTAACATGTCTTGGGAAAGATTTCAGAGTCGCTTTCAATGACAAGTACTTTCCGTAAAGTATTCTGGCCATACGAAGGAAGTAGAGTTTATTAGACTCTAATGTAACGAACAACATGACGGTGTCTCAAAGACGAGGCAAGGTTCATGAAATTATCCGTGTTCGCACCTCATTTGGTGGAGAATGAGGAATGAATGACGCAGATGTTTCGAGAGGTCTAAAACCGTAGATTCGTCAATACCTTATCTCTCATAAATTTTCTCTCAGTATTCGAGATGTTGTCATTGTGGCTCGATTATTAGAGCGAGATAGTGAGTATATACTCAACCGAGGAACCACAATCGTGGTAGTCATCGAACGATGATAACCAAATAAGAGGAAAAAATACTGGACAAAGCGGTAACCACTCGTGTGGTAATCGTGGACATGATAATAGGAGAGGTGACTCAAGTGGAAATTTCAAAAAGAGAAGATTCAACAATGACGGAAGATATCAACTAAGAAGACCAAAGACCAACAACAAATGCTAGGGGAGGAGAACGAATCGCCAGCTTAGATGTTACAAATGCGGGGAAGGAGGACATATCAAATTTCAAACCATCACAACAATCCAAGGTATGTTACAACCGTGGAAAGGAAGGCCACATCGCCGAGATTGTACTATAAGCGAAACCAAGTTCAATGGAGTGGTGATTCTAAGTAATCATTCCGAATAAGTCGAAATCGGCGATTCTGGAAGAGCTTTTTGTCGCGATCGCCAAAACGTGAGGAACCCGAACGAGGTGATCACGCAAGTAAGCTAATCTTGAATTCTTGCAAAGTTTATACCTTACTAGATACCGGTTTACCCATTCTTTTCTCTCTCGCTTGTGCTCAACGCTTAAACTTGACTCGGAGAAATTAGATTTTGATTTATCTATCAAACTCCGTTGGGTGAAACCTTCGTTACATCTACAGCTTATAAATCTTGCATGATCCAAGTTGGCACTATCACATTACCCGTTGATCTTATCTCTTTAAAATACTTGTTTTTGATGTGATTTTAGGAATTGATTGGTTAACCACTCATCATGCCAAAATTGATTGTTTTCGTAAGTGTTGTTAGTTTTCATATTCCTAACCAACTCCGCCATACAATTCAAACCACTAAACCACTAAAATCACCACCGTCATATCAAGCCACAAAGCTATTCGCTTATTGAAAAAAGCGGATGTCAAGATTTCTTAGCCCATGTTATGGATTTGAATAAAGACAAGTCGATTTGAATAATATTTACGTGGTTAGAGAATTCCCGATGTATTTCTGAAGAGCTTCCCTGCCTACCCCCGTAACGTGATGTTGAATTCTTTATTGACCTTGAACCGGTACAAAGCCCATTTCTAAAACCCATATCGAATGGCTCCTATTGAACTTCGTGGAGTTAAAAGTCCAACTACAGGAGTTATTAGACATCGGTTTCATTCGGCCCCAAGACGCCTCCTTGGGGGTGCTCCTATTTTATTCAGAAAGAAGAAAGAGCGGGAGTATGCGACTTTGTATTGACTATCGAGAATTGAACCATGTCACCATCAAGAATAGGTATCCGCTACCTCGCATTGATGACATGTTCGACCCGATTATAAGGAGCGCAATTTTTTCAAAGATCGATCTTCGCTTACGGATATCATCACCAAGATTAAAACCGAGGATATTCCAAAGACGGCATTCGTGACTCGACACGGGCATTATGAATTCTTGGTCATGTCTTTTGGATTGACTAATGCTCCTCGCCGCTTTCATGGATATGATGAACCGTGGTATTTAAGGAATATTTGGATCGGTTCGTTGTTGTCTTTATTGATGACATCCTCATCTATTCCAAAAGCCGTGAAGATCATGAGCACCATTTGAAGTCGGGTACTACAAAGACTTCGTGAACACAAGCTTTATGCCAAGTCAAGAAATGCGAAGTTCGCTTGAGGAAGTAGCATTCCTTGGGCACGTGGTGTCAAAACAAGGAGTATCTGTTGACCCGACGAAGATTGAAGCAATACAAAGTTGGGAGCAACCAAGTTTGGGTGATCAAGACGCAGCTTTTCTGGGTTTAGTGGTTATTATGGAGATTTGTGGAAGGATTTTCTCGAATCGCTATCTCCTAACTCAAATGACTCGGAAGGATGCAAAATTCTTATGGAGCGAGGAATGCGAGAAGAGCTTCCAAGAGCTCAAGAGGAGACTCATTTCGGACTGTTTCGACAATACCATCTGGTTCGGATGGATTTGTTATCTACAAATGATGCTTCGGCAAGGGGTTACGATGTGTTCTCATGCAACATGGGAAAGTCATAGCCTATGCCTCACGACAACTCAAAGAATATGAGAGGAATTATCCTACTCATGATCCGAGTTAGCAAAGATCGTGTTTCATGCGTTGATATGGAGACACTACTTAGACGGGGAGAAAGTAGAGATTTATACGGATCATAAAAGCCTCAAATATTTCTTCACCCAAAAAGAACTCAACATGCGGCAACGACGTTGGTCGGAGTCATAAAAAGATTACGATCACACTATTCAATATCATCCTCGAAAAGCGAACGTAGAGTCGACGACAAGTAGAAGATCATACGCAAAAGCACGAAAAGATATATTTTCAACGCAGCGCCCATTTTGTATGACTTGCAAAGGATGGAGGTAGAATTAAAGACTCGAGGGACCCACATAATGATGGCGAATATACAAGTAGAACCGACTTTAATCGATAAAGTTAAAGTTTGCTTTCAAGCTACGGACACAGGGGCGATGCGTATGAAGAAGAAAGTGCAAAAGGAGCTATTCCTAAGCAAGAATTGATGAGGAAGGAATACTTCAAGTCAATTCTAGACTTTCATGCTCCTAACGATTCTCGACCAAGCATAAAATCATGATGGAGGCACACAACACCCCGCTTTGCAATCCATCTTGGGAGTACCAAAATGTATCATGATATTCGACATACATTTTGGTGGAACAATATGAAGAGAGAGATTGCGGAGTTTATCTCAAGATGTTTAACTCACAACGCAAAAGGCGAGAGCATTAAGTGCCAAAAGGTTCATTGCAACCACTTGGAGATTCCTGAATGGAAATGGGAACACATTACTATGGATTTTGTTACAGTCTTCCCAAAGTTTCTTAAGGCGTAGATGCAATTTGGGTTATTGTTGATAGATTAACCAAGTCTCCGCCCATTTCTTACCGATCACGCGAGACTTATCCTCGAACGCCTTGCTCAGACATATGTGACGTGAATGAGATTATATGATTGCATGGCATGCCAAGATCCATAGTTTCGGATCGCGACCCGAGATTCACTTCAAGATTTTGGGTTAGCTTACAGAAAAGCTATGGGCACGGATTTACGATTGATTCAAAGATACCATCCTCAAACCGACGGACAATCGAGAGGACTATTCAAACCCTTGAAGATCTATTAAGACTCGTGTCCTAGATTTCAAAGGAAGTTGGGATAAGTACCTACCACCGTGGAATTCTCCTACAACAACAATTATCAAGCAAGTATAGGCATGGCTCCATTTGAGGCGTTGTATGGATTTAAAATGTCATTCTCCATCTTTGGGATGAGGTGGGAGAAGCAAACATTGTTGGGACCGTAATTAAGACGCATGACTACGTAAAAGATCCAAATGATTCGACAACGATTCAAACTTCACAAGATCGACAAAAGAGTTATCTTTGATCTTCATGTAAAGGACGTGAGTTTAATATTGGAGATCATGTATTGTTACGTATTGCTCCATGGAAAGGAGTTACAAGATTTGGGGAAAAGAGGAAAGCTCAATCCAAGGTTTGTTGGTCCATTTGAGATTCTTGACCGAATAGGAAGCGTGCATAGCCTATAGACTCGCTGTTACCTCCAAGTATGTCTCGTGTTCACAATGTATTCCACATATCTATGCTTCGTAAATATGTGAAAGACCCAACCACATTATTGCATTAGAACTAGACGAGAGATAGTGAAGATTTAACCTACGAGGAGATACTGCTGAGATTTTGGATAGGAAAGAGCATGTCTTACACGACGAAGGTTATACCACAAGTTAAGGTTTTGTGGAGAAACCATGCAATTGAGGAAATGACATGGGAGTTGGAATCGGAGATGAAAGCGAGGTACCCTCACCTTTTCGATATACCAGGTACGTACGTCAATTTCAAGGATGAAATTTCATAAGGAGGGGAGGTTGTAAGACCCCAACTTATTATAAATAAAATTGAATTTTCCTTTATTTATTATTCTAAATTAATAAGGGTTAATTTGATATAATTCTTTGGTTATGGGTGAAATGTGCAAAGTTTACAAAATAAACAAGTGGTTATAAAATATTCATTATTGTTTAGAATATTCGTTTGGTCGTGGAATATTCTTTTTGTCGAGGAATCTCCGTGCGATGGCGCATGATCATTGGTGGGCCCTATAACTTGAAAACGGTTGGATGAAGGAAAACGACAAAGATTGAGTTTTATAAATAACGACGTAAATTGTTACCGCTTAACACCGTAAGGTTACTCGATGGTTAAAATACGAATACGCGCTGGCGTGGTGCACAAATGGTACATACCAGATTGCATGATATTATTGAATTATTGATCCTTACGTAAGAAGGAACTACTCAATAATTGTTACAGTAGTTCTTATTCATTATATTTTATTGATCCAATAATTGTTTGCGTTGATATTTTGTATTCTTGTTGTTTCAATAATTGTCATTACACAAAGATTTTCCATTATCAAATCAATAATTCATATTATTTGAATAATATTATCGATAACATTATTGGCAATGTCTAGAAAGTTACGTTCAAGGAGAGGTTTGGTCACCTAATTGCATGCCCAAGAAGAGAAATCCTTATTGAAAGCCCTCTTCTTCTGAGGAACTACCCGTTGTCAAGATCTTGTGATTACGTAATATTATTTTTTTAAATAAGTAATTATTGATTATTATGATAAAGAAAATATTTATTTTATGTGGATATAGATGGAGAAAATTTTAATGTGACAATTGTTGAAAATTAATATTTTATCTTTTTCGATAAAATAATTCATTTAAATATATTATTTTAATAATATATTAATTCGGTGATATTTTTATAATGAATGTGGGATATATGAGTATATGAGGATGTAGAGTATTTTGTGGCATTAAATATTTAACATATGTTTTGTGTGCTGGGGTGGACACAATTCTTGATTAGAAAATTGATTATGTATTAAATCGCCTGTCAGTGGATTTTTGTCAATTTCGTTTGGAATTTGGAAAAACTTTCTTACGTAAAGTTGTAGAAATGGAATTTCCTATGGAAATTAGCGAGTTTTGAATTTTTCTCGATAACCCAGCTATTTTCTACTTAATTGTTGAAGTTTCGTAAAATAAAATAATTTTATTAAATTAATGGGTGGGACCCACTTTTGGTAGGTGTTGAACACATGGGTCTATATTTTCTTCTAATTTGGCTTGCTTGGTTGGTGGAGGCATGCGTAGGAAATTTGAAAATTAATAATATTATTTTATTATTTTAGTCTCCTTTAGGCGTTCTAACATTTTCCTATAAATAGAGGCTAAGTTAGAATTGAAAATCACACCGTAAACTAAGTTTTCTCTTCTCTCTCTAAATTATCGAGTTTATTCTTGTGAGTATACTTTGAGTGTTGCTATATCACTGGTGCGGTTTCACACAACCTTATACCGAAATTCATCAAAAGTACGGTTATTTTGAGGTAAGGATATTATTTTCTTCTTAAATGATATTTTTTCTTCAATATCATTATCTTAGAAGTATTGGTGAATTTTTGATCAAATTTGGAACTTGTTGTGTAGGGTTCTTATATTCACGTGTATACGGCACTATTCACGATATCGACCTATTCACGAATACTTAAAGACTTATTCACCTAAAAAATAAAAATTTTCTTTTTGTCCAAAATATCTATTCGGATACTAGCTTTGATTGTATCCATGTTTTGATCATTCTTGAATTTTACACCAATATGATTATTTTTGGACATGGGTAAAACAAAGTACGAATCCTTAATCCTTAATCCTTGTCATTTTGTTTCACCGGATTCGCTTTTTTAAAATGTTTTTCATCATCCTCGGTCTAAATGGTGATATAAATGAATATCTTTGGCTGTAGTGCAAAGATGAACGATTAATCGATGAATATCTTTGGCCTCAGTAGTGCAAAGATGAACAGTGTTGAGATGAACATGACCAATCGGTGATACAAATGAATATCTTTGGCCAGTGGTGCAAAGATGATGAACGATTAATCGATGAATATCTTTGGCAGTAGTGCAAAAGATGAACAGTGTTGAGATGAACATGACCAATCGGTGATATAAATGAATATCTTTGGCTGTGAGTGCAAAGATGATTAAAGATGTATATTGATTGTTATTACTGAGGATAAACTATTGATGATGGACTTTTAAACCTTAGAAGACAGGTAGAATTCTTTCTCTACGTGACTCTTCTAATGGATTCTTCAAGCTCCATTGCATTTGTTGATCTAAAACTTGTTGTCTATTGTATTCTATTAGTTTTTTCCTCGTTGAAGACTAACGATAATTTGTTGTATATTATCTTAGTCATAATATTCTTTATCGGGCTAGTTGAGCTCACCCTTTTCCTTTTTGTTCCATTTTTCTTCTCGGGAGGTGAGAACATAGCGAGGATCGAGTCGGGGTATGGAGTGATGGTTCTAGGAAGATGTTTTAGTCATCCTCACTATTTCTCGTAAAATAGTGTATGAATAATTAATGAGGACTTATTTGGGTGTGTATATTGTCTAGAAGACAATATTTGTATTCAAACTCACAGATTGTTATGTATTCTACACAACATCCGTATTGTCAAAGTTGTAGTTTGCTTTCATACCATGTATTTTGGCGACTCAGAATGGGTGTTGTATACCTATTTTGGGGGCGTCACATTGCCAATAATGCTATCCAATAATATTATTCAAATAATATGAATTATTGCTTCAATAATGAAAAATATTGTGTAGTGACAATTATTGAAACAACATAATATAAAATATCAACACAACAATTATTGAATCAATAAAATAAAATACCGAATAAAGAATTATCGTAACAATTATTGAGTAGTGCCTTTTACGTAAGAATCAATAATTGGTGCAATACCGCAAGTGCTAACGTGTGTTTTAACCACCGAGTATTTTAACAGTATTAACGGTAATAACTACGCCGTTATTTTTAAACAACTTATTCTTGTCGTTTTCTTCCTCCAATCGCTTTTTGTTATGGGGCCCACACATGGGTTTAGCTTGCTATCATACGAATATTCCCTACAAAGATTTAATATTCCACAACCAAACGAATATTCTCCTAAAATGATAATGAATATTTTATAACCACTTGCTTATTTTAAAATATTTGCGTATTTTACCCATAACTATCCACATTAATCAAATCAACCCTTACTATTTCAAAATAATAAATAGAGAAAATTAAATTTCATTAATAATAAGTTGGGGTCTTACAACCTCCCTCCTTATGAAATTTCGTCCTTGAAATTGACGTGACGTACTGTGTGTTTCGAAAAGGTGAGGATACCTCGCTTTCATTTCCGTTTCCAATTCCCAGGTCATTTCCTCTATAGCATGGTTCTTCCACAAAACTTTAACTTGTGGTATGACCTTCGTGTGTAGGACATGCTCTTTCCTATCCAAGATCTTGACAGGTACCTCCTCATACGTTAAGTCTTCGACTATCTCGTCCGGTTCTAACTCAATAACGTGGTTCGGGTCTTTCACATATTTACAAAGTACAGATATGTGAAACACATTATGAACACGAGACATACTCGGAGGTAACACGAGTCTATAGGCTACATTTCCTACTCGGTCAAGAATTTGAAATGGACCAATAAATCGTGGATTGAGCTTTTCTCTCTTCCCAAATCTTGTAACTCCCTTCCATGGAGCAACTCGCAGCAATACATGATTCCCTATACTAAATTCCACGTCCTTTCGATGAAGATCCGCATAACTCTTTTGTCGATCTTGTGCCGCTTTGTATCGTTGTCGAATCATTTGGATCTTTTCGGTAGAGTCATACATACTAACTTTCGGGTCCCAACAATGTTGCTTCACCCACCTCATCCCAACATATTGGAGAGCGACACTTTCGTCCATACAATGCTTCAAATGGAGCCACACCTATACTTGCTCGATAATCTGCTGTTGTAGGAGAATTCCACCAATGGTAAATACTTATCCCAACCGCCTTTGAAGTCTAGGACACGAGTCTTAATAGATCTTCAAGAGTTTGAATAGTCCTCTCTGATTGTCCGTCCGTTTGAGGATGGTATGCCGAACTGAATCGTAAATTCGTGCCCATAGCTTTTTGCAAGCTAACCCAAAATCTTGAAGTGAATCTTGGGTCATGATCTGAAACTATGGATACTGGCATGCCATGCAACCTCACAATCTCATTTACATATATACTCGCAAGACGTTCAAGGGAATAAGTCTCCCGTATCGGCAAGAAATGAGCAGACTTGGTTAATCTATCAACAATAACCCAAATAGCATTGATGCCTTGAGAAACCGTAGGAAGACCCGTAATGAAATCCATGCTAATGTGTTCCCACTTCCATTTCAGAATCTCAAGTAGTTGCAATGGACCCTTAGGTACTAGATGCTCCGCCTTTACACGTTGAGATAAACTTTGCAATCTCTCTTTTCATATTGTTCCACCAAAATGTATGTCGAAGATCACGATACATTTTGGTACTTCCAGGATGGATTACAAATGGTGTATTGTGTGCCTCCATCATAATCTTGTACTTCAAATCGAGTCGTTAGGGACACAAAGTGCAGAGTGGACTCAAGTATTCCTTCTTCATCAATTCTCGCTTAGGAATAGCACCTTCTTGTACTTTCTTCTTCATACGCATCGACTCAAGCCTGGGTGGCTTGAAAGCAACCTTAACTTTTCTATTAAAGTTGGCTCTATCGTATACTTGACATCATCGCACTCGTTCTTGCATATGATCTTCTACTCAACGCCAATCAACTACCACGTTAAGCTTTTTCGGGATGGTATTGAATAGTGTGGTCGTAGTCTTTCAATAGCTCGAGCCAACGTCATTGTCGCGTGTTGAGTTATTTTTGAGTGAAGAAATATTTAAGGCTTTTATGGTCTGAATATATCTCCACTTTCTCCCCATATAGATAGTGCCTCCGGATCTTTAAGCGCAAAACGACTCATCGCTAACTCTAGATCATGAGTAGGATAATTCCTCTCATATTCTTTAAGTTGTCGCGAGGCATAGGCTATGACTTTCCCACGTTGCATGAGAACACATCCTAACCCTTTGCACAAGCATCGTTGTAGATAACAAATCCATCCGCACGAGATGGTATTGTTGAAACAGTCTTAAAATAAGTCTCCTCTTAAGCTCTTGGAAACTTTTCTCGCATTCTTCGCTCCATACGAATTTTATATCTTTTCGAGTCAGCTGAGTTAATGGAGTAGCGATTCGAGAAAATCCTTCCACGAATCTCCGATAATAACCAAATAAGCCCGAAAGTCACGTGCTTGATCCACCAAACTTGGTTGCTCTCTAACTTTGTATTGCTTCAATCTTCACGGATCAACAGATACTCCATGTTTCAACACCACGTGCCCAAGGAATGCTACTTCCTCAAGCCGTAACTCGCATTTCTTTAACTTGGCATAAAGCTTGTTTTCACGGAAGCCTTTGGAGTACCAAATTCAAATGGTGCTCATGATCTTCACGACTTTTGGAATATATGAGGATGTCATCAATAAAGATAACAACGAATCGATCCAAATATTCCTTGAATACTCGATTCATCATATCCATGAAAGCCGCGGGAGCATTAGTCACCCAAAAGACATGACTAAGAATTCATAATGCCCGTCTCGAGTTCTCGGCGGTCTTTGGAATATCCTCGCCTAATCTTCAAATTGATGATATCCGAACGAAGATCGATTTTGAAAAGAATTGTGCTCCTTGCAAATCGTCAAACAAGTCATCAATACGAGGTAGAGGATACCTATTCTTGATAGTGACATGGTTCAATTCCCGATAGTCAATACAAAGTCGCATACTCCCGTCTTTCTTCTTTTTACAAATAAAACAGGAGCACCCCGAGGAGATGTACTAGGGCCAATGAAAACCGATGTCCAACAACTCCCGTAGTTGGACCTTTAACTCCTGAAGTTCAATAGGAGCCATTCGATATGGGTTTTAGAAATGGGCTTTGTACCAGGTTCAAGGTCAATAAAGAATTCAACTTCACGTTTTGGGGGTAGACCGGGAAGTTCTTCAGGAAATACGTCGGAAAATCAATAACAACAGAATATTATTCAAATTTGACGTGTCTTTATTCAAATCCATAACATGGGCTAAGAAAGCTTGACATCCGCTTTTCAATAAAACGAATAGCTTTATGATTAGATATGATGTTGATTGATTTTAATGGTTTAGTTTGCTTGAATTCAACAACGAGTTGGTTAGGAATATGAAAACTAACAACCTTACGAAAAACAATCAATTTTGGCATGATGAGTAGTTAACCAATCAATCCTAAAATCACATCAAAAGCAAGTATCTTTAAAGAGATAAGGTCAACGGTGTAAGGTGATGGTGCCAACTTGAATCAAACAAGATTTATAAATAGTGGATTTGATGAAAGTTTCTCCTAACGAGTTTCCACAGATAGGTCAAAGTCTAATTTTTCCGAGTCAAATTTAAACGTTGAGCACAAGTAGGAGAGATAAATGAATGGGTAGCACCCAGTTATCTAGTAAAGTATAAACTTCACAAGAATTTATGATTAGCTTACCCCGTGATCACCTCGTTTGGGTTCCTCGCATTTTGACCACCACAACAAACGCTCTTTCAGAAACGTTGACTTTGACTTTTCCGAGACAATCTTTTGAGTCACCGTCCTCATTGAACTAGGTTTCATTTCTGCATAACAATCCGGCGATATGTCCTTCTTTTTTCCCACAATTATAGCATACCTTGAATCTATTATGGGCGCTTTGACCGATATGTCCTTCCTTTCGCATTTGTAGCATACGCTGATAGGTGGTCGTTCCTCCCTGGAACCAGATTCTTCTTTGGTCTTGCCATTTTCACATTGTCGTTGTTGAATCTCCTCTTTTTAAATCTCCTCCCGATTCGCTTCTTCTATTCTTATGGCCATGATTACCACCGTGGTTTACCATTTTTATCGTCTTTTTCTTTCTCCGTTGGGTTATCGTTGTTTTGTTGATTGCCATCTCCTAGATGATCCTGGTTGTGGTCCTCACCGACCGTACTCGTTATCTCGCTTTCTAATAATTGAGCCTCATTTTACAACATCCTGAATAGAGAAAAATTTATGAGAAATGAGATCGGCGTATCTTAGGGTTTCAAACCTCTAAGAAACATCCGGCGTCATACGTTCCTCATTCTCCACCAAATGAGGTGCAAAACTTGGATAACTCTGCAAACTTTGCCTCGTCTTGAGATCTGACCGTCAATGTTGCTTTTGCTCTAATCGATGAACTCCACTTCCTTCATATGACAAACACTTTCGGAAAGTATTTGTTATTAAATAGTTTCAAATGTCTCCCAAGACATCTTTGAGTCTTGGTGGATGGATACGCTTCCTGGACTCCCAGATGATCTACGCCTCGCCACGGAATATAAAGGTGGCGAACGGAACCTTCTATTCCTTCGTGCATCCCAAGACATCGAATATCTTGGTAATTTGCTTGACCCATGTTTCTGCCATGATCGGATCTGGCTTTCCCTTAAATTCTAGTGGTCCCAACTCTTTGAACTGCTTGGCTGTGACAACCCGTGAATTGCTATCATTTCCTCCTGTATTTTGAACACGATTCTCCCTCGTCTAATTTTGCATGAACTGCAAAAAGCTTCTAAACATCCCCTCGTTCATCATCTGCTCAGTGGTGTTGTTCACAAGAGGAACATTGCCAGCCTGTTGCACGTTCTCCTCGTTGGTGAGTCTGAGCGTCTCCACGGTCTCATTTCCACTGCTTAATATTCTCGATTCGACATTCTCAAATCATCATATAAAACAAGGGTTAATTAAGTAAATCAATATATCACATAATATCCCTATATCTTGACCAACTAACAAATAAACTTAGGTAGGACACACTAGCGAAGGATTTACTCGTCTCTCCCCTCTAGTTCTATTCCCGATCTCATGGGAGATCATATCCTAAGCTCGATACCAACCGTGGCGCCCCCAAATAATAGGTATACATCACCCATTCTGAGTTGTCAATACATGATACGTAAACAACTACAAGTTTATTATTACAACAAGAAAAGCTGTGAGTTTGAATACAAATATTATCTTCTAGACAATATCTATACTCAAATAAATCCTCATCACATTTATTGATACATTATTTTACAAAATGGTGAGGACTACTAAACAACTCTCTGTAAACTTTCATTCCATACCCCTGCACTCAGTACTCGTTATATTCTCGCCTCACGAGAAAAAAAAATGGAACAAAAAGGAAAAGGGTGAGCTCAACTAGCCCAGTAAAGAATATTATGACTAAGATAATATACAACAAATTATCGTTAGTCTTCAACAGGGAAAAATCTAATAGAATACAATAGACAACAAGTTTTAAATCAATATTCGCAGCGGAAATAATAATTCATTAGAAGAGTATATTTTTACAATGAATGTGGGATATATGAGTATATGAGGAGGAGGAGTATTTTTATTGCAAAAGTTGTTTAAAACATGTTAAACATGTCTGTGGGCCCATTTCTTGACTGAAATTTGATTATAGCCTGTAAAATCGTCCGTATGTGGATTTTGGTCAATTTCTGTTTGGAATTTGGAAAAACTTTCTTCTGCAAAGTTGTAGAGAATTGAATTTCCTATAAAAAGACGCGAGATTCGAATTTTTTGATAAAAGGGCTATTTATTATGAATTATTGAAGTTCCGAAGTTCTGAAATAATTAATTTTTGAAGTTTTAATTATTTTTTAATAAGAAAAATGTTTTTTACATTTTTGGGACTCATTTAACATGTGTTAGGATGGCTGATTTCAGATGCTAGGTGTGCGTAGGAAATTTATATAAATATATTATTAATTTATTAAATTTTTACGCTTTGGTGTTCTAAACATTTTCCTATAAATAGGGTCTTAGGTTAAATTAAAATCACACCGAAACCAAGTTTTCTCTCTATTTCTCTCTATAATATCAAGCGTATTTTGTGAGTATTTTAGTACTTTGAGTATTGCTATACTCTGGTGCAAGTTCTTTCAAAGACTATATCCAATATTCCATCGAAAAAGTACTATTCTTTTCGAGGTAAGGAGGTTATTTTCTTCAAAATGATATTATTTCTTCAATATCATTATGCCAAAATGTTGGTTGGAAATTTTATCAAATTTGAAACTTTTTCATGTCGGGTTACTATTCATGAGTTCTTTATTCACGAGTTATTATTCATGAGTTCTTATTCACGAGTTACTATTCACGAGTACTATTCACGAAGCATGATGATGTTTTTGTGAAATTTCTATCTTTTGGTGTCGAGTTACTATTCACGATATCGACACTATTCACGAATACGGCCTATTATTCAATTTAAAATGAAATTTCTTCTTTTTGTCCAAAATATCTATTCTGGATACTAGCTTTGATTGTATCCATGTTTTGATCATTCTTGAATTTTACCCCACTCTGGTTATTTATGAAGTATTTTTGAATGAGAATTATTTAAAGTACTGAATCCTTAATATTTGTTCTTTTTGCTTCACCGGATTCGCTTTCTTTTAAAATATTTTCATCATCCTCGATCCTAAATGATGATATAACTTGAATATCTTTGGCCCAGTAGTGCAAAGATGAATGATTTCTGATGAATATCTTTGGCCCGTAGTGCAAAGATGAATAGGTGTTTAGATGAACATGACCAACTAATGAATATCTTTGGCCTGTAGTGCAAAGATGACTTGTTGATGAATATCTTTGGCCTGTAGTGCAAAGATGACTTGTTGATGTATATCTTTGGCCGTAGTGCAAAGATGAATTTATTAGTAGGATTATGAATATGAACTGTGATTTGGTATAACCTTAATCTTTGATGTTTCAGGTGATGAAAATTATTTTTGTCCTGGATGAGGAAAGGAATTTAGAACTACAATTATGATTATGAGTTATATACGTGATTGAGGACAGAAATTATTGATTGATGTTACAGGGATAAAACATTATTGGTGGACTTTTAACATGGAGAAGATAATAGATTTTATGGTCTATTTGACTCTTCTAATGGATTGCTCGTTCCGCTGCAACTATGGTTGAATTTTTTTTTTATCATCTACCATATGTTCTAAATCTCTGATTTATTATTGATGAAGGCTATTGATAATTTAATTATCTTTAGTCATGATATTCTTTACTGAGTTAGTTGTGCTCACCCTTTTGCTTCACAATTCCTTTCAGGTAATAAAAGTGTAGCTGGGTCGAGCGGGGGATAACAAGGGAATAGAACGGTGGTCTATAGATGTTGAAGGTGAGGTGAATTTAACTTGGAAGGGTGTTTTGCCACTATCATACAAGATGTCTAATGACATACAACCTCGTGTCATCATAAGACAAGGTTGTGCTCATCCACTTGCTGAGTATATTTACCAGCACTACCTATATGATCTTGGAGTCTATTTGAAATATAACTATCAATTAGAGACAGTGGAGATAATGATATGTCAAGAGAAGACTCACCATTGGGAAGAATATGATAGTAATCTTCTCGTTTTGTTTTGGGGTCTATTGGGTCAACCAAGGATAATTTTGTGGCCATATGATATCTATCATAACCTAGAAGCATGGCCTCCCATGTACGAAGGTTTTCTTGAGCACTTCCCAAAGATACTAATTTCTAAAACAGTTTTCGACTATACCTTTATGTAAGGTATCATTATGAGGTGCTGTCCACGGTTGGGAGATGAGTCACAATTGATATATATTTGTATCCAAACTCACAGCATATGTGTTGTTGTATTTTGCACGACAATTGTTGTAATAAAGTTGTAGTTGTTTTCTGTACCATGTATTTGGCGACTCAGAATGGGTTGGATGGAATGGACTTATTTTGGGGTCGTTACAATTATTCTATTGGAATAACCTGTATACGCGGTCTACCCTATACTTGGTGACATTCTTCTATTATTCCGCCTTTCTTATTACTCGTTAGAATATCCTGCTCATGCGTTTTACTGTGGGACCTAATTCCGCCTTTATTATTCTATTGGAATATCCTCGTGCATGCGTTTTGGCGGGACCGTTTCGCCTCTTTATTATTATTCTGTTGGAATATCTTGTCTGTATGCGTTTCTGGCGGGACTGATTCCGCCCTTATTAGTATTCTCGTTGGAATAACTCGTTATATGCTGGCACCGCATGCATGTTGATTTCTGTTGTTATTCCATTCTTTATTATTCGCTGTTGGAACATCCTATCGGTGCTGAATTTACTTTGACCAGTTCCCGTTATTTAGTATTCTGTTGGAATAACTTTTGTCTATCTGCAATCCGCATGCATGGTGATTTCTTTTGTTATTCCATTCTTTATTATACTCGGTTGGTTAAAGTTTTGACTTCTATACTCCATGAAATTAGTAGAATATCCTTGATATTTGTGCTTCATACAGTATCTTTTCATGGAAATATTCTTCTGATCATTCTTGAATTTTACTTTACAAAGCAGTATCATGTTGACAATTTGGACATTAGTAGTTCTTGGACAAATTAATTCTTGAACTTTTTTTATTGAATTCTTATATCATTGTCATCATCCTCATGTTTATATTATGTTGAAAGTCATCTGTGGCTCAGTAGTGCATAGATGGACTTGGTATGATTATGACCAGTGGATTATTCGATTGTAATCATGGCCGTAATGTTACAAATGATGTGAAAATTAAAAGTCCTCATTGGTCCGTAGTAGTGCGTTGATGGACCGATTGTTGGCATGATCGTGACCATTAATGAATACACAAATATTCTTGGCCCGTAGTGCATGGATAATTGTGGTCGTGATACTAAAGAATATCCTCGGCCAGTAGTGCGCGGGGTGATTCGATGATGTGGAATATTTATTAAGCTGAGTCTCGGCGATAACAGTGATGAAAAACATTTTAAATCATAAAAGATAGTAGATTTTATTTTCTACTTGAATCTTTTAATGGATGCTTGTTCCGCTGCAGTTAAACTTGATGTCTATTATATTTTATCAGTTTAACATTGTTGGAGACTAATGATAATTTATTACGCATTATCTTAGTCATAATATTTCTTCTTGGGCTAGTTGAGCTCACCCTTTTTCTTTCCTTTGTTCTCTTTAGGAAATGAGAATATAAATTTGGACGAGTTGGGGAACGGAGTGATGGTCCGAAGATAGCATTAGTAGTCCTCACTATTCTCGTGAAATAGTGTGATAATAATTGTAATGAGGACTCCTTTTGAGTTTGTATAATCTCTAGTAGATAATATTTGTATTCAAACTCACGGTTTATGTTTGTCGTATTATACCCACAATTGTATTAGTAAGTTGTATTTGAATTCTGTACCATGTATCTGACGACCCAAGATGGGTGATGTATACCTAATTTTGGGGGCGTCACAATAGCAGTTATAGCAGTTATAGCATGAATGTAAACGACACAGTTGTTTTTAAGTGGTTCAGAGCACTCAAAGCTCCTAGTCCACTCTTCCACTCAACGAGTAGGATATCCACTAAGGATGTCTTTTACAATATTCTGAATCACACAGATTCCTTCTAGACCAGCAGTCTAGGAACTTCTCTAGTTCACTCTTGAACTCTTTAAGTCCAACAGACTTGGCTTTCTTACAGTTCACTACGAACTCTTCAAGTCCAGCAGACTTGGTATACTTCTTCAGTTGATTGATAGTTGTTGATTTCTTGATGGTTGCTACTCAGTTGCTGTGTAAGCACTGGTTCGTTAAGAACTGAGTAGCTGAGTAAGCTTTGCAATATCTCAGATCGTAGAGTTGAGCTTGAGAAAGATGTTCACATTGTTTGATTAATGCTTTCTTATTTTCTCTCTCATCCATCGATCTCATATATATGTGATGTTGAAAACTATCCGTTGGATCCATCCGTTGTGGTATTAAATGCATCCGAACTTTCTCAGATCTTTGTGATGGAGACATTTTGCACATCTTCCCAATTCACGCATTATTGCCACCGACACTGCAGTCGCTTTCTCACCTACCACCGAAAAGGTGTTTTCTCCTCTTACCCATAAAGACTTATCCTTAGCTTCTTCAATACGCTTCTTTGTTGCATACTAAGGATATTTCATACAATCTGGGACTGATGAGTACTACAGCATCTGGGATCCATTCCTCACTTGTTGAAAACACAGATCATTCGGCTTGACATTTTTTGACGTGAGACAGATGATGCTCTACGATTTGGATCGTGGTGTTCTACGATTTAGATCGTAGTGTCTTTTACATCTCTGCACACTACGATGCTATTAGTTGAGAGCACTACGATTTCCCTTTAAAACCTTCGTACACTACGATCTTCTCTTGCAAGTGTTGTTGACTCTACGTTCCCGAGAGCACACTACGATTGTTGACTTGTAAACTTCATGTTCCTTCAGAACACTACGATCGTGGAGTTAGCTCGGCAATCGTTGGGACCACTCTACGAAGTCCGAAGAGTCTCCTTCAAGGCAGGCACACTACGATTTTCAGGCTCTACGTTTTCTGCTTGACTTGCAATGTTGATCAAACCGATGCACTATGATTTCTTCAAGACTAATCTATTACATCTTAAGATCAACCTAACAGCTTTTGATCTTTCTATCTATACATTCTTTAATGAGAATGATACACGTTGAAAGCTTAGATCGGCCCTAATAATTTTGATCTATCACTAAGTCCTTGTACATATATTCATTTAAGGACCTTACAAATAATCATGAACACATGCATTAAAACATCAAATCATAATATGCATTCTCCCAACAATTTCCCCCTATTTGATGTTGACATAACCAAGGAGATTTGTTGTCATGATTATTAGTGACTAGATGCATTTGCAGAAAATTAAACATGACTTAGTATTTCAGTGAGCAGCTGAAATTTCTAGAGCATAAGTATGAATTTATTGATGATCAGAAGATATTACAATTCAACATTACATCAATAGGAAATTTAAGTTTTAACTTATCTCTATTTCCTTGGCCTCTTATGTGGAGGGGGGTTGGCATACTCCTCAGCCCTTCTTTTCCTTTGAGCATCCTCATTTCTTGCTAGCTCTTCCAGCTCGCTTAGACTTAGAACTGGATTCTCTTCATGTCTGCGCATGAATGCAGGATCTCCAATTTGCATTCATATGCGTACCGTAGACACGTCTTGTGAGCTAAGAGTTGGCTCCTTATGACTCAGAGGAATAGCTGTAGGAATAACTGTTACAATTTCCTGCTTACCAGATCGTTGAGTCTGAGCATGAAATTGACTTCTCCCCCTTTCTTGAGTTTCATGACCTCTTCTTCTGTCTTGACCTCCTTGATCTCCTTTCCTTTTATTATTCTCCCCCTTTATGTCAACATCAAGGGTTCGAATATCGGCAGACAGCCAATTAACTCCTTGAACAAGCTCATTCAGTTGGCTTTGGGTTTGAGCAATGTCCTCTATATTCTCCTTGATCTATTTTTCAAATTCTAGCTTCTTTATTTTGGAGGATCGAGAATCATATCATTATCTTTGCTCCCGATTGGCATAAGATTTACGGAAGTCATAGGCGAAGCTTTCAAGTTGAGAATATTGTCCAGCATAATTTGATGTTGACGATCTTGGTTTTTCTGCATTTCAAGCACAGCCTCTCTTTGTTTGGCAGCAACCTGGATATGGATCTCATCTCTATCTGATATACTCTTCAGAATCTCTTTGATAATTTCCCTTAGCCTCGTAGTGAGCTCAGTATTCATTGTACTAGGGAATTTGTTAGCAGCTTTTATCATTTGATTCAAGTGGATGTTGAGGAGATCAGAGTGGGATTCCAGACTTGCTTCGATAGACTTGATCATCTTCTCAGAGGTTTCTTTTAAGCCATCCTTGGTAGGCAGGCTTGGGAGAGCATTATTTGATTGGGGATTGTCCATTTGAGGGGTTCTTGGTGGAGATTGATCTTGCAAATTGTACAACGCAAGATCAAGACTGAAAAAGTCATGTGATGAGGAGGATGGTATATCAGCTGGAGGGGTTTGGGTTTGGATATCTGGGATAGGTGACTCTGCGATTTCAACATTGGACTCTACGATGTGGCTTGAGTCTGGAATCGTAGAGTTAGTGATTTGAGGGAGTAGGGAAAGGTTGACTTCTTCTGGTTCTTCAGTTACAGAATTTTGGGATTCTGCAACTGGAAACTGATTTATTGGATTGGGAATCACTTCCAGCCATTTAGGAAATTCATAGAAATAGCTAAATGAAGATGATGGCAGGTGATTAACTCTAAAACTGGTAGGGATAGTCAATACCTCAGGTTTGTCTTTTGATGAGGAATGGTTGGTAAGCAGCTTTTTGGCGAAGATGACTTTCCCTGGAAATCCATGAGCCAGAACTGAGATTGTTGGATATTCCTTGAAGCTCCAGAACATGTGATCCCATGATTTCAGGATTTGAGCTTGATGGTATGCCATCATGGGTAGGTAAGAAAACATTTGGTTGTACAGATAGCTTCTGTATCCATCTTTCCCTACACCAGTAATTTCAAGCTCATCATCATCATCATTTTCTTCCTCTTCTTTGGTTTCTTCTGAAGAATCCATTATCTCAATGGCCTATGGAAGGTTTGGCATTGGTTCATCTCCATCTTGAGCAAGGACCTCTTCTTCAGCCATTGGGATATTATGAGGCTCCCCCTCACTATGAACATCTTCTTGGAGGTTTAGAAACTCCCCCTCAGCTGGTAAATCTTCTTCTAAGTTCAGAGAGTCCCTTCCAGCTGGAACCTTTTCTTGAGCAGTAGGCTTCGCCCCCTTAGCCGATGTATACTCTATCATGAGAATTTCAGGAATCTCCCCCTCAGCTGGAGCATCTTCTTCTAAGTTTACTTGGGATAGTTCTACTTTTGCAGCCACACTCTTGGCTTTCTTCTTCAGTATTTTTTCATTCTCAAGAATATACTTCTTGACCAGCTTTCTCCTTGCTTTGCTGGTTTTAGTCACCACTTCTGGACTCTCTTGAGTCTTTGTTTTGCCACGTTGATCAGCCACTCTTCTTGAAGCAGCTTCTTCCATTTCTGCCACATTTGGCCTGGTCTCAGAGAACAATAGAGACTCTACGATCAAAGACACTGTTGGTCTTTTGGACTTATGACCAGTCTTGTTCTTCTTTAAGATCTGTGAAATAGTGGCTTGATCCTCTTCAGCTTCCTCTTGCCATTGCATGTTCCTTAGCCTCCTTAGAGTCTCTATGTCAGAGGACTCTACAGGAATGTTAGTTGTAGATCCTTGATGCTCTTCGACTTGTCTTGCCCTTAGCTTTCTCTTGCCCTTGCTTTTTCTGTCAAGAGCATAGGGTTCTCCCTTGTCTGTTTCTTCTTCTTCTTCAACTTCTTTGACGACAGACATTCCTCTTGGAAAGCCTCTTCCTTTTGTTCCCCAGTTCTCCCAATCGGACTCTGTCATCATTCTTACATAATCGCCAGGGGTTCTTTTTCCGGTTCTTAAACAATCTTTGTGTCATTCTTCGATTTGGGTTGATAGCTTCTCCTTCATCATCCCCAATTTTGTCACCCAATGCAGATTGCAGAATAATGCTAATGTATCTCCCATACAGCATCTTCGGAGTACTCTTTGATTTCTTCGAGCTGACGATCCACTTGTCGATCCACTCGAGTAATACAACCCCATAATTGAGTTGAGTACCATGAACCAAAGCAGACATGAGCTTGAGCTGAGTCTCATTTACCGAGTCATGACCTGAGCTCTTACAGCAGATGCATTTCCCAATAATATCAGCCAAAAATTCGTACCTTTGAGGGAACTCCTTCTTTTTGTAGCCTTTCACAGAGGGATTCTTCTTGTGGTGCATTTTCTTCAAACCCTCTTGGAAGTTTATGCTGTCTAGAAATGGGTGCCCCACGTTCTTGAAACCTAGGACCAGATTGAAGTTTTCTTCCCTTAGCATCATTTTAACTCCTCTTACTCGTGTAGTGATGGTGTTGTGTTCGTACACTCCATTCTTGTAAAACTCCTTCACTAGCTTGGGATAGATGAGGGTGTCGGTGCTCAGCGCCTCTTCGAGACCTGCCTTCTTTAGTAGTGCTAAGGTCTTGTGAAATTTTGGTGGAGCATCCTTAAACTCATCGAAACAGAGTATGTAGCCTGAGATTACATTTGAAGCAGCCATGATTCTTAGTTGAGAAGTGGAATACGACTGAGCTTTCTCTTGAGTTAGGGTTTTGCTTTGAGAGAGAGAGAGATAATCTTTTGAACTTCAGATTTCAAAAAACACGGTTCCAATTTGTACTTGTAGCTTCCCTCTCTCTTTTTTTTGACTTAGTGGGACAGGTGTCACCTTATGCTTGGCTCTACGATTTTGACTGTGCATGAATGTACTGATTTGCCCTTTGATTCTTCAGTGCTGAGATGTCCTTAGGATGACTACGATCATAGAGATAGTCTTTTGGTCGTTGAGTCTGTCCTGCGATTATCGAGTCTGTCCGGCAGTCGTTGAGTCTGATCACCATTCATAGAGTCTGTCCTATGATCGTCGAGTCTGTCCGGATCCTTGTGATGAGTTTTTGACTAAGCATTCTTTTTAAGGTAACTCAGGAAGGGCCAACCTCTTGGTGATTCAAGGGTTAGGTTTGTCCCTGAGGCACCTCTTAGAGAGATTGCATTGTTATGAGGCTTGTCATCACAGAGATTCACTTTGCTTGTTGGAAGGGCTTTAGGTCATCGTCCGAGTCTCGCCTTTGTGATAGTTGAGTCTTTCTTCTGATCGTCGTTGAGGTAGTTGTCTCATTCGGCTCTACGATCGTGAACTTCCTCGATCATGTCTCACGATTTTGAGTATAACCTTTATATCTCGTCATGGTTAGCACAATCTAGAGCATACACAGTTTCATGGTTGAAGATTTAGCATGCCTAGCTCACTTATTAACTTGTTAAATCTGGATTCATCTAGTGGTTTTGTAAAAACATCGCTAAGTTGATTTTTAGTAGGGATATATTGTAAAGATATAGTTCCATTTTGCACATGATCCCTAATGAAGTGATGCCTTATTTCTATATGCTTGGTCCTAGAATGCATGACATGATTATGAGTTATTGCTATGGCACTTGTATTATCACATTAATATGGGAATAGATTTTAAATCGAACCCATAGTCATTAGGCGATTTCTCATCCATAGGATCTCGAAAGCACAAAGAGCCTACCAAATAAGTAATATATTCAAACCTTCATAATTGAAGTAGACACTGAGTTTTGCTTTTTGCTAAACCAGGACACAAGTCTATTTCCAAGAAGTTGACAGGTGCCACTGGTACTTTTTCTTTCTATTTTACATCCAGCAAAATCAGCATCTGTGTATCCTATCAGTTCAAATGAGGATTCCTTGGGATACCATAGTCCCAAGTAGGGTGTACCCTTGAGATACTTGAAGATCCTCTTTACAGCAGACAAATGTGACTCTTTAGGGTTAGCCTGAAATCTATCACATATGCATGTTGCAAACATTATATCTGGTCTACTGGCAGTTAGGTATAAAAGAGAACCTATCATACCTCTATATTGAGTTATATCAATACATTTACATTTCTCATCCTTGTCAAGCTTGGTTGCAAGAGCAATTGGTGTTTTCATGGGAGAGGCTGATTCTATGCCATACTTCTTTAGTAAGTCTTTGATGTATTTGGCTTGGTTAATGAATATTCCTTCATCAAGTGTCTTCACTTACGTACTCAAGGAAGAAATTCACTCACCCATCATGCTCATTTCAAGCTTGCTTTCTCAGATTAACTTAGAGAATCTCTTACATAACTTTTCGTCAAGAGAACCAAAAATGATATCATCAACATATATTTGAACTAGTAAGACTTTGTCTTTATGCTTTCTAAGAAATAGTGTGGTATCTACTCTACCTCTAGTGAACCCATTTTCTATTAAGAAGTTAGTCAGTGTTTCATACCATGCTCTAGGTGCTTGTTTAAGACCATGTAAAGCTTTGTTTAATCTATAGACATAATTGGAAAGAGATGGATTGATGAAACACGGAGGTTGTTCTCACGTGAGACTTCTTCTTGAAGCTCTCCATTTAGAAATGCACTCTTGACATCCATCTGGAAGACTTTGAACTTCATGTGGGCAGGAAAGGCAAGAAAGATTCTGATGGCTTCTAGTCTGGCAACAGGTGCAAATGTCTCATCATATTCAATGCCTTCTTCTTGAGAATTGCCCTTTGCCACTAATCTTGCCTTGTTTCTGGTGATGACCCCATCTTCATCCATTTTGTTCCTGAAGACCCACTTGGTTCCTATGACAGGATGACTCTTTGGTCTTGGTACCAATCTCCACACTTTGCTTCGTTCAAATTGGTTGAGTTCTTCCTGCATGGCTTCTATCCAACTGGAGTCTTCCATAGCATCCTCTATCTTCATTGGCTCTATCTGTGACAGGAAGCTTAGATAGAAGCATTCATTCTGAGTAGCAGCTCTTGTTTTAACTCTTGCACTTGGATCTCCAATGATTAGATCCTGAGTATGATCCCTTGCCCATCTGTTCCCTGTTGGGACATCTGTCCTGATCCCTTCCTGTCTTAGGTCTTCAAGGTCTATCTCTTCTTCTTGGAGTGGAGGCTCGCTGTCTTGGATGGACCTCTCTACGATTTCATTATCATGCCCTACGATTTCATTGTCTGGTACTACGATCGTAGTGTTGAGCTCGACGATTGCATTCATAGTGTCTGTACTATCGGTCGTAGTGTCTAGAGGCACTGCTTTGTCTGTGTCAGTTTCATCGAAGATGATGTGTATTGAGACTTTGACATTCAAGTTTTCTTGTTGAACACCACGTAAGCTTTGTTGTGCTCGTGGCATATCCAAGAAAGATCCTTCGTCTCGACTTGAAATGGGAATTTTGTCGAGATACTTCTTTCCATTGTTGAGAATATAGCATGCACGTACCAAAGACATGGAAATAAATGACACTTGGTTTCCTTCCTTTCCACATTAAGTAGGTGTCCTCTTGATCGTAGAGTGAATTAATGATCTGCTTACGTAGTGTAGCATGCGATGTTGACAACTTCGCTTGAAGTATTCAGTAGACGAATTTCTTGCTAGTAGGGTCCTTCGACCTCTCTATCGAGTTACGTTCTTTCTTTCAAAGAACTCCATTTTATTGAGGAGTTCGTGGAGCTGAGAAGTTATGACTGATGCCATTGTCTGAGCAAAACTTGTCTATTTCTGAGAAATCGAATTCTCTTCTATGATCATTCCTTATTGCCTTGATTTTCTCTCCTTTCTCATTCATCACCAGTCTGAACATTTTGATTAATTAGGAACTCGTTTCATCCTTTGAAGTTAGGAAGAATACCCATGTGAATCTGGTGAAGTCGTCGACTATGACTAGAGAGTATCTTTTGCCTCCAAGACTAGCTGTTGGGATTGGTCCAAAAAGATCCATGTGGAGCAGCTGCAAGGGTTTTTCAATGGAGTTGGCAGTCTTGCTCTTGAATGAGCTTCTGGTTTGCTTTCCAAGCTGGCAGGCGTTGCATGGCCTTTCCTTCACAAAGTTGAACTTAGGTAGGCCAGCTACGAGATCTTTTGATGCCAGTTTGGACATGTTTTTGAAGTTTAAGTGAGACAACATATTGTCTCATCAGAGCTTAGTGACCAAGATCTACTGTGTAGACATTTCCTTTTCTTGTTTCGGTCAGCTTTATGGCAGATGTCTTCAAATCTCTGACTAGACATTGGTTGTTGAGAAATGTTACTTAGTGACCCTTATCGCAGAGTTGGCTGATACTTAGAAGGTTGTGTTGGAGTCCTTCCACATAAGCTACTTTGTTGAAAGATCTTTTGCACCATTGCCAGTGAGCCATATCCTCTTGTCTTGCCTGAGCCAGTTATCTCCAAAGATGGTGAGGACCCTCCTTTTCTATATAGTTGGATAGTAGAGCTTTGTTCCTGTCATATGCCTCGAAGCAACCACCGTCCGATACCATGTTGAGGTCGTGGAGCTCTTTTCCTGTCAAAACATTTTAACCTTCATTTTGGTACCCATATTTGCATGGGTCCTTCTTTATTAGTGCCTTTGGGGACCCAAATTTGTCTAATCTTGGGTCTCACATGCATGGAATTATAATAACACTTTGTAGCCCTATGACCATTTTTTTATTGCATATGAAGCATCTATTATAATGTATGCACATGTGTGTGTGTGGTGATTCATCTTCCACTTGGACTTGTGTGGTTCCTTAGTTAACCTTCATTAAACCGATTCTCTTTCTTCTCACGTGTCCTTAGGTTTCATAAATAGTGATGAGTGTGCCTTACCTCTCTTGTACCTTCCCGATTGATTCAGTAGAGTTGATTTTGTTTGACTTTCACGATTCTTGAGGTTGGTAAGTAGAGGTTGGATTACTCTTTTCCTTGATGAAACCCAGACCAGCGTGAGATCATTTACTTCTCTGAGTATAACTAGAGACAATAGAACAAGGTTGAACTAGTTCTTCCAACTGTGAGGATTTCACAAAAGCAATGCCTCTACCAAAACTTGAGACATTACTAGTGCTAGTTTCCATTATCTTTTCCACACTTAGCTTTGAGATGGATTCCCTAAAGCCTAAGCTTGTTCTGTCGAATATGCTTCTCTGACTAGAGAGCAGGCAGTCCATGGATGATGAGGATCTATTCCATGCAGAGATAGTCTTCTCTAGATCCTCAATTTTAGAGGTTAACTTAGACTCTCTTTGTGCATGATGTGTGTTTGTCTGTTTTAAAGTTTCATTCTCAACTTCAAGCTTGGAGAGAAGATTAGTACTTAGAAGAGCTGTTTCAAGCTCTTCTTGAACTTTCTTCTTCTCCTCTTGAAGAAGTGAATGATCTTTAGACAAGACTCTGAACGACTTCATGTATTGATGTAGGTCAGTGGTTATGCCATGCAAAGCAATTCTCAAGTCACTTATATCTACATCAGGAGAATTAAAGTCAAATACCTCATCGATACTTACATCATGCATGTTTAGGCTTTGTTTGTCCTTTTTCATGTTTGGCCATTAACCACAGATTGGCCATATGTGGTTCTTCCTCATCTCCGGAGTCTGCATTTGAGTCATTATCTGAATCACTCCACGATCCTCCCAAGACCGTGCCTTTGTCTCTTTTCGAGGCCTCTTGGTTCCTTTGTATTCTTTCTTTGCTCGAGATTTCTTCTTTAGCTCTTTCTTTGATAGGCTTGTTGCGATTAGCGAATGAAATGACCAGGTTTCTTGCGGTTGTAGCATAAATCATTCATTTGTTCTGGTAGCGTGAATTCTTGACTTTCTTTAACTTGGGATTACGCCTTGTCGCATGAACCTTCTTAGTCTCTTTACCAAAGATAGAAAGTCATCGTCATCGTCTTCATCATCATCAGAGTCAATCTCGGTGATGACTTTCGATGCACTTTCATTTGCCTTGAGAGCAACACCCTTATCCTTTCTTCTTCCTTCTGATAAGGTTTCGGCGCGTTGGGTCAGCTCCAGTTCGTACGTCAGGAGATTTCCATACAGTTGTTGAACTGTCATCTCATTAAGATTCTTTGATTCTCTTATTGCTGTGGTCTTTGCATCCCACCTGCTCGGTAGGGCTCTCATGAACTTTATGGTTAGATCCTTGTTAGGATAGATCTTCCCATACGCTCGTAGAGAGTTGAGCAGAACATTAAATCTTTCATAAGTTGCAGTCACATTTTCTCCCTGCACATGAGCGAACATTTCATACTGCTGTGTCAGGAGAGACTGTTTGTTCTCTCTGACTTCTTCAGTTCCTTCGTGCATAATAAGCAGTGCTTCCCAAACTTCCTTAGCTGTTTTGTTGTTTACAACATTTTCAAACAGATCATCCTCTAAGGATTGGAACAGGATGTTCTTTGCCTTTTTATCAAGTTGGATAGCTCTCTTCTCTGTGTCTGTCCATTCTTCTTTCACTTTTATTTGTACTCTGTTTGGATTGTCAATGGTTGGTGCAAGATTTGTCGGTATATAGGGCCCATTAAGAACAGTCTCATATAGATCTTCATCTATTGAGTCCATGTAAGCTTGCATCCTGACTTTCCAGGTTAGCAAATTTATCTTTGTTGCACATTGGTGGCTTCTTTGCCTCCCCGGTCCCGGATTCGCTTTGATACGCAGTGCCATTTGGATCTACTAAAGTGTGTAAGCTATAAAATAGAACCTGCTTTCATACCAATTGTTAGTTCCTAGTAGGCATAAGTTATCTAGAAGGGGGGGGGGGGGGTTGAATAGATATTTGAAAATCTTTTCGTTTTAACTTGTTCTTAGATAATGATTAAAACTTTGCGGAATTAGTATTTGTTTTAATCTTCTTTTCCAAGCAATGGAGTTATGAGCGAGTAAGGCAGTTATAGTAGATATAGCAGTTATAGCATGAAAGTAAACGACACACACTACAAGAAAAAGGTCTATCAGCGACCAATTATATCAGCGACCGCATATTCGGTCGCTGATAGTCTTAATAGCGACTGATATCAGCGACCATATTATATTCCATTCGCTAAGTGACATCAGCGATCGACTGCGGTCGCTGTTCGGTCGCTAGAACAAATTTCCCACCCAAAATTTGGCAGGAAATGTTGGCGCGTAGTTTTTTGCAACCACTTATAACCGGTGACGCGTCGATCGGCGATCTTGACTCATTGATCCTTTTAATCTATCGATCTTTTAAACTCGTCGATGTGAGAATCGAAAAAAGAAAAAACAAGGGGAGATCGAATAGGGAGAAGAGGAAAAAGGGGGAAAAGAGGAAATCTAGTTGCTGTCGCGCGATTGGGTTGGCTTTCTCCTTCAACTGGTGTTAGGTACCAAATTATATAACAAATATTTGATATATATATATATATATATATATGTGTGTGTGTGTGTGTGTGTGTGTGTGTATGTGTTATGTTATGTTTGACTATTTGGGTTTTTCTTCTTCTTTTCGGCTACTGTAGCTTGTGGGTTTCGATTGAATATGATTTTTTGTTAATTTATGTGGTTCAAATGTTTGATTGAATGTATTAGTCTCCAATGTTAGTATAATGGGTTAGTCTCTAATGTTAATATTTTTTATATAATGTTGGTATTTGTGTTTGGCACTTGGAATTATTTTGTATAATGTTAATCTCTAATGTTAATATTTTTTTGTATAATGTTAGTATAATGGGTTAGTCTCTAATGTTAATATTTTTTGTATAATGTTGGTATTTGTGGTTTATGAGTTGGTATTTGTGTTTGGCACTTGGAATTATTTTGTATAATGTTAGTCTCCAATGTTAATATTTTTTTGTATAATGTTAGTATAATGGGTTAGTCTCTAATATTAATATTTTTTGTATAATGTTGGTATTTGTGGTTCATGAGTTGGTATTTGTGTTTGACACTTGGAATTATTATAGATTTCATACCTCTTCAGAGATATCTTTTGTGGTCCAAATCTTGTTGGGTAGGGTACGAGGATAATTGGGTTGACAAAATTTATGCTTAAGCATTTATTTCCCACCCAATGGCTTGTTGATTTCTAATGTAATCAGATTTGGGTTATTCTAGGTCACACGCTAGGGTGAGTTAGTCTATATAATTGTGGTAGCGAGGACCAATGCTATATACTTTTAAAGAAGAGAGATGATATCGAATTGAATTAGTTGCACTTATATTAATAAATGTCAAACCACTAACATTGGAGTCTAATATCCAATTGGTCATTAAATGATGTAGGGATTTTAAACTAAGTGATCCACTTTAGAGCCTATTAAGGACCTGTTGGAGTTGATGGGTTGGGCTTGGGGTCATGAGGCCACATGAGGCCACGCCAAGCTTAAATTGAAGCCTCACGGGCAAGCCAAGCTTGGTTGGGGGGAAGTTAAGCCAAAATAGACAGTGCTAGGGAACTGTTAGTGCAATAGAGAAGGTATCTAGACACACTTGGCTAATAGCCTTAGCACACTAGTTTATATGAATGAATCTCCAAGATACTCAAAAGTTGTATAAATGAGTTAACAAACTCTGATATAAAGCTAGCATGAACTCACAAATGCTTACAAGTATGTTCAAGTATATAACTTTTTACTGCTTACTAGCTAATATGATCAAGTCATATGGTTACTAGTATGCTCTCAAGTCATATGCTTACAAGTATGCTTAAATGTTAATCATATGCATGCTTACAAGTATGATCAAGTCATATGGTTACAAGTATGCTCAAGTCATATGTTAACATTTATAATGTTATCTGTAGTAGGTACTGTGGAATCATGGACCTCTATTCGGGATCAGTAGTTGGATGGCACGACGAAAGTCAAGTGCCAGATAAATCTTCTGGTGAATTTAGAAATTGGTTGCCAAATGTTTTTGGAGTATCGATTATAGTCACCCTAATGTATGAATGGTAAAATCGCAGATCATCGATGTCCATGTTTGAAGTGTAAAATATAAATTATATGATGAGAGACATGGTAAACTATCATTTACTTGTTTCGGGTTCATGAGAAATTACGAAGAATCTTTGGTGGGCACATGGGCGAGAGAAGAGATGGTGGCATCACACAAGTACACAATTCGAGGGCAAGAGTACTCATCGTATGAATGAAATGGTTCATGATATTGCGGGGCGATTTTGATTGGGAGCAAGGCGAGAGCAACCTATGAATTACGATGCCAAAGACTTCTTTAAGTTGTTAGACGAGGGTAGCGAGCCATTGTGGCATGGTTGCACCAAACACACTACATTGTGCTGCGATGGCGACATTACTTAACATCAAGGTTGATCACAACATGAGCCATGAGTGTTTTGAGTCGCTTCTTGAAGGCCATTAAGAGTATCTCATTGACGGTGAGAAATTACCTCGTAACTATTACTTTTGTAAGAAAATGGTGAAGAAGTTGGGTCTTGGATACCAAAAGATCGATGCATGTCCCAACGATTGCATGTTGTTTTATAAGGAAAATGAACAGATTACAATTTTCCGGACGAAGTCTTGACAAAGGCCAATCGAGTATCGAGACATGATGATCGGGGAAATGTTGAACTAAATGGTCGGCTCTCTGTATTTGGTCTATCGGGCCGCGCTTATGGAAAAGGGAAGTGCATATTCCTCTCTGAGCAAGAATTACATGCTGCACATACTTACATTCTTCTCAATTGCGAGGAGATTGACGAATTTGTGAGGTACACATGTAAACTTGATAATTTATCTTTTAAGTTAAAAATTTATTCCAATATGTTAATGTTTATAACATGGTATAGATTGTACGATGACGAGTTAAAAGTGAAGCATCCCCAAGCATAACCGATAAAGATATTCAAATCAATCGGGATAAAAACTTTGCACTTTGGCTAAAGGACAAAGTAAGTTCAATTTTTAAGCACGTAATATATATATATATATATATATATAAGATGGAGTTTTTGTAGGCTTTGACCGAGGGATCAATGATTCCGCTAATGTACAAGTCCTAGCTATGGTACCCAGACGGGGACCAAGTCACCCGCAATGGTTACAAAAATAAATGGTTGTGAATTTCACACAAAGGCATATGGGCGCGGTAAAAAGAACAACGAACTCCGGAGTGTGTGTCCAAGGAGATTGTTACAATGAGCTTGGTCGTGCCTTTTATGGGGGAGTTGGAGGAAATCGTGGGAGTTGTCGTACAAGGGCACGCGTCGAGGTCATATTCACTTATTCAAGTGCCGCTGGTTTGATTCGGAAAAGGGATACGTGTTGGCGGACATGAAATCGTCGATATTGACCTCCATAGAATGTGTGTACTCCAACGAACCGTTTGTTTTACCAACTCAAACAGTACAAGTATACTACACTCCTAGTCCTGTTAGGAAAAGGGATAGACCGCCTACAAATTGGCAAGTTGTAATTCATACTCCCGCACGTAGTCGTGTCCAAGTAATAGATGGGGATTTCTACCAAGAGGAAATACTTCAGAGACCTCCTATAATAAATATAGAGGACAACAATGATGTAATCCAGTTAGAGGGTGGAGATGAACCTGATAAATTGGATCCCGAGACAGTTATTGTGCCAGATGACAGTGATATTGAGGAAGAGTTATTGACTGACACTGACACAGAATCTGAAGAAGATGGCTATGAATCTCCGATACTTGTACAAAATGATTCTGACTCATCAGACAACGATTTTCATTAAAATGTATGTTTAGTTTTAATTATACAAAATGTATGTTTATGTTCATGTTCATGTTTAATTCATAATTATGTACCTTTCATTTATGTTCTCTATATAGGAATGTTCTCTATATCCTTAACTATATCATTTGTAGTTGTTGTAGTTAATTATTTTGCAGTCATGTTTATGTACCTTTCACTTATGGTAATCGTAGTTAACTATTTCATACAATTAATTATCATTCATAATTTCATACTAACATCCTAATTTTTTTTATTTATAGATGTCTTCGAACTGCAAAGACGAAAGCGCTTGTCAGGGTTGGGTGAACCTAAATCATGTGCCGAAGGCCTCGACTAACTGGATGATCGCATTCTTATCTGAATCCGTCCTCCTCCAGAAAGCACGTAAGTTAAACATCATGTATATATAAGGGTTTAATATTTCCATTGTTATAAATATATTTTAATGTAAATTATTGTATATTGTAGTGATTTTCAAGATAGTAAAATTGTGAAGTGCATTTCACAATTATGCTTATAGAATCGGCTTCGCCCGATGATTACATGGGCGAGCACACCTCTCGCCCCGTAAGGATGCGATTTAAATAATTTCGGTATATTTATTTAATCACTCTGATAGATAATACATAGTTAATCAACTAATAGTTTAGTAATGTTGGATTATGGTAATATAACAATTTTAATATTATTATTGTTGTTTTATTTACAGAAGCGGTATAGATGGGACGAAGCAAATGCATCGATTATTCGAGCACTATTCTGGCGAAGAAGTACCGTCCAACTAAAGATAATCAACAAAGAATCTGACGTAAAGCCCTGTGCAATCTTTGAGATTGACCATCCAGATGCGGGTGAAGCGATATATACGAAAGCATAGCCCCTGGTGGTGCGCACATCCCATATGGGTACAGATGTGTGAGCAGTGGAGAGTTGAGAGCTGGGTCAAGAGACGTAAGACTGCCGCCTCGAACAGATCCTCAGGTGTATCAGAAGGCGAAAAGGCAAAAGGCACGTACAAGGGCGGCAGTATATCATAGCTACAACATATTACTGCTAGGGTACGTATGTATAGCAAGCTTATTGGCTTAGTTATTTGTCTTTATTTTTACAGTCATGTTTTGTAGCTAAAATATCATATGTTTACATATTAATATGAGAACATGAACTGTAGGAGTCTGAGTCTCAAGGTCAACCTATCAATTGGTTGGATGTGTATGTGGCCACCCGTGATGGTCTGCACGATCTTTGTTGGATAAGCGGTAATAAGTTAACTTTAAACATATTACAGTCATGTTTTTTAGCATTTTTTATTTATTTTTAACTATTTATTTGTTAACCTTCCGACAGGACACTTATAAGGGCTTAATGAACGCAAGCGCTATCCTCAAGGCACCCAGCGTCCGTGATTGATCAAGAATTGTGGGAGAGGCGTTAAATGCGTGAAAAAAAAATTATGTTAAAGGCCAAGGACAAAGACGACGCCCGACCATCAGTGGCACAGGCAGCTCTGCTATCCAGTCTACACAGTCATCAGGTCATCTAGCCTATCATACTCCTACTGACTGTGTGAGAGCGATCTGTCAAAATCATGATCTACTTCTTATATTGGGCGGGCATCTGCATTCTCTAAATCCTGATGAGTTGGCGCAAAGCGTGTGGCGCAAAGATGACAAAGATCGTGGTGGCGACCAGGTACTTATATGTTTCATTACATACATTGTCTATTGTTTAGCTTTCCCCAAGTCATAGCAGTATCAACACATGTAACATATATGTTTTATTCTTTTGTTAATTACAGGGTACTAATTTGGATGATCCATAAAGAGCTAGACCAGTCATGTTAGATTTGTAAAGCCTTGTTAGACTTTTTTTTTAGATTTTTAAAGCCTTGTAATCTTTTAAACTACTTATCTTTGGACTGTATTGGTTTACGATTCTATTATATGGATGTTTATGATTGTATTGTGTTGTGTTGGTTTAGATTCATTCTTTGGACTGTATGGATGAATGTTTATCATATAGTAGTTATCATGGATGGATGGATGGTTATATATACTGCTGTGTGTTGGGATAAAAAGCAGGTACAAAGTAGGTTATTTTTGGGAAATCAATAAAATAGGAAAAATTTAAAAAAAAAAAAAAACAAAGTCGTGACGCTTAGACGCGGTCACTGATACATGATAACAATGAAAGTAAGGTGCTTAGAAGTCGTGACCGACGCTGGTCATATTATCGATCGTCATTGACACGTGTGCCACATCACGTCTGACACATGACTCAGCATAAGTTAAAATATCGACAGCTGAGGTCGCTGATTGCGATCGCCAACAATGCGGTCGCTATTGTTGGTCGCTGATGTCATTTCAGCGACTAAATTTTCTGTGACTACTATTAGCGACCGCCTGCGGTCGCTAATATCCATCTCTGACGATATCTGCGATTCGCGGATGTCTTTGTCATTGATAAGCCTTTTTGTTGTAGTGATAGTTGTTTTTAAGTGGTTCAGAGCACTCAAAGCTCCTAGTCCACTCTTCTACTCAACGAGTAGGATATCCACTAAGGATGTCTTTTATAATCTTCCTAATCACACGTATTCCTTCTGAACCAGCCAGCCTAAGAACTTCTCTAGTTCACTTTGAACTCTTCAAGTCCAATGAGACTTGGCTTTCTTACGATTCACTATTGAACTCTTCAAGTCCAGCAGACTTGGTATACTTCTTCAGTTGATTGATAATTGTTGAGTTCTTGATGGTTGCTATTCAGTTGCTGTGTAAGCATTGGTTCGTTAAGAACTGAGTAGCTGAGCAAGCTTTGCAATATCTCAGATCGTAGAGTTGAGCTTGAGAGAGATGTTCACGTTGTTTGATTAATGCTTGCTTATTTTCTCTCTCATCTGTCTGATCTGTATATATGTGATGTTGAAAACTATCCGTTGGATCCATCCGTTGTGGTATTAAATGCATCTGAACTTTCTGTATTGTGATGGAGACATTTCTGCACATCTTCTGAATTATCCATTCTGTCCCATTGACACTGCAGGCTGCTTTCTCACCTACCACCAGAAAAGGTGTTTTGTCCCTCTTACCCATAGTACTATCCTTAGCTTCTTTAATACGCTTCTTTGTTGCATACTAAGGATATTTCATACAATCTGGGACTGATGAGTACTGCAGCATCTGGGATCCATTCCTCACTTGTTGAAAACACAGATCATTCGACTCGACATTTTCTGACGTGAGACAAATGATGCTCTACGATTTGGATCGTGGTGTTCTATGATTTAGATCGTAATGTCTTTTACATCTTTGCACACTATGATGCTATTAGTTGAGAGCACTACGATTTCCCTTTAAAACCTTCGTACACTACGATCTTCTCTTGCTCGTGTTGTTGACTCTACGTTCCCGAGAGCACACTACAATCATTGACTTGTAAACTTCATGTTTCGTTCAGCACACTACGATCGTGGAGTTAGCTCGACAATCGTTGGGACCACTCTACGAAGTTAGAAGAGTCTCCTTCAAGGCAGGCACACTACGATCTTCAGGCTCTACATTTTCTGCCTTGACTTCTGCAATGTTGATCAAACTGATGCACTATGATTTCTTCAAGACTAATCTATTACATCTTAAGATCAACCTAACACTTTTGATCTTTCTATCTATACATTCTTTAACAGAATGATACACGTTGAAAGCTTAGATCAGCCTAACAATTTTGATCTATCACTAAGTCCTTGTACATATATTCATTTAAGGACCTTACAAATAATTATGAACACATACATTAAAACATCAAATCATAATATGCATTCTCCCAACAATACTCAACTATCTATCTCGCTCTAATAATTGAGCCTGCTGACAACATCCTAATACGAGAGAAAATTTATGAGAGATAAGGTATTGATAAATCTCGGTTTTAGACCTCTCGAAACATCCTTGTCATTCGTTCCTAATTCTCTACCAAATGAGGTGCAAACCTCGATAACTCAAAGAAACTTAAGCCTCGTCTTTGGGACACCATCATGTTGTTTTGTTCGATCGATAAACTCCACCTCCTTCATATGATGAATACTTTCGGAAAGTACTTGTCATTGAATAGTTCTCAAATGTTTCCCAAGACATCTTTGAAAGGTAATTTGGTTGAGTCGCTTCACGACTCCCACCAATGAGTCCGCTTTCACCGCGGAACATAAAGGTGGCGAATGGAACCTTCTGTTTTTCCGTGCATCCCAAGACATCAAATATCATGGTAATTTGCTTGACCCACGTTTCCGCCATGATCGGATCCGGCTTTCCCTTAAATTCTGGTGGTCCTAATTCTTTGAACTGCTTAGCTGTGACAAGCCGCGCATTGCTAGCATTTCCACCCGTATTTTGTGCACGAGTCTCCCTCATCTGGTTTTGCATGAACTGCAAAAAGCTCTTAAACATTCCATCATTCATCGTTTGCTCGGTAGTGTTGTTTACAGGAGGAATATTGCCTTCCTGTTGTACGTTCTCCTGGTTTGTGACTAAAGGTTGTTCCACAGTCTCATACACTCCATTGTTAACGTTCTCAACAGCCATTCTTAAATACTGCCATAAAACAAGGCTTAATTAAACAAATTAACATATCACATAATATTCCTATATTATGACCGACCAACAAATAAGCTTAGATAGGACACACTAGCGAAGGATTTACTCATCTCTCCCCTCCTAGTTCTATTCCTTGATCTCCGCCAGAGACCATATCCCTAAGCTTTGATACCAACTATGACGCCCCCAAAATAGGTATACAACACCCATTCTGAGTCACCAAATACATGGTACAGAAAGCAAACTGTGACGCCCCCAAAATAGGTCCATTCCACCCAACCCATTCTGAGTCGCCAAATACATGGTACAGAAACAACTACAACTTTATTAATACAAATGTTGTGCAAAATACGACAACACTTAAACTGTGAGTTTAAATACAAATATTGTCTTCTAGACAATATCTACACGCAAATAAATCCTCATTATTGATACACTATTTTACAGAATAGTGAGGACTACTAAAACAGCTATCTAGAACCATCACTCCACACCCCGACTAGTTCCTGCTATAATCTCGCTTCCTGAGAAGAAAAATGGAACAAAAAGGAAATGGGTGAGCTCAACTAGCCCAGTAAAGAATGTTATGACTAAGATAATGTACAACAAATTATCGTTAGTCTTCAACAGGGAAAAATCTAATAGAATACAATAGACAACAAGTTTCAGATCAATATTCGCAGCGGAAATAATAATTCATAGAAAGAGTTACGTAGAAATGAAATCTACTATAATCTATGAATTTAATAAATCCATCATCAATATTTTATCCCTGTAACATCAATCAATATTCATCTCAAATCAAATATTCATCTTTGCACTACAGGCCAAAGATATTCATCAGTCGGTCATATTCATCTCAATACATGTTCATCTTTGCACTACAGGCCAAACATATTCATCAGTCGGTCATGTTCATCTCAACACTTGTTCATCTTCGCACTACGGGCCAAAGATATTCATAAGAAAATCAACCATCTTTGCACTACAGGCCAAAGATATTCAGTAATATCATCATTTAGGACTGAGAATGATGAAAAATATTTTAAAGAAAACGAATCCAGTGAAACAAAAGAACAAATATTAAGGATTCATACTTTAAATAACCCAAGTTCGAAAATACTTCATAAATAACCAGAGTGGAGTAAAATTCAAGAATGATCAAAACATAGATTCAATCAAAGATAGGAATCATAACAGACGATCTTGGACACAGAAAAGAAATTTTAATTTTTCTGTGAATAGTGTCGTATTCGTGAATAGTGCCGTATACGTGAATAGTGTCGTATACGTGAATAGTAACTCTGACACTAAAAGATAGAAATTTCACAAAAGAAATCATCATGCTTCATGAATAGTACTCGTGAATAGTAACTCGTGAATAGTAACTCATGAATAGTAATCCCGACATGAAAAAATTCCAAATTTGATAAAAATTTCCAACCAATATTTTGGCATAATGATATTGAAGAAATAATATTATTTTCGAATAAAATAACATCCCTTACCTCAGAAAGAATAGTACTTCTATCTTGAATACTGGATATAGTGCTGAAAGAACTTGCACCGTATAGGAATACTCAAAGTACTAAAATACTCACAAAATACGCTTGATATTATAAAGAGAGAAAGAGAGAAAAATCTTTAGTTTCTGGTGTGATTTTCACTTCTAACCTAAGTACCCTATTTATAGAAAAATGCTTAGAACACCAAAGCAAAAAATTTAATATAATATTAATATAATTATACAAATTTTTCTTAGCCTACTTTTTGGTCAAAAACACCAGCCACACATGTTTATGATGTCCAAAAAAAATACAAAAAACGTTTTTCTAACAAAAATAATTTAAACTCCAAAAATCAATTCACACCCGATATACCGAAACTTCAATAATTTACAATAAATAGCCCTTTTATCAGAAAATTCGAATCTTGCGCCTTTTTTATAGGAAATTCAATTCTCTACAACTTTGCAGAAGAAAGGTTTTCCAAATTCCAAACAGAAATTGACCGAAATTCATAAACGGACGATTTTATAGGCTATAATCAAATTTCAGTCAAGAAATGGGGTCCACCGACACACAAAACATGTGTTAATTATTTAATGCAACAAAAATACTCTTCCTTCTCATATACTCATATATCCCACATTCATTGTAAAAATATCATCATTAATATATTATTAAAATAATATATTTAAATTAATTATTTTATCAGAAAAAGATAAAATATTAATTTTTTAACAATTGTCACTTTAAAATTTTTTTCCATCTATATCCACATAAAATCAATATTTTTCTCATCATATAAATCAATAATTAATTATTCACAAATAATATTACGAATCACAAAGATCGACAACCAGGTAGTTCCTGGGAAAGAGGGGCTTTCCAATAAGAATTTCTCCTTACTGGCGCGCAATTAGGTGACCAAACCTCTCCTTAGACAAAAATTTCTAGACATTGTCAATAATGTTTTCGAATAATATTATTCAGATAATATGAATTATTGCTTCGATAATGAAAAATACTGTGTAGTGATAATTATTGAAACAACAGTAATATAAAAAAAATCAACGCAGCAATTATTGAATCAATAAAATAAAATATTGAACAAGAATTCACGTAATAATTATTGAGTAGTGCCTTCTTACGTAAGAATCAATAATTGGTGCAATACTGTGCTCTTTGTGCAACAACGCCAGACATATTCTTGTGTTTTAACAACCGTGTATTCCAACAAATTAATTGGTAATAAGTGCTTGTAGTTATTTATAAACAACTTTTACTTGTCGTTTTCTTCATCCAATCGCTTTCATGGGGCCCATTTACAAGGTTGCTACCATTGCATTTAATATTCTCCGACAAAGAAGAATATTCAACGACCAAACGAATATTCTCCTAATAACAATGAGTATTTTATAACCACTTCTTTATTTGAAATATTTACGCATTTTACCCATAACTAACCACATTAATCAAATCAACCCTTACTATTTCAAAATGATAATAGAGGAAATTAAATTTCATTTATTAATAATTTGGGGTCTTACACAAACTACAACTTCAATAATACAATTGTCGTGCAAAATACGACAACACATACTGTGAGTTTAAATACAAATATTATCTTCTAGACAATATTCACACTCAAATAAGTCCTCATTACAATTATTCAAACACTATTTTATAAAAATAGTGAGGACTGCTAAAACATCTTTCTAGAACCATCACTCCATACCCCTACTAGATCCTGCTATGTTCTCACCTCCTGAGAAGAAAAATGGAACAAAAAAAAGGGTGAGCTCAACTAGCCCAGTAAAGAATATTATAACTAAGATAATATACAACAAATTATCATTAGTCTTCAACAGGGAAAAATCTGATAAAATATAATTGACAACAAGTTTTAGATCAACAACTGCAGTGGAAACAACAATCCATTAGAAGAGTCAAGTAGAGAATGAGTTCTACTATCTTCTAAGAGTTAAAAGTTCATCATCAATATTTTATCCCTGTAACAACAATCAATATACATCTTTAATCAAATATTCATCTTTGCACTACAGGCCAAAGATATTCATTTGTATCACCAATTGGTCATGTTCATCTCAACACTGCTCATCTTTTGCTACGGGCCAAAGATATTCATCGATTAATCATTTATCTTTGCACTACTGCACCAAAGATATTCAATAATATCATCATTTAGGACGGAGGATGATGAAAAATATTTTAAAGAAAAGCGAATCCATGAGACGGAAGGACAAATAGTAGGGATTCAGATAATGAGTTTATCCAAGATCAATAATACTTCATAAATACCAATTTTGAAGCGTAATTCAAAAATAAAGATCAAAACATGGATACAATCAAAGATAGTAACCATAATAGACATCTTTGACAAAAAGAAGAAAATTTCATTTTTTAGTGAATAGTCCGTGATTCGTGAATAAAGGTCAGATATCGTGAATAATGGTCGTATACGTGAATAGTAACTCAACACAAAAGTTTCAAATTTGATAAAAGTTCGGATCAATACTTGGCATAATAATATTGAAGAAAATATCATTTTAAGAATAATATAACACCCTTACCTCAAAATAACAAAGATTTTTGGATCGGAATATCGGATAGAAAGTCAAGGAAACTTGTCTTGAATAAAGACTCTCTCAAAGTATATAAATACTCACTAAAATACGCCGACAATATAGAGAGAAAAAAAACTTGTTTCGTGTGATTTTCAATTCTAACTTAGCCCTCTATTTATAGGAAAATGCTAGAAACATACATAGGAGACTAAATAATAAAATAATATTATTATTAATTACAATTCCTACGCATGCTTTGAATTTTGTGCGTGACCATGTTGGAAGAATTCAACACCCATGTATTCCCCCCCCCATAAATTTAATAAAAATCATTTTATTTTTTCAAACTTCAACAATTCATAGAAAATAGCCCTTATATCGAGAAAAATACTAATTTTATGTCCATTCTCACTTTTGAAATCAATTCTCTATATCTTTGTAGCTTTGAGTTTTTCCAAATTTCAAACATAAAATATCCGAAATTCATAAACGGATGATTTTTAATACCTCTACACCGATAAAATACTGATAAAATACCTCAGCATTAATTCCTTCATTTTTATCCACATAAAAATAAATATACCCATTATTTATATCTACATCAAATAAATATTTCCTTATCATATAAATTAATAATTAATTATTCATAAATAATATTACAGAATCACAATTATGACAACCGGGCCGTTCCCAAGAAAGAGGGAACTTTCCAATAAGAATTTCTCCTTACCGGTGCGCAATTAGGTGACCAAACCTCTCCTTGACAGAACTTTTTAGACATTACCAATAATGCTATCTAATAATATTATTCAAATAATATGAATTATTGATCCGATAATGGAATATCAGGCGTTGATAATTATTGAAACAACAATAATATAAAATATCAACGCAAAGAATTATTGAATCAATAAAATAAAATATTGAATAGTAATTACTATAACAATTATTGATTAGTGCCTTCACGTAAGAATCAATAATTCAAAATACCATGCATCCACGCCAGACATCAGATTTTAACCACCGGATATTCCAACAATGTTAATTCGTGAATAACTACGCCATTATTAATAAAAACTCAAACTTGTCGCTTTCTTCATCCGATGAGTTATTCATTATGGGGCCCACTAATGATCGCTACTGGTAGTATTTAATATTCCCGAACAACAAGAATATTCCACGACCAAACGAATATTCCCCGACAACAATGATTATTTTATAACCACTTGCTTATTTTGCAAAATTTGCACATTTCATCCATAACCAAAATATTATATCAATTTAACACCTTATTATTCACAATAATAAATAGAGGAAATTCGATTTTATTTATAATAAGTTGGGGTCTTACAATGCTCTACTTAACTCTTCTAATGGATTACTTGTTCCGCTGCAGTTAAACTTGATGTTTATTATATTTTATCAGTTTAACACTGTTGAAGGGTAAAAATAATTTATTCTGCATTATCTTAGTCATAATATTTCTTACTAGGATAGTTGAGCTCACCCTTTATCTTCATTGTTCTCTTCAGGAAATGAGAATATAGCTGAGACTAGTCGGGGAATGGAGTGACGGTCCAGATGTTTGCATTAGTAGTCCTCACTATTCTGTGAAATAGTGTGATAATAAATGTAATAAGGACTCCATTTGAGTTTGAATACTGTCTAGAAGACAATATTCGTATTAAAACTCTCAGCTATGTTTTGTCGTATTTTACATGACAGTTGTATAATTAAGTTGTATTTGAATTTTGTACCATGTATTTGACGACTTAGAATGGGTGATCATGTTTACCTATTTTGGGGGCGTCACAATCTTAACTCAGCACATGCCCATGCCCAAAAGATTATGACTGAAATGATTAATGATAGCTACTTGAGTACTTATATACACCTCTAAGTATCCTACATTTGTTATGGAATTGGGATCATGATCCTCTTCATTTTAATTTGAAATAGAGAGTCTACATTTAAAGGTTCAGAATTAAAATTGGATCTAAGGCCTAAAAGTTACAACCTTATTTAAAAGTCACTAACCTAACTCTAACCACCTCATTTAAAAGTTACTAACCTAACTCTAGCCACCTCATTTAAAATTCACTAACCTAACTCTAACCATTAATTCAATATAACAATAATATATTATTATTATTATTATTATTATTATTATTATTATTATTATTATTATTATTATTATTATTATTATTATTATTATTATTATGAGCACTTTGTTATGTCCCTCATTTTTTTAATAATAATAATAATAATAATAATAATTATTATTATTATTATTATTATTATTATTTTGTATTTTGTTTGTTTCTTCTTCTTTTTTAATGCGAAAGTTATATACCTATTTTGTCTAAATATTTATTGAGTGGATCTCTGTGATGAGAACTTTATCATGTTAAGGTTATAAAGGACAAAAAAAATTATGCTACATAAATTTACATTTCTTTAAATGCCGGTTATTCTATTAAAAAATTACATGAATTTTAAAAATATTCTTTAACAAATCTTAATATGTATGAAATGAAAGTAGTATGCATGCAAGCCAATCATGTATGATGATAAAGCATATACTTTGTAAACAATTTTATTCATTCATTAATAAAAGTATTTATTTACTAAAGACATTTAATTATCTATATGATGTTGTTTTAATAATACGTGATAAACCCATAGTTTTAAGCAAAATTTTTAGAATCATGATGAGATCATGCTAATGAGATCTAAATTCTTAGATAACTTAAAAACTAAAATGTTCCCAATCGATGGATTACTAAAAAGGAAATTAGTGAATCCGGATAGATTGATACATATGTTGTTTGCTCATTGGATGAGTATGGTTGATCTCATGATCATTTATGTGGAGACACTAAAGCAAGTATGTAGGTGCTTATTGGAGAATAAGTTCTCTGAACGTGGCTCGCTAAGGAATTCCTAATGAAGTTTTACTTACGTGTCAATAGAAATTTCTGTAGTGATAGTACGTAGTACAAGTGATACTTAGACTTGAGATCATCATAGTATCTTGTGTATAATGAATTATACTTTGACTTATTCCTTAAGACCCTTATGGTATATCAAAGGATATGTTTGGGTGTAATAGGTTATATATGGAGATAATGAATTATCAATAAAGAATCTGTCGCTTCTAGTAAAAGAAGAGATATGTTCTATGTGATTCGATAAATGACAACCCAGAAATCCTTGGCCAATGTGGAATGAAATTAAAAAAGAGTTTCTAATTTGCATTTATTATATTCGGAGCTGTGCATTTGAGAATCGAAATACATATTATTAAATAAAATAAGACTGGACAGTAATTCCATGTCTTATATTTAATTGGGACATTATATGGTGGAAGTATTGAATTGTACGGTAACTATTTACTCAAAGGTTCTTTTATGATTAATATTGAAATCTATATTATCTGGAAAGTCGTTGATCGCTAAGAAGACTTATCCTTATTATAGAATAAATATTATTTTTTTAAATAAATTAATAGTTTAATTTATTTATTTAAATAAGATTAGAATTATTCTAATTGATTTATTCACAACCTATGCTTTATATTTATTATTTAATATTTTAGAAATATTAAATATAAATTAATAAGAGGAGTCTTTTATTATTATTATTATTATTATTATTATTATTATTATTATTATTATTATTATTATTATTATTATTATTATTATTATTAAGTTAATTCCTAAAGGGTTTGACAATTAATTAATATAAGTACTCTCACATATTCCTAATATAATTAGGAGGTTAATTAATTAAAAGGTTTAATTAATTATTCCTAATAAGATTAGAAAGCCTAATTAATTAAAGCAGTTTAATTAATTAAATCAAAATCCTATTCTAAATGCTTTAGGAGAGTTCCCTACATCTATAAAAAAGAAAGTTTTTTTATGGATTGAGGGTCACATAAGTTATGCACTTTATTCCAAAATTTGGAAGAGTACACCTTTTTCTATTTGAGATAAGAAAATTAGGGTTTAGCCAAACACCCTTCTTCTTGAGTTTTTGTTCTTCTTTGGTAAATCACCTCTAGAGGTCAAACACTTGGGTGACTAACGTTGATCAAAGGAAGGAATCAATCTCGCGTATTCAAGGAGAGCACGAAGGATTAGGAGTTGAACTTGTACTTGGGTAAGCTCGAATTTTCAATGGTATGAATTTGATTCTTGATCATCTCTTTCATTTAATTAATAATTGTGCATAAAAGATGATCCATGTATATGGTTTGTATAGTTTTAAAATCTATTTTTTACCATGCTTCCGCTACTTTGATTGTGTATATAAATATTACAAACCTAACATGAAATAACTTGAAAGAAAATTAGTTTTAACTAGTCATTTAATTAATGAACGTAATAAAAAAAATTAATATTATTTTATATATGTAGTTTAACTCAAAATTTGTAGGTTGCCATGTGTAAATTAGGATTACATGTAGTCAAGTAAAAAAATTTGTGTAAATTACAGGTTATAATTTTTATTTTATTCTTCTTCTATTTTTGTCTTTAATAACCTTAACGTGATAAAGTGTTTACAAAACTCCACTCAATAGATATTTAGACAAAATAGGTACATAACTTTCGCACCAAAAAAAAAGAAAAAACATAATACAAAATAATAATAATAATAAAATAATTATTAAAAAACCAATGAGGGACATAACAAAGTGCTCATAATAATAATAGTAATAATAATATATTAGTGTTATATTAAATTAATGGCTAGAGTTAGGTTAGTAACTTTTAAATGAGGTAGTTAGAGTTAAATTAGCGGTTTTTAAATAAGTTGGCAACTTCTTGGCCTTAAATTCAATAATTTTAAATTAAAACCTTTAAATGAAGGCTTTTTATTTTAAATTAAAATAGAGAGGATACGGATTGGTGGAACTGGGGTGTTATAACTGTTCCTTTTGTTACTATTGGTGAAACAAGTAGAAAATCAGGATTTTAATCGCTAAGAATGGAAACCAAAATCATGTACATGTACATGATATTGGTTTCCCATCATTAATTTTTAGATTAGATTATTATCATATTATTTTAAGTCATTGTTTTTTATGTAGGTCAAAAAGAAACTTGGAAATAAATTTATATTTTTGGAGTCAAGTTGATATGACACAAAGTGCGTGAAATTCCTAAGCTACACAGGAAATATGGATTGCATTCGTAGAATTAACTCGTCGAAATAGTTTAGACTGAATGCAGATTAAGAATAGATATATAGCTAGGAATTAATTGTAATTGAAACAATACTCCTATGTAAAATAAAAATAAAAATAAAAATCCCAGGCATTTTACAATTAAGTACAATATAATAAAACTGGTTTGAGGAGAACATAGCATGGTCCAATTTTTTAAAATGAGAGTCAAAAGTCAGATATTTTTCAAACAGATCAACTTTAAAAGATTGTCGAACATAACGAGACGTATGTTTCTTGTGTATGCCATGAATTCTATATTTGTTTTTGGGAATTTTCAAGACCAATAATATTTGAAAATTTCTTATATATTCTTTTAAAAATTATATGAGTTTTTTATGTTATTCTTTTTTAATAACATTTTCGTTATATTTTCTTTAGAGTAAATGTCATAATTGTTACACTAATTAATCTTACAAACGGACTCTTATTATGAAACATTAAAATTCAGAACAAATTCTCAATTTATAACAAAGTGACGACTATATATTATTAATCTCTGTATATATATATATATATCATCACTTCAACATTTTTGTTCTATAGAAATCATATATCTACTCTTAACTTAAGTTAGGAAGGAGAACAGGGTTACTACATTTTGTGAAAACTAATTACTTGATCAGTATTATTAGTAAAATGAAATTAACCAAAGTTATTAGATCCTCTCATTGACATAGCGAATCGTGTGTTGATACTTGTACACTCTTACATGATACTCTTACATACCAATATTCTAAATTTAGTGTACCTAAAAAATTCTTTGATGTTTAATCTATAATTGTAGAAATATCAATATTATAACTTAGTATTTGCTGCTCAACCATTAAATTTATACTAAATTATTTATAAAACAATCAACTAACTTGTTGATTCAATTAAAAGTTGTTTATAAAACTTAGGTTTATTACATTTAAATTTGAAAAGAATTTCTAATTATAAGAACTAATATAAAGATATCTTATTGCACTGCGTTTTAATAATGTAGCGTAAAATACGAACCATATTCCAGCAGATAACACCGAAATTAACAATATTTCTTTCCATGACCATATCCTTAAATTTTGGGTTGTTCAGAACTGTGAATCGAAAAATCATGTCAAAATTAATGGTGGCGAAAAGGAGACCGTAGTCTTGTTATTGTCCAGCACCAGGACCACTGGACCAGGTTGAATAATTTTTATATTGACCTCTGACCATAAGAAACAAGATACTACTTGTATCACTAAAGTTAGGGAACAGAAGAAAATGGAATAAAATTTATTAAATATACTAAATTACAGTACATAACATTATTGTATGATATTTGTCATTCCTAAATTATAACATCCGTCTTATTTAATTAATGTGTTTATTCATTACTCCAGTTTATATATTATCGTTACTTAAATATTATCTCCTAAAATCAATATTTTTTAATACCACGTTAATATTTTAATTTTATAATCCCATAAATTATTACAAATTTAAATTGTTCTAATATTATCATTATTAATTTAATTATTATCTCTTAAAATTACTACTTTTTAATCCCAAATTAATATTTTGAATTTATAATCCCCTAAATCATTACAAATCTAAACTGGTTTGGTAATGTCAACTGTTCTGATATTATCTTTTTTAATTTAATTATTATCTCCTAAAATAACTACTTTATGATATTATCATTACTGAGCTATTATCACTACTCTCCGTTATTTAACCTAATTTTCTCCATATAAATACAACATAATATTATACCATTTATAATTATATTACAATATAATATTATACGCTTTAAGACATTTAAAACAAAATTAAAATAACAAATAATATCAATCATAACTTACTATGTTGATTTTATAATGTCCAAAATTCACTACTTTTCTAAACATATTATTATATCCTAAAATCACTATTTTTATAATATTATACTATTCATAATTATACCATACATTATATCATACATGTATGGTATAATATTATAATACATATATATAACAAAATAACAAAATCACTATCTATCTAAACTATTCTGGATATTATCATTATTAATTAAATTGTATTACAACATAATATTATACCATTTATAATTATATTACAACATAATATTATACAATTTAAAATAAAAGTAAAATAACAAATAATATCATTCATAACTTACTACGTTGATTTTATAATCCCCTAAATGACAAATTTTTCAATCTAAACAGTTTTTATATTATCGTTACTTAACTATTATCTCCTAAAATCACTACTTTTTAATCCCACATTAATATTTTGATTTTATAATCCCATAAATCACTACAAATCTAAACTATTCTGATAATGTTAACCGTTCAATTATTATCATTACTAATTTAATTATTATCTCCTAAAATAACTACTTTTTAAATCCCAAATTAATCTTTTGAATTTATAATCCTCTAAATCACTACAAATCTAAATTGTTTTGATAATGTCAACTGTTCTGATATTATCCTTTCTAACTTAATTATTATCTCCTAAAATCACTACTTTGTAATATTATCATTACTGAGCTATTATCATTACTCTCCGTTATTTAACCTAATTTTCTCTCTATAAATACAACATAATATTATACCATTTATAATTATATTACAACATAATATTATACAGCTTCAAACATTTAAAATAACAAATAATATTAATCATAACTTACTATGTTGATTTTATAATCCCCAAATTCCACTACTTTTCTAAACATAATTATTATATCCTAAAATTACTATTTTTCTAATATTATATCATACACATACAATATATCATATATGGTATAATATTATAATACACGTATATTACAAAATAACAAAACCAACATCTATCTAAACTGTGCGTATATTATCATTACTAATCTATCTAATAAAATACAAATAATTTTGAATTTCTCGCTCACTCAATAAATCATCTGGACCGTTCAAAGTTTGAGATAAATTTCATTGTCCATATAGTGCCGGAGGCACGAGACCCAGCTAGTTAAATTATATTACAACATAATATTATACCATTTATAATTATATTACAACATAATATTATACAGTTTAAAACATTTAAAACAAAATTAAAATAACAAATAATATCATTTATAACTTACTATATTGATTTTATAATCCCCTAAATCACAACTTTTTCAATCTAAACAGTTTTTGTATTATCGTTACTTAAATATTATCTACTAAAATCACTACTATTTAATCCCACATTAATATTTTAATTTTATAAACCCATAAATCACTACAAATTTAAAGTGTTCTGATAATGTTAACTGTTCTAATATTATCATTACTAAATTAATCATTATCTCCTAAATTCACTACTTTTTAAATTCCAAATTAATTAATATTTTGAATTTATAATCTCCTAAATCACTACAAATCTAAACTGCTTTGGTAATGTCAACTGTTCTGATATTATCCTTTTTAATTTAATCATTATCTCTTAAAACCACTACTTTATGATATTATCATTACTGAGTTATTATCATTACTCTCCATTATTTAACCTAATTACTCCCTATAAATACATACCAACTATTACGTAACAGTTCATGCTACAAACAATTCTAAATCACTACTTTTTAATCCCACATTAATATTTTAATTTTATAATCCCATAAATCACTACAAATCTAAAGTGTTCTGATACTTTAACTGTTCTAATATTATCATTACTAATTTAATTATTATCTCCTAAAATCACTACTTTTTTAATCCCAAATTAATTAATATTTTGAATTTATATTCCCCTAAATCACTACAAATCTAAACTATTTTGGTAATGTCAACTGTTATGATATTATCCTTTTTAATTTAATTATTATCTCCTAAAATCACTACTTTATGATATTATCATTATTGAGCTATTATCGTTACTCTCCTTTATTTAACCTAATTTCTCCCTATAAATACATACCAACAATTACGCGACAATTCATGCTACAAACAATTCTAAATAATGTTGACAGTGCAAAAGAGTTATATGGAGACCTTTAGATTATGGTGACAGTGCATTCAATGGGAGGGGCTATGACTTCATTTTGTGGACTATATCTCACGGTATGTATATTTATGGCTTCTTCATCTATTGCATTCTATTATTTGGATTGTGGTTTTGCATGATTTGTTAAGTACTAGCATCCTGTAAATCATTTTCATCATCATTAATAGTTTTTTTTGGCATTATGATAATACTGTGAATGTTTCTACAATTGCCAAAAATGGATAAAAAACTAATGAGGTAATGTATTCGTTTTTTAACTATAACATTGTGTTATATATGACACGGTGCTATACTGCTATGTGTTTGGACATGGTGTTTATTTGACATTAAGATCCAACATAATTATTAATGCTTGTGCTTTTCAGTTTCCGCATGTAAATTCCCTTAAGGTCTGAGGACCGAAACTGAGACAATATTCTTCATCTATTTCCCCTTTCGCTTGGATGTTTGAATTTTGGTGTAAGTAAGCGTATATGAGGTTTGTGTAATGTGTAACAAACTTCAAATATGTTACTAACAATCATATCAATATAACAACTCAATGACATTGTGCATTACACTTTCTAAATATTTGTTAATGCTTTAGAATGAAAGAGGTACCCATTTTTAACCTTATTGGTTACATTATAAACATTTTTATCAAGAAATTAATATATATATATATATATATATATACACACACACACACACACAACAACTGTTATATAATGTCCTGGGGTTTAGTGATCAGATTAATTCTACACTTGGATATGTATTTGCGCACAAAACTTTTACCCAACTCTATGTAACATATGCTACCAAAATTTGATCATCGCACAATAATCTACCATTTTCTTATTATATTTTAATTTATTAATTGCACGTATAAATTTATTATTAACAAAATGAATAATCCCGTCGCAATGCGCGGGTTTATATCTAGTATAAATATAAATTGCAGACGTAACTTCTTCATTTTCTATTATACTCCCTCCGTCCCATGATAAAAGTTTTTATTACTATTTTGGGTAGTCACATGTTAAATGTCAATTTTCCTTTAATAACCAAACTTTTACACATATTTTCCTATTATACCCGTAGCATTAAATATCTCATACTTTTCTTATTCTAATTCTCTCTCCATATTTAATGACATTATTATGGATAATTTTGTCATTTTATTCATCTTCTTAATATGCGTAAAAAGTCCACTAGGACTTTTATCCTAGGACGGAGAAAGTAATTAACAAAGAGTTGGTATGTTAAACAAGAATTATTGTCTAATACATTATACCAAACTCTATGCTATACAGATAATATAGAAAAAATTGTATTCGCCAAAAAAAAAGAGACTACTGGTGCCCTTACACATCATCAGTCTACAAGAATCCGAAATATACTCTGTATAATAAATTAAATATCTAATAATTAACAATGAAAAATAATAAATGAAGTAGCTTATTGCTTGCCCAAGAATTGAAGTCATGGTCGTTTCTTTACTACTGTTATTGTCGCTGGTCAAGGTATCATATAATCAAAATATTACTCCCTCCGTCTCAGGATAAAAGTTCTGATGGACTTTTTACGCATATTAAGAAGATGAATAAAATGACAAAATTATCCATAATAATGTCATTAAATATGGAGAGAGAATTAGAATAAGAAAAGTATGAGATACTTAATGTTACGAATATAATAGGAAAATATGTGTAAAAGTTTGGTTATTAAAAAAAATGGACATTTAACATGTGACTACCTAAAATAATAATAAAAACTTTTATCATGACACGGAGGGAGTAATATTACTTGTGGTGTTTGTAGGGGGAGGGGGGCATGCATGATGAAAGTGTGCATTGCAACGGCAGGCCACACATTGTTTTACCAATCAATAATTAAATCAGAGAAATTAGTTCATTGGCGCAGCTACAAGATTCAGCTTATGCATTCTATTTAGGTATTGATCTGAGTTTGATTCAACTGTATTTTGTTCAAGATCAAAGGCTGGCTGAATGTAGTTATAACACCCATTCAATCTTTTTCATATGTATAAAATATGGTTTATTATAGGGTTAATTGCAAATTCTACCCCGAAGTATGGACCCTTTTACCATTCGTATACTCCAATGTTTAAACGCTCCCATCCCGCTACCCAAAGTACACATAAATTAACGCGATGGACCCTAGTGAAACACTCCGATGAAATTTTTCTCCAAAATATGGCCACTTGTGACAATTTAATATCTAAATAATGTTTACCGTATAAATGTTGTACTTCAATTACTCAATTTATACAAATACATGAGAATAGTCAAATAACAAAATAAAGGTTAAAAAAAGAGGGATTAACGGTCGGTTGCTACAATTAGAGTTATCGTTCATCTTCTAGGGCTCAAAGTGGAGTATGTGAGATTTACATAGTGATGTGAAGGGAGGCGATGATTTGGCTTCGATTCTTGCGATCAAGAGGGCATAATTGAGTTTGAATCCACACTGACCAGCTAGACTATAACAGAAAATGGTTTGAGGAGTTGTTTAATTTTGAAGGTTTTGGCACCCCTTTATATCCAGGTATGTTCTTTATTCATATATGAAGTGTAGAAACAATATATATAGATGGTCAAGAAGTATATTTGCATGAATAAGATGATGAAGTTCTTGCATGGTCAATTTTGGCCGACAATGGTGGTCCCATTTGTGTCTTTTTTTCTGCTTTTTTTTTTTTTTTACATAAGTGGCAGTTGGGAATAATCAAATAAAGTTAGAAAAGTTATTTGTTGTTATTTGTCTGTGGGTGTATTTTTTAATAAATTTGGAATCCCTAACTTTTTATGCAGATGAACAAAATGATTCCATTTTTTTCGATTAAAATGGTTTATGGTGGAAAGTTTGACGAGAAAAGGTATGTGGGGGGATCAATTAAGTTTTTTGATTATGTTGAGTTAAAGCATCTGAGTTACAGGGAATTGAGAAATATGGCAATGGAATTGGGCTTTACCGGGGATTTATCATTTTACCACTTTGTGCCTGAGAGGGGTTATGCATGGACGTCTTACTACTATAAAAGATCTGTGTGTCATTAAGTTTTTCATTTTGAATCAAAAGAAATAAAAGTGTGTTTGGTTAGTGAAAAGCTAGGTAATGCAGATGTAGGTAATGCAAAGGCAGTGGAAGAACAGGTTGGGAGCAATGCTAGCTTGGACATCTGATAAAGGGAAGGAAAAGGTTGATGGCTTCAATGGTGGTGATTTTGACAATGGGAAAGAACATAATGGGAGTAATGCTGAGTGTAGTGACACTAATAGTGAGGACTTTATATATGTGACTCCATTTAGTTATAGTGCATATGAGGACGATGATAAAGACTATGAAGAGAATGTTTATAGTGATATTGAGTTTGGTGGAGTAGGTGTAAGTGATCAAGGCAGGGGCAGAGAAAGGGGAAGGGGAAGGGAAAGGGAAAGGAAAAAGGAAAAGGAAAAGGAAAAGGAAAAGGGAAAGGAAAAATTTGTTGACAAAGGGAAGGGAAAAGAGGTTGTTAGTGAATTGAAATATGATTTTGTAGAAGAAGACTTCATGACTGAGGACATACAAAGAATGCAGATAAATGATGATGAGAATGAGCCTAAATGGCATGTATTTAATCCTTTGACAATGATGATGATCCTAAGTTTGAGGAGGGGATGTTATTTGTAGACAACAAAGTTTTAAAGAAAGTTTTGGTGGCGTACTTAGTAAAACATGTGAGAGCATCGAATGTATACAAGAATGAGAAATATAAGGTGGGGTTCATGTGCACTCCCCCATGCCCATGGAAAAAAAGCTAAGGAAGAGAAACATAGATGAGCTTGCAACTGATTTTTGTAACTTAGGGAAACAATTCCAAGACTCTCTTAGATGCAGAGTGTGTGAGCAGTATGGACAACTCCAAGTTTCATAAATAAGAAGGAAAAAATGCATACTGAGGGAGATGCAAGAGTAGAAGCATGGAAGCACCTATTGAAGTGGAGCTAACTCAACCTAGCACTGATGAGTTTTCAGTCACAACAACACTCAATACCTCAACCACAACAAAGAGCAAAACTGCAGGTATGTAATCCTAAACAATAACACTATACATTTACCTTTGTTTTGGGTCTATTTATAACTTTTGTTATTTGGATGTAGGTATAAAGGTGCAATCCTCATTATGAGTTGCAGAAATCAGTAAGGGCCTATTTAGTGTTATAATGAATTTAATTACTATGTATATTTATTGTGAAATTGACTATGATAACTTAACTCGTGTAAGTTGGGAGTAATGAAGGGGGTTCAAATGCAGTTAATGCTCCAAAGACTTAAAAGTCATGTAGGAATCAAACTTAATGCTTTTGCTCTTATTAACTAGGGTGAAGACTTGTTATGTATTAAAAAGGTGATGTCTTTTGATCAAACATATGAAGTTTGACATTATGTAATTATTACAACTAAACTTTGTGTTTTTGGGCAATGGAATGGAACTAATTTTTATTATGGGTGTATGTGTTGGGTGAATTGTTTTCGTTTATTAGTTTACTTGCTTGTGCATTATGCTGGGAACAGTGGCGAAGCCATATAGAGGTATATGGGGTCAATCGCCCCTACTGGAAAAAAAAAGTTGTTTTATAATGTAAGGTAAATTTTAAAATTTTTAAGTATTATATCCCACTAAATTTTATAAATTTTCTATTATACGGGGTCAAATTGAAAATTTATAACTTTGTCAATCACATATGACTCATATCCTCTCAATATATGTATCTCTCTATAATATTTTAAACTAAATAATAATCTAATTTATATTATTTTAAAAAATAAATAATGAATTACTTACTTATGAACAGTTGTGATTAAAAAAGTCTAGTATGAGTCAATATAGTGTGACACCCCCAAAATAGGTCCATTCCATCCAACCCATTCTGAGTCGCCAAATACATGGTACAGAAACAACTACAACTTCATTAATACAATTGTCGTGCAAGATACGACAACACTTAAACTGTGAGTTTAAATACAAATATATACCAACTGTGACTCATGTCCCAACCTTGGATAGCATGTCACAATGACACCATACATAAAGGTACAGTCAAAAACTGTTTTAGAAATTAGAATCTTTGGGAAGTGCTCAAGAAAACCTTCGTACATATGAGGCCATGAATGATAGATATCATATGCCCACATAATTATCCTTGGTTAACCCAATAGACCCCAAAGAAAAATGAGAAGATTACTATCATATTCTTCCCAATGGTGAGTCTTCTCTTGACATATCATTATCTCCACTGTCTCTAATTGGGTATTATACTCCAAACAAACACCAAGATTATATAGGTAGTGCTTGTAAATATACTCAGCAAGTGGATGAGTACAACCATGTCTTATAATGACACGAGGTTGTATGTCATTAGACATCTTGTATGATAGTGGCAAAACACTCTTCCAAGTTAAATTCACCTCACCCTCAACATCTATAGACCACCGCTCTATTCCCCTATTATTCCCCGGGCTTGACCCAAATTTACACTCAGACACCAGAAAGGAATTGTGAAGCAAAAGGGTGAGCACAACTAGCTCAAGAAAGAATATCATGACTAAAGATAAATAAATTATCAATAGCCTTCAACAAAGAATAAATCGAGATTTAGAACATATGGTAGATGATAAAACTTTTCAACCATAGTTGCAATGAAACGAAGCAATCCATTAGAAGAGTCAAATAGACCATAAAATCTATTATCTTCTCATGTTAAAAGTCCATCAACAATGTTTTATCCTCGTAACATTAATCAATAATTCCTGCCCACAATCACGTGTATAACTCATAATCGTAATTGTAGTTCTAAATTCTCTTCGCATTCGTGATTTAAGATAATTTTCATCACCGTCTTTACCAAACATCAAAGATCATGGTTATACCAAATCACGCCTCGCTCATAATCATACTAATAAATTCATCTTTGCACTACGGCCAAAGATATTCATCAACAGTTCATCTTTGCACTACAGGCCAAAGATATTCAACAACAGGCCATCTTTGCACTACAGGCCAAAGATATTCATATCTCAAAGAAATGCATAATCATTTCAGAATTTATATAAACTATAATTATAACCATGTTGATCAATTCATCTTGCACTTAAGCTAAAAATATTCCATTGTAAATTAAATGGTCATGGTCATACCAGTCACAATTCAAATTTTCACTACTAGCCAAAGAGAACCCTAGTCATGATCATACCAATAATCTACCCATCTTTACACTCCAAAGTGAAAAGAGAATTTCAACATCGTGGTTATAAAATGTTATATATGATAATAAAATCAATATAATCAATATATAGTTTTAATCTCCGAGTAATATTCATAAATCAACTATAATTTGGTTAGAAAAGAAACCAATTTTGTAGTGAATAGTACCCATGAATAGTAACTCATGAATAAGAACTCATGAATAATAACAATATCGTCGTGAATAAGAACTTCGCTGAATAAGAACTCCCGATATGTAAAAGTTCCAAATTTAATAAAAAAATCAACCAACATTTTGGCATAATGATATTGAAGAAATAATATCATTTAAGAAGAAATAACATCATTTACAATCCTTACAATCCCTTACTATCCCTTACCTCAAAAGAGCAAAGATCTTGGAATGTTTGGATATAACGAAAATAACTTGCACTCAGAGATAAAGAACACTCAAGATATCAAAATACTCACAAGAATACACTGATAATTTAGAGAGAGAAATAGAGAGAAAACTTCAGTTTCTGGTGTGATTTTTAATTCTAACCTAAGCACCCTATTTATAGGAAAATGCTTAGAACACCAAAGTAGAAAATTGAATATAATATTAATATATTTTTTTTAAAATTCCTATGCACCCCTCATTTGATCAAAACATCAGCCCACATGCATCAAACTCACCAAAAACGTTTTTCACACAAAAATCATTTAAAGCTCCAAAAATAAAATAAAATCAATTATTCTGGAACTTCAATATTTCATAATAAATAGCCCTTTTATCAGAAAATTCGAATCTCGCGACTTTTTATAGGAAATTAAATTCTCTACAACTTTACAGAAGAAAGTTTTTCCAAATTCCAAACAAAAATTGACCGAAATTCACATACGGACGATTTTACAGGCTATAATCAAATTTCAGTCAAGAAATGGGGTCCACCGACATACAAAACATGTGTTAATCATTTAATGCAACAAAAATACTCTTCCTCCTCATATACTCATATATACCACATTCATTATAAAAATATCACCATTATTATATTATTAAAATATAATAATATATTTTATCAGAAAAGATAAATATCAATTTTCAACAATTGTCACTTTAAAAATTTTCTCCATCTATATCCACATAAAATGAATATTTTCCTTATCATATAAATCAATAATTAATTATTCACAAATAATATTACAGAATCACAATAATGACAACCAAGCAGCTCCTCAGAGAAGGGGCTTTCCAATAAGAATCTCTTATCTACGCAAGCAATTAGGTGACCAAACCTCTCCTTAGACAGAACTTTCTAGACATTGCCAATAATGTTATCTAATAATATTATTCAGATAATATGAATTATTGCTTCGATAATGGAAAATACCGTGTAGTGACAATTATTAAAACAACAGTAATATAAAATATCAACGCAAAGAATTATTGAATCGATAAAATACGAATAAGAATTACCGTAACAATTATTGAGTAAAGGCCTTCACGTACGTAAGAATCAATAATTGGTGCAATACCGTGCTTCATCGCTGAACAACGCCAGACATCAGTATTTTAACCACCGGGTATTCCAACAAAGTTAATCTGAATAACTACGCCAAGTTATTTATAAAACTCCTTTTGTCATTTTCTTCATCCGATAATTATTCGTTATGGGCTCACCAATGGTCAAGCCTTTTCGCATTTAATATTCCCAAAGCCAGTAAAGAATATTCCACGACCAAATGAATATTCCCCGACAGAAAGAATATTTTATAACCACTTGCATATTTTGAAAAAAATTTCATATATCACCCTTAACTTTAACTTTTATCAATTTAACCATTTACTGAATAGTAATTATAAGAAAAAAATTGAATACTTTTATTTCATAAAATTCGGGGTCTTACATATAGTGTATATATGCCATATATTATTACTAATTATATTTTCATTGTAATATAGAATATATATATATATACTCGAAAGTATAAAGTATTAAAAAAAATTGGCTCCGCCAAATTATTTGTACCTTAGTAATAATTTCGACCCCACTGACAAAAATTCCTGGCTTCGCCACTAGCTGGGAATGTTTTGATTTATTAGACATGAGAGATTTCTGCTTACATGTGAATTATTTTGCATATTTTGTTTTGCTTTATTAGTCATGTGGGATAACACCGATGCTTGTGATTTATACTGAGAATTGCTTTGGTTTATTAGTTTGATGGTTACTGGTTGTTTTGGTTAATTAGTTATGTGGGATTCTGCTTGCAGGTGGAGATGTTCTGGAATTATTTTGGTTAATTAGTCATACTCTGTTTTTTATGTTTTACTGTGGGTTTGTTTTTCCTCTATTTTTACAGATTTTCTTTGATTTTAACTCTATTTTTATGTGCTCTATTACAAGAGGAAATGAAGTTTTGTTTTTGTTGGGTCTCCAACTTTTAGTTTTATTTTGATGATAACAATAATTAGTAAATAAATTAATTAAAAGGGTAGAATCCTCTCCATAGGATTTATATTATAATTGTTTTAATTATCTTATTTATTTTGATCAAAAATATTTTCTAAATCTTATTTAATTGATTTTATTGATCTTGATGTTTTAATATGTTAAATCAATTAAGTCATGCATTATGGGACAAAAGTCATATATTGATTATCAAATGCTTGTTTGATCGAATTTGAAAAGAAGATGGAAATATTGATTAAATCATTTTTAATTGTGGGCATCCTCTATTTATTCTCAAAATAATTTTATTATTTAAAAATCTCAAAAATTATTTTATTTCAAAATTGGGCAAAATTATTTTATTATTTATATATATATATATATATATATTAATTATAAAAGTTTTATATTATTATATATACAAAAACCGCATATATATATATATATGTTATCAAATATATATATATATATATATATATATATATATATATATATATATATATATATATATATATATATATATTGTAATCCTTAATTGATATAATAAATATATATCTTATATTATATAACATGCATGCAGATTTTGTAATATATATATATATATATATATATATATATATATATATTAAATATAAGTGTTATAAGCATTATATTTATATATATGAAACATGCATGCATTTATAGTATATACCAACCTATGTGTATAAACCGTGAGTGAGCTTTTAGACTTGGTCAAATTCAAACTCATTTGAACGAATTAATGTTGAACATTAAATGCTAGCTTTTATTTGAACATTGAATGCATATGATAGTGTTATATATATATATATATATATATATATATATATATATATATATATATATATATATATATATATATAGGAAAATGGGTATGCATAGTAAATGCAATTTTTTTTTTACACGGTCAGCGAAAAACGACGTCGTTTTGACTAAAACAAAAAAAACGGCTTGCTTCTCTCCTCCCTAATCGCGCATAAGGTCCTCCTCCCAAATCAGATAGCAAAGAATCCTAACTGAAGACACCATGTCTCAGAGCGAAGAAGTCTCTCACCCCTTCCGTCCTCTGTGAGTGCCGCCGCATCATCTCTCAGGGCTAGGTTCGTACTACCCACTTTCTCTTTCTACGGTTTTCATTAATATATTTCTTTGTATCTGTGTTTGAAGGGCTTTTTGGGTTAAATCTTCGTTTATCTGATTTCAATGAAACCTTTAGGGATTTTATTTTGTTGGGTTTTGAAAGTGTGGTTTGTTGATTTCATTAATTTTGATTGGTAAAAGCATTTGATTTACTGACTGACATTTTAACTTTTCACTCTGTTGCAAGCTTTAACATACATTCATTGATATCAGCTTCTGTGCTTAATCACTTCAATATAGGAGCACCTCACCTAAAATCCTATTAAACAATTAGACTAAGTCTTCTGCAAAATGGTATTTCTACATGATTTACAATTTTTAGAATTGGTTCTATGTGCTTAGGATTGTAAACCTTCACTTGTTGACACCCTACAAAGTTTTTGAAAGTTTTTAAGTTTTTGAATCGTGGGTTGCAAAATGGGGTTAATTGTACTAACACGAAACATAACTTCGCATATTATGGACTAAGAAATCTGTTAGATATCTCATATATTCAATTTTATTTTGTGTATAAAGCATAAATTTCATAGAATACAAACATATAGTTACCGTTTTTTTCTTTTTTGTATTAAGAGGTATTTTTTAGATGCTTAACCTGTATATCCAATGTCTAAACTTTGAAAGAATTTTAAGTTCCGTCATATGCTCATATCTTGTAATTTTGGAGTAATGTTCTATCTGGTATGATGTTTATGGAAGAAATCAAATTCTCCAACCTTGACTATGACTTATATCTTACCAATTCCCCCTCCTCTGAAAGGTTACATATTATTAATACTGGGTCTGGACTTCATATTCGTTTTGTTGTTAATGTGAGCCAAAGTTATTTCATGATTATGCTTTTAAAAGAGTTCCCTTCATTTGACGTGTTCAGTTTCAATTAGTATTTAGCCATATTTTGGATCTATAATTAACTAAAACATATCTTCCTATGTTGTTCCTTTCTTCTGATCTTATGTCTCAATGATTTTGTGAAGGACTCACAAATGAAGTCGGGAAGCAGGCAAGATTCTCTGGAATGTGCAGTTTGCGAATGATTTGCATCGTTGTCACTGTTGTGGCAGTGATCTGTGTTGCTAATGAAACAACATAATGTTGTTTTTGCCACAACTAAAGCATCTTAGATTGAAAATTCTCATGGTTCACAGAATGGAGGACATAATGTGCATCACTCAATGGTGAACCAATCTCTTTCCATCATACCAGTTTCTGCCGCTGGTGCTCCAGGAGGTGTTTCTGGTCCCACGACCAACTTAAATATTGGTATGGACTATTGGGGTGGTGCAACTTCATCCGCTGTTCCTGCAATGCGTGGAAATGTGTCTTCCACTCCAGCTGCAAGAAGAATGGCTAATGCCGGATTTAGGGAGAGTATGCAATCGCAGCTTTGATATTATTATCTGAGTTTGATATTTCATTTTTCTTCAATATTTATAACATTTGATTGTTGTAAGCTATACAACTTCTTGTTTTTGTGGAATGTAATTGACATTAAGGCAATTGTGACCAACTTATTATCTAAAAAGCAAGCCAATCCAGAGATAAAATTAATTTCTAATGAATCACGCAACACACGGAATATGGATGTAATTTAGAAACTAACATGCATGTCTTTAAAACAAAAACAACTCAATAATACTAAGCAGTTCTAGCTGCTTACTATGGAAGACAGTACTACAAATGGTGATTTTTCGGGTATAATGTTTTGTTTTCCTGACAAACTCAGGGTTTCTATTTATATTGCTGCTGCGATTACTACTTGCTTCATTAGCTGATGATCTTGGCCTTAGTCTTTTGGGAGACGTAACACCACCAGGTGTCAGAATAGTAGGTGCAAAAGATTTGTCTCTGGATGATACTGCCATTCGAGGTGCATGTTTCATGGATTCCAGTTCATTTGACATTAGGGAGCTGATTGTCCCAATGGTTCCAACTTTGATGGACCCTCCACCACCTTTGATGGCCTCCAATGTCTGAACATGTTTTTCTCCAATCTCTATCAGAGTTCTGAGCAGAACTTTTGTAAGAGAAACTTTTAAAATCTCTTCAGCTAGTTGGGACAGAATATGAGTAAATGCAGTTTAACCCTGATAAAAAGTAGAATATTTAGCATAATGTATAAGATGTAAGATTATTAGCTAGAAATTTTATAGAAAAACTTGAAGTAACTCTTTTTTAGTATTAAAGTTTCTAACGAAATACGAAATGCTAAAAAGAATCCTAAGCTGTAAAGTTAATCAATACAAACAAAGAGAAGATTCTAACTGCAATCTTTTTAAAGAGACGGATCTGATTATAGCAAATTAAGCTTCATAATTTAAAAGGAAACAAACAACATGTGCTAATTAAAATCAAAAGGAAAAGACAGTGAATTCTTCTGTACCTAAAATCCAAAGAGCACAAAAGTAGTACCACCTTTCTTCTACAAGGGAACTTTGGTTAAATCCAAAACAAATCAAATAAAAAGAGAAATACCTTAAGCAACAAATTCACATATCCACAGGGATAATAATTAACAGTGAAAGATTCATGTTGTAGTCTAATTATGTCAACCGATGCTTCTTGATTTGGAAGCTTTTCTTAAACTTAAACCTCAGGAACCATATCAAAAAACTATGCAAATGATACAGATATTGGCTAACTTAAATTGCAGGATACATTTAATTTTGTGACCCCTTTAAGGAAAAACTTTGGAGTCACTAATCAAACCAACACAGTGGTCTGAGAGAAGTATCTCAACTTAAGTGATCCCAATGGGCTCAGTTAGAAAAAGAGTTCAATAACTGTATACGTATATCATCAGCTGTAAGAAAATTTTAAATTCAACAATACTTATAACTTACAAAGAAGCTATTACCTTTCAATCCAAGTTATACTCAAACCCACATTTACACACAAACTTAACACTGAACCAACCGGTTTGAAAATATAATAAATGTTCAAACCAAAAATCAATTTGTTAACAATTAGAGGCTATGGTTGAAATAGACTCTACATGAAGTGACGAAAACCATCTACTATTCCAAACTATAGTTTCATAACTCATATGCATAATTTACTTGCCAACAAAAAAAAAATATGCATAATTTTTAATTTTTTTTGACCAAATAGCGAATGAGAACCAACACACCATGACAACCATTTGCCTTGAGCTATTGTACTCTGTTAAAAGCATAATCATGAAATAACTTTGGCTCACATTAACAACAAAAGGAATATGAAGCTGAGTTACAAGTAATTCGCCCAAATCAATAAAATACACCACAAAAACCCTAGCTTGTAAAACATCATAATTCAATAAAATTTAAACCACATAAAATTAGACAATACCTGGTACCCAATTCACACCAACAAACAACAATGAGGCTTATATAAAACATAAACTCAACAACGAGAAGACGCATAAAAATTGACAAACATATGTATATACATACATGTAGAGAAAGAGAGAGGGTGGAAGAAAGAAACCTGTTTGGGGAGAAGAGCTTGAGCGATTTGATTTTGGGAAACGGAAGAGAGTGGGTCGAGAAGAAGAACATCTTTGGATCGATTTCTCATTTTGGGGAGAAGAACATGTGTCGATTTCTCATTTTGGGGAGAATTAAGAACATCTTGGGATCGATTTCTGATGATTGGGAGTGGGGGGAGCTCGAGCGATTTCATCGTTCTGAGAGGAGAGAAGCTTTGAGCGATTTTTGAGAGGAGAAACTCTGATTTAGGAGGATAGAAGTGTGAAGTGTGTATTTTTAAATAAATATTCCAAAATAACGCCGCTTTTGGAATATCATGTACTAAAAAACACTACACGGCATGCGACCATTTACCTAATATATATATATATATATATATATATATATATATATATATATATATATATATATATATATATATATATATATATACACGGTCCGGATTGAATCAGATACCTTTTTCATCTATTGATGCTCACCTTTTAGGCGTCGGTATATATGATAAATCGCTTATACTTTTAACGACGTTATATGTTGTCCGTCATTAAAAGTATATCGACATTATCATATGGCCAAACTGTCATTTAAAGAGAGGTGTGACGAAATGAATAAGATAAGGATATATATATATATATATATATATATATATATATATATATATATATATATATATATATATATATATATAGCGTGTGTGTATATAGTGTATATATATATATAATTGCATAAGTGTGTTAAATCTATATATATAACGTGTGTGTATTAAGTGCATGTGCATATAACATTATATATATTAATTATGCATGCATGCATTATATAAATCATTCATAAAGCTAGTATGCATATGCTGACATCTTTTTCAAAACCGAATGGGATGTTTAAATGCATGCGTCTTATATGGAGTATGTTTGAAAGCATAATTCATGCATGCATAGTATATCCGTATGTCTTGAATTGCATGTGCTGAAACCGTGTGTGTGCTGGCAGTGTGTTTTAGTTTCCAACATGTGGTCAATCTTAGCATTAAAAGTTATATTGATGATTTTTTGCCCGGGCGGATATTGAGTCTCTACCGCGTAAAATTGATTTTCATCTGTACCGATAAATTCAAAAATACATCATCCAAACCATTCATTTAAAATTAGATTTTAAAATTATCATTTTAACTCCGATTTCAAAAATCTATAAATAGGAGACTTTTTCTTCATTTTTAATTTGCCAATTCACTTACAAAGAAAAATTTATTTCTCTCCTACATGCTCTCTCTAAGAAGCTTTCTTTCTCTACTTATCAAAGTTCTAATCATTTGAGAAGAGGAAATTGGTCTAAGCAAATTGAGATAAGTGGTTTGATTTATTTTTATCTGAATTATCTCTTGCTTATTTATATTTATAGATAGCCAAATATAAATTGTTATACACAATTCTATATATCTATATATATTTCATCTATTTATCAAATAAAAGGATACTTGGGCGTCGCAAGGCTACGGAGATAAACCTTTACGGAGAGGAATCCGACCGTACGATTCCTTATAGTCTTCAGTAACCTTTTATTGATATTATTTATATAAATATCGTAAAAAATAGATACGACACTTGATAGCTCAAAACAACACTGAGATACTGCTCCAAAAAGAGTAGTCATCCGAATTGGATTTGAAAATCGTAGTGATCTATTAAAAATATTTATATAAATATCAATTGTGAAAATTATAAATTCCGTCATACTTGGGCGCCGCAAGGCTACGGAGATAAACCTCTATGGAGAGAAATCCGACCGTACGATTCCTTATAGTACCAAGTGACATTATTTATAAAAGTTCACATAATAGATAAAATATTCTTATATATTATCTGAGTTAAACAAATATATTTGTTATATCAAGTATTGCTTAACTGATTTATTTATTATACTTGATATCTGTCATGACAAATATTTGTTCATAAATTCATTTATTTATAAAATACTTGTTGCATAATATAAAAGTTATTTAAACTTTTATTTCACAAACTTAAGTGAATATATCTGCTTAAATAGAAGCATATTTGATTTAAAGCTTAAAATAACTTATTTGCTTACTCAGAAGCACTTTCACTCTAAAAAGTTATTTAAACTTAAAAGTGACTTTTCTTTACTCCATAAAGAATAAATATTTCTTTATAAATTTGTATTAAATTATATATTTGCTTAAACAGAAGCATTTTTGAGTAAAAACTAAAATTGACTTATTTGCTTATTCAAGAAGCATTTTTTCACACAAAATGTAAAAGTTATTTAAACTTTTATAATAGTGCATAATTTACATATTTGCTTACACAGAAGCATTATTTGATCTAAGCACAAATTACTATCTCTAACTGAAGTAGCATATTTTCTCAAGTATAAAAGTCTTTGAACTTTTATAAATATATTTGATCTTTAATTGATATCTGCTTATTTGAGAAGCATCAATCTGTACTAAATTATATCTGCTTATTTAAGAAGTATCCATCTGTACTAAATTCTTATCTGCTTATTTGAGAAGCATATTTTTATTGTAAAATCATTTGTAAAAAGGAGAAAAGGTCGAGTTAGTTTATTGTATGTACACATGAGAAAGGCGAGTAATTCTTCTACCAAGACCCGAAGTCTTAGAGGTCAATGGAAGTTAGGTCTCTAGTGTACTTGTGAGGTGAGAAGAGGTCATTGTTTCAAGACCGCATCATGAATAGTAAATCAACTCAAAAGAAGGTACAACTAAACTTGAGGAGGAGAGGCGGGCTCATTCATCCAAGATAGAATAGTTGGGAACAGTTGGAAGTTTGTCTATAAAACTTTGTAAAGGTTTCTCCTACTTTGTTGAAGGAGTATTTATTACAGAGATAATAATAGGATCTCAAGTCCAGAGAGGAGCTTGAGGCGACGTAGCATGACACCCGGATGTATGTTGTGAACCAGACAAATCTATATGCATTGTGTGATTGAATTTTTACTGTCTTGTATATTAATTTCTAATACTGCAAATTAATTATCCAAAAATTCAAAAAGGCCTAAGATAATTTTTAATCGGTAATAATCTATTCAACCCTCCCTTCTAGATTATTATTGGACTTTCAATTTTGCAAGTTGGTATACCATTTGAAGAGATAAGGAACAATCAAACTTTTAATTCAAATTCATGCATATGATTGTCATTACATAAATTCAGTCAGTACCATAATTACATAACATGATAATCCATGTTACAATTATGATAGTTAATTATGTACATCTTCTCTCTTCTTAGTAGCTTTTTGATTTCATCTTCAATTGCAGCAACCCTCCCCACCAATCCACCATCTACTGGTAGTTCATACCACCGAAAGAAACCACATCCATTTTGAAAGAATTGAAAAGTTTATTACTCCCAAACAATAGCTTAACAAGATGTATAAGAAGAAGAATAAGAAGATTTTTGGGAATAAAAAGAATAAGAAGATTTCTGGCAAAGCCTACCCCTACGAATTGCCAAGATATAAACATTTTCCCTAGATTTTTCTTGGTGTATGATGCTCTCAACACTTCCGGAATATGACAGTGGCAAAACACTACAGCCATTGAAGGTTTATAACTTTGGCTCTTAATTTCTCCTCTCTTTCCTTACCATGACATGGGTCTTCTTCTATATATATATATATATATATATATATATATATATATATATATATATATATATATATATGCATTACCGAGATTTGGATCAGGGAAATGAACACAATGATTGGAGTGAACTGATATTGGAAGGAGTTATTTATTATATTAATAGATATTAATATACTACTTAGTTTAATTAATAAGGAAGTCAACTTGAATTAGTAGATCTTAAGGTTTTATATACTCAACTGTATAAAAATTTGGTCAAAACCGTATTATACATAGACCACCGGAACACGTGGCAGTTTCGGTCACTTTTTTGGTTGAAAATTACAAAAGGGTCACTTTTGCTTACTTATGTGTACTTTGGGTAGCGGGATGTGAGATTTGCAATTCCTTTATTATATTCTATAATACTTGTAATATATCTTTATCAATTCGTGTACTGAACAAATTCTTATGATAAAAAAAAGTTTCAAAATGAAGAACGTAAAATCTCATAAGAGATGATAATGAAACCCTCTCACACAAAAAAACAATTCAATCATCGAATAGATAAAAATAAGTCTCATAGAAGTGAAAAATATACAAGCTCCACAAGAAGAAAAAATAAGTACTTATTATAATTATCAGACTATTAGTGTTTATACTTTATAATTTTAATGATGACAGTGTTCTAGAGAATATAAGTTATTAAATGGGCTGAATTGATTTTGAAATTAATGGGTTGTTGAAAATAATTTATAACCGGTTTAGTATATGATGATTCAATATGTTTTTGCATAGAGTGAATGGGTTATTGATGATGGGGTAATATACCCATGAATTGAATATAATCGAGCTTAAATTATTGTATTCTCAAGTCGTTTAGTAGAATTTCTTATTGTGTTTAGTGATTATTTTGCAGATTCAGGAAACGCAGGGGCGAATTGGGCATTTGAGCTACAAAAGGGCAGATATATAATTAATTAAAGGAAGGCGTCGTCGAGCGCTTATCGCTAGTAATCTAATTCGGTAGCCAAGCGCTGAACTTGACTTATGTTGACCGGGCGCGTGTGTTGACCAACGGTTTGACCAGGGATTTAGGAGCTAATTGAGATGTTGACTTGAAAAAGGATTGTGGTGAGATGAGAAGAGTATTTAAAGGCTATTTTGCTGAACTAAAAAAAAATATGAATACATGTATATGTTTTCAAGTATGCTTGCACCAGAAGAAGAAGCAGTTACCATGCTCCTATTAAGGGAAGGATTTGATCTAGTTTCCAAAAAATAAGTAGATTTGATCTTGCTTCTGAATAGAAATATATATATATATATATATATAAGAAAGATTTAATTTTATTTACAAAATAAATATAAGATTTGATTTGATAAAAAAAAGGAAAGATTTAGTGTACCAAAAGAAAGATTGTATTATATTGAATTTTATTTGGTAATATTTGATGATCTTCGCCTTGTTTTTTAATTTCCAGAAAAAAAAATAAGGAAACAAATATTGGGCAAGCTATGGAAAGATTTCAGAAGATTTTCCAATATGTCCAAAGAAGAGCCCTGCTAGGTTTTGCATCCCGAAGGTTTAACCCCAAGGGTTTGGTTTTCTAGGGGTTCCCTCTTCTAGGATCCTTGTCTTCAAGACTTGTAAAGTGGAGTCCTTCAAAATCATTCAAAAGCTCGAAGAATTCTTGCACGGTCGTCTATTTGGGAATGCGACTCTCGCGCAGGGGGCAAATGTGGGCCCATGTGCAAATTTAGGGTTCACATAACCTAATTATATTAAATGCACAATTAAGGTTCCACGACCTCATTAAATGCGCAAATTAGGGTTCACATAACCTAATTAAATGAAGATGGATAAGTCATAAATAAAGGGGCTAGACCCGGGAGAAGCCTCCATGTGTCCCGAGGCAGAAGGCTCGTGGAGGCGGCTCGTTTTGGGAATTGATTGAGGGATTGAATTGGTGGCTAGAAGGACAGGGCGATATGAGCATTATTACAATGACTAAAGGGTATTTACGAATTTCCACGAAGACATGTGCCTGGCATGTGATTACTTAAATTCAGGAAGCTCTATAAATACCCCTTCCATTCTATGAAGGAATGGACCTCTCTTCAGACTCAAGACTTGGACTCTTAAAAGATCAAATAACTCTTTTTGGTGACTTAAGACTTGGATATTCTACCTAAAAGCACTACAGGGTTTTGGACATTCTCTTAACTCGAAGGACTCAAAAAGAAGGCTCTTGGAATTCCAATAACCCTATCACGATTTTTGAATTCTAGGGGTTCTGCCACGCGTCATTGGAGTAATCGCCCACCTGTCGTTCTTCCCTCTTCAATCAATCAATCAATTTCATGCTCTTCGTGGATTTCTCTCCTCCTCATTCAATTAACACGAAACCCTAAATTGGCAAGGCGCGATTTTTTTGCCCACAACTATGAAATATGGCTATCATTTCTAGGCCAAGATAGTAAGACAATAGTATTTTATATAAATAAAACTTCTGGGATACACATAGTTATCAACATTCTTATTAATTATTTCAAATTGTCAATTAAGAACTAGCTAGCTGATGTAGATAGTTTATGTACCTATATATGTACGTATGAGCCTCACAAATCAAAACCATGTTATGGTTGCAATACATTGAATGGTTTCGGTAAAGATTAATTGTGGCCATTATATATATATATATATATATATATATATATATATATATATAGTTTGGTATGAATTCTTATTAGATTTGGATTTAGGTATTACAACCTGTTTTGGTTTAGGAACGTTATCTTTTCTAACTATACTCAATTTAGTATTTCTAATCCTATTTGGTTATGAGTTTTTCTATGGCCTATAAATATGGGTGTTAGGATTTTTGAGAAGAGATATTCAGAGAGATATTTAGATACATTTAGATACAATTTAGATATATTCAAAAACAATTCAGATACATTCAGAGAGATTCAAAAATATTCTAAGAATTCTCATGGTTCTATCTCTTTATCTTGTACTCTTCAGATATTTATTTAGTGGATTTCTTCTATCTTCTCCATAGTTTTTTCCTGATTTGGGTTTCCACGTAAAATCTTGTGTTATTGTCTTTATCTTTCTGCATTAATTTATTGTGTTTGTCATAACAAACTGGTAGCAAGAGCTTGGTTATTATCGATCTATACTATGGCGTTGAGTTTGACTTCATCAATGAAATTTAATATTGACAAATTCGATGGGAATATTAGTTTTAGTCTTTGGAAGCTGGGTTTGGATAAAGGTTGTTCTTACTCAGCAAGACTTGAAGAAAGCTATTGTAGGGAAGCCAATAAAGCCTATAGATATGTCTGATACGGATTGGGAGACGAATAAAACTAGCAAGATGTTTGAGTCAAAATGGGAAACTATGCATGATAAAACACTTTCAGCAATTCAGTTGTGCTTTTCGAATGATAGTGTTGGTTAAAAGGTGGAGCTTGAATAACTTTTCCTCATGTTCAGAAATTACAGCATAGTTCAGATCATGCATGTGACTACTACTACTGTTGTAGATAAGAATATAATTCTAGAGGAGGAACATGTTGAAATTCAGTATAGTCTCACTAGAGACAGAGCAAAGAGGACAGTGCGACCATCACAGAGATCGATGTAGATATTCAAATTTTGTTGTTTATGCATTGTCAACTACCGAGGCAATTGAGTACAGTGTACTTATAAAGAAGTTCGAGACAATGTTGAAGATGGTGACATTAAGGTTTTGACGATTGGTACTGCAGACAATCCAGGCTTGGACCTGGTTAGTGTTTGATGCACTTGAGTTATGCATTTTGAGAAGAGGAGAACGTTTACTGTTTGTGCAATATTTGGAGGATTCAAGTCAAGGTGGAGATTTGTTGGGTATGACATTAATCTTTATTGGATTTGGATTTAGGTATTACCTAGAATCTGTTTTGGTTTAAGAAAGTTATCTTTTCTAACTATATTCAATTTAGTATTTCTAATCCTATTTGGTTATGGATTTTCTTATGGCCTATAAATATGGGTGCTAGGATTTTGGAGAAGAGATATTCAAAGAGAGATTTAGATACAATTCAGATATATTCAGAAACAATTCAGATACATTCAGAGAGATTCAGAAATATTTTAAGAATTCTCATAATTCTATCTCTTTATCTTGTACTCTTCAGATATTTATTTAGTAAATTTCTTCTGCGCCTTCTCCGTGTTTTTTTCCCAATTTAGGTTTTAACGTAAAATCTTGTGTTATTGTTTTTATCTTTTTACGTTAATTTATTGTGTTTGTCATAATATATATGTGTGTGTGACATAATCATTCGCTTAGAATTAAACTGAGCTTTTAAATACGGGCACTGACAGAGAATATATTTGTATTTAAATTAAGATGATGACTATGATGCGAATTAAGGCTAATCTAATTGCCAAACACCAGGACCACATCGCCTAACAAAATTACCACAAAGTAATTATCAAACATATATTAATTCCATTTGATACTATTATTTTCAAGTCAATCCATGTTTACGATAGCTAATCATAGTTTAATAAAGTAATCAAGTGCATGCATGTTCTAGTTAATTACATCCTCCAATACACACACACATATACATATATATATATATATATATATATATATATATATATATATATATATATATATATATATATATATATATGGATCTAAAATGATTAAAAGAAAAGAAAAAGAAGGCGGACCAAGGCAAAACACGCGCATGGGTTTAGAGTGCGAAGTCGAAAAAACACGCTGCGGGTTGACCCAGAAACCCGCGCGTGTTTTCCCTTGGTCCGCATCTCAGCTTAACATTCGCTTTTTAGATCCTCCTCAGATATATATATATATATATATATATATATATATATATATATATATATATATATATATATATATATATATATATATATATATCAGTATCTTCTGAATCAAGCAACCTTAGTCTATTTGCTTTATTATTATATAATTAGCGTTATTCATGCTTATAATTAGTATGGAAAATCAATGAAACTTTGAGGATGATATATACAAGTTGACGGTTGTACTTCAAAAACATGTCAGGAGATAGTATTCGAATTGTATGCATTTCACCTTTGAGCTTTCTTGTTAAACTTCTTTACCTGTTGTGGAGATAAGCTATAAAAATAGCTCTATTTAGGCTGCCTTTGAATTAACAAAGGAAAAGAAAAGAAATATATATATATATATATATATATATATATATAGTCATATAGATAGATAACCGTTACTTAATTATATATCCCGTATGTGCATATTGATCATATTTGAAAAACTGAAAAGGTAGGTCTCACAAATAACAAAATTTATGTTTAAAGCACTTTTTTCTTAATTCATGCAAGGAAATTCTATTCGTCATTTTCTTTCCAAACAAAAAAGAGTCTAATTTCTTTTAATTATATAAACTGATGCAGTCTCATTATGAACCTTAAGTATACAATTCTTTCTTTTCTCTGGAGTTATTCAAATTACAAACATATTGTTCGGTTGTATTGTACGTACTGTTCTGTTCGGTTGAATAGGTATTTTAAATAGTTCAACAGAATATATTATTTCTTAATTTAGTTCATTTTTAATACTAAAACGAAGTATCCGGATGCTATATATAAAGTAAAATGGAATGTTAGTGAAACATATATAATAGCTATCCTATTATGAACCCATCCACGCTAGGTCATCATATCCATGAGCTCACAGAAATTGCAGAAAACCTTCAATGGCTAGCTTTATGTCAGCATTATCTTTTTCTTTCTTAATTTACTGTTAAGAGATTAAAAGAAACATTTTTATTTTTCACACGAATATGAATGAATGTACGCCAACCCCCAAATCTATTACCACTTCTAGAATTTTAGTTTGGTGAATAAATAATCCATTCATGAGCCTAACTCATGAACTCATATACATCATTTTAAAATGAATACTATAATCAAATTCTATAAACCAAAACCAACCCAAATTTTGTATATTTATAACCATTTACAAATTCTGTAAATGTAACTATAATCAAAATTTATAAATTAAAACCAACCCATAACTATATTTGTAAATCAAAACCAACTCATAACTATATTTTGTCAGGCCTAGATACTAGCTTGTGAAAGTCATAAAAAAGAAATTAAATGGTTAGTTATGAAATACTCCATATGACATTATACATTGAACATATAGCAGATTGATAGTTCAGTTTTTAATTCCTTGGTAGATTTTATTGAAGAGCTGTCTACGTACCTTTGATTAAGACTGCCCAAAGAATCATTAATTATATATATATAGCTTTTTAACAGACTAATTAACTTAATGAAAGAAGCTAGAGCATACACTGTATTGCAGTTAGAATTTTCATTTTGACAGTAGTCAACGTATTAAATCCTTGTGGATGGTTAGTCATGTAATGTAATCGAATTTTGAATAATATGTAATCGATCAAACATTAAAAACGACTCTTCTGCTTAGAAACAAAACTAAAATTTATAAACCCTAGACTTATTGAAGTTTAATTTAATAATGGTGACATGATAATAGAATTGTGAGGATAAACTTTAGGACATTGCATCAGTTTATATTTCATTAAAATAAATACATTAGCTAGACACTTTTTTTGGTAACAAAAAAAAAATGACAAATAGGGCTCTTTTGCAAAATAGAGGAAATATTATGCCAACATTACTTCTAGGGAAATGATTTAATGTATCGACAAATTTCATGACAAAATTGGATTGTAATTAAACCTAAAACTCAAAATAAATTCACATATCGTAGTGCTTGCTATCGATATAAATATATCGTTATATGTAACAAGACTATTGTTCATGTGAATCTGTGTGTGAAAGCAGGGGCGAAGCCACATAGAGTGGTATGGGGTCAATCGCCCCCACTGAAAAAAAAATTTGTTTTATAATATAAGGTAAATTTTAAAATTTTTAAGTATTATATATAACTTAACCCCACTAAAATTTTATAAATTTTCTATTATACGAGGTCAAATTGAAAATTTATAACTTTGTCAATCAAATTTTAATCACATATGACTCATATCCTCTTAATATATGTATCTCTCTATAATATTTTAAACTAAATAATAATCTAATTTATATTATTTTTAAAAATAAATAGTGAATTACTTACTTATGAATAGTTGTAATTAAAAAATCTAGTATGAGTCAATATAGTGTATATATACCATATATTATTACTCATTATATTTTTATTGTAATATAGTATATATCTATATATATATATATATATATATATATATATATATTTGAAAGTATAAAGTATTAAAAAAAATGGCTGCAACTCTTTTGACTGAACCCCCATTAAATTATTTATAACTCAAAGAATAATTTCGAATTTAATTATTAAATAATCCTGGCTTCGCCACTGTGTGAAAGGATAAAAGGGGAGAGATTCCTTGAAAATGGAAACTTGAAGAACTGACCATGTACTTTGAATGTGTAAATATCATAGCTCGCCTAACCGATTAGCCACATTGATAGATGCTAACGAGTTCATGTACGTCGGTGATAGTATAATTTGGACCCAAATTAAGCACACTTGAATCAACATTTGTTTCAATATGTATATATTCTTGTCAGTCGTTGTACAAGTGATGTTGAAGTCTTGAATTTTCATGGAGAGAACTTTGAACTACGTTACTTTTCTAAATTAATTACCATGGGAATCATCTTTTGAAAATTAGTCACTGAATTTATTTCACTTGTTTAACCGATCTATTTGATTATGATTTATTCTTATATATCTTTCTTGATTTCATTGACTAAATCTGTTAATGATCGCGATTCAAGCAGACTTTAATTAGTTACTAGCTTGTGTAATTATGTAGAAAAATACACTTAATTAGATGGTGGTGAATAGGTGTAAATGTTAAAAGTGATCAACGGTGATAAATTTTTGAATTTTACAGTTACATGTTTTAATCGGACAGGTAACCCTATCTGATTCTGCTTTAGGATATGTTATTCGTTAGTTATAATCGGACATGATACCCTGTCTACTTTAGTGTCTTGATTAATATATCTTCAAGCGAGAGCAGAGCAAAATTTCTAGAGATACAAAAACAAAATAGAGAAGAACATAACAGTATATCACACCAAGATTTTTCATGGTTCATCCCGTATCCTCTAATCTAGTGGCCTAATCCACGTTCAATACCAATTGTTATTGGAGACTCTTTTTATTAAACTTAATACTCAATTAAGTACAAAGAAAAATTCACTGTTCAAAGAAATCCAATTCTGACTTGGACACCAATGTCCCCTTACACCTCTGCAACTTTTCTGATCACAGAGACCTTTGAAGCTTTATTTGAACAGATTGACTATTATAAAAGAACTCAAGCCAAACTAGACTTATACTCACATTACAAAAGCTATGAAAGATTACAATATTTTTCTAGCTTAAAAGAATACAATTAATATATAGATGGAACTAGACTTAGAAAGCTCTCTGATGTATTGAACAATTTGGATTGCAGCTTCTAAAGTTCTCTCCTTCAAAAGCCAGGCATGAAGACTAGTATTTATAAAATAAAAGAGCAACGATTATAATATTGTTAATTAGTATGAAAAGCTCAATAGGAGATAGCAAAATCAGTAATTCCAATATCTGAATATAAAACATGCAAAATTAAAGGAGTTAAAAAGATATTCCAAGATAAGGTTGTTAAGAGTCCATACTCTAAACAACTTTGAACAACTAAGTCAGTTTCCATGAAAGACTTCAAATTAAAAAGTTATCTAAAAAGGTTGACTGGTAAATTTCTCTAGGAGAAACTTTGGGTATGTTTCAATTACTTAGAACTTGACTGATGTTTTCATAATTGTGTTCTTCCTGGTTAACTATGTCTGAAACAGGGGGCAAAGTTGACCGATTACTAACTGAAGAGCTAGATCTAAATAATCTACTCATCTTTACTATTTTCAAAAATAATTCTTACTCATTCGTTCATGCATACCCTCTTACTTTAAGTAGACACATACCTATGTTCTATAACCATACACCGCTCACCCTAGAGTTACAAAGGTTAGACACGAACAAGGTGGACTACAGTAAGTTAGGTGACTTCAGAGCAATGGTGAGAAGAAATTTTTGAAAGAAAGAAAGAGAAGTTGATTAAAAAGTCTTACTCAACAATTAGAAACAAACACAACTTGTCTGTAATCATTCAAAGTTGTAATAGTAATTTTGTAACAGTTATTTCCTTATTCTATAAAAGGAACTTGAACTTAGTAGTGTAATATGGTCGTAGATTAATAATGCATGTTTCACATACACAAACTACAAGAGTAGATAAGTAGTCATCAAATTCAAACAACTGTAGACAAATGTTTCTATTATTTTATATATAGCTATTATCATTGCTAGTCATGGCTCACAATTATTCAGCAAAAGCCACATGTATGGTTATAGTCTTTAGTTTTATTATTGCTTTCTATAACAATATATTTTTAGTTCATATTTCTTGCTACGATGACTACTTTTAAATATGCTTAGTAATGTTGATTTGTTATTTAGTTTTAGTGGAAAATTTTAGTTTCGTGTTGTAGTGCATTTCTACAAATTGTTTCATTATAATTAAATCTGAACATATATAATTATTTAATTTGATGGGGAATATGTTTAGTTATTTAATATTCAAATCTTATAAATTTGAATTTGATGCCCTTGATTTATATCGAGCAAGAATTGTTTGTCATGGACTCTTGATGTTGAGATTCATATAAAGACAAAGAATGTTGGAGATACAATTAAAGTTGGCAAATATGCATCCATGCGGGATCATGCAAAATCAATGATTTTTATTCGCTATCATCTCCATGGAAAATTAAAATCAGAGTACTTTACAGTAAAAGACCCACTTATTTTATGAAATGATTTAAAGGAAAGATATGAGAATTAAAAATTTGTAATTCTCCCAAAATCTTGTTATAATTGGTTGCACCTGAAGTTGTAAGATTTTAAAAGTGTTGAGTGAGAACAATTCTATATTTTTTTAAAATGATCTCACTATTAAAATTATGTGAAAAAAATACTGATGAAGACATGTTGGAGAAAATATTTGTTATAATTCATGCCTCGAATATGCTCCTACAGCATCAATATCGAGAGCGTAAGCTCACAAAATATTCCTTGAAGCGATAAAAGAATTTATGTTCCCAAAAGTGATATTATGTCTTCTAGTAGCTGTACAAAATAATGAGTTTTTGCTATAAAAAAAAACTAACAATTTCGTCTGACCGATTCTACTATATTCCTTGAAGTGAATGGAACCTCATGATTTGATAATCATAGAGAAAATTATGGTAGTGGTACTGGTACTGGGCGTGAAAAGAATAATTAATATAGAAAAGAGAATATAAATGTCGTACTCCTAAACATTTGGTAGATTTGTACCAAAACTCTATAAAAGAAAAGGAAATGGAATTGAAATTAACTTTATTGATCATAATGATCCTGAAGATCCCATGAATTATTTTAACTTTTCAAATGGAGTGGATATAACTAATTTTGATATCTATGATTTACTTGATGATGTTGATAGAAATGTTCATACTAATTAATTATTTTTATTTCATTGTATTATAACATTATAATAAGTATTTTTATTATATGTTTTATTTATGTTTCAAGTAATAAAGTTAAATTTATGTTTTTGCATATATAAAGATGTATGGGCCAGAAGCTCATCAAAATTAATTAAAGGCTCTGGAAGAGCGATTATTCATCAAACTTAATTAAAGTCTCTGAAAGAGCGATTATAATGTTGTCAAAGGGAACAAAATTTTGTATTGATGATTCTTTATATTCTTCTGAGACAAGCAAAAATTTGCTCAGCTTTAAGGATATACGTTATAATGGTTATCATATTAAAACCAATAGCAAAGGGAGTGAAGAATTTCTTTATATTGCTTCAATAGTATCATGCCAGAAGCTCATATTAGAAAACTGTATATTTTCTCTTTTGGGTTATATTATACTAATATGAGAATAGTTTAAAAAATGTTGTAATGCACCAGAAGTGTGCAATACTTCGGATCCAAATATTTTTTATGATTTTGCATGATCATCTAGGATTAATAATGATGCGTTGAATTATTGAAAACTCCCATAAACATCCCTTAAAGAACCAGAAGATTCATTTACCTATAGATTATATCAAAGTAAATTAATTACTAAGCCATCACATTTAATTTTTGTTATTTAGTGTTCATCTTTTTAAGAAAGAATTTAGAGTGATATATGTGGACCAATACACACACATTGTGGTATATTCAAGTATTTTATGTTTTTACTTGATGCATTAACCAGATGGTTATATTTATGTTAAACATCATTGTGACAACCCCAAAATAGGTCCATTCCATCCAACCCATTCTGAGTCGCCAAATACATGGTACAGAAACAACTACAACTTCATTAATACAATTGTCGTGCAAGATACGACAACACTTAAACTATGAGTTTAAATACAAATATATACCAATTGTGACTCATGTCCCAACCTTGGATAGCACGTCACAATGATACCTTACATAAAGGTACAGTCAAAAACTTTTTTAGAAATTAGAATCTTTGGGAAGTGCTCAAGGAAACCTTCGTACATAGGAGGCCATGAATGATAGATATCATATGCCCACAAAATTATCTTTGGTTGACCCAATAGACCCCAAAGAAAAATGAGAAGATTACTATTATATTCTTCCCAATAGTGTGTCTTCTCTTGACATATTATTATCTCCACCGTCTCTAATTGAGAATTATACTTCAACCAAACTCCAAGATTATATAGCAAAGTGCTCAGTATATATACTCAAGCCAAGTGGATGAAACCTGACCTTGTCTTATGATGACTCGAGGTTGTATGTCATGAGACATCTTGTATAATAGTGGCAAAACACCCTTCCAAGTTAAATTCACCTCACCCTCAACATCTATAGACCACCGTTCTATTCCCCTATTATTCCCCGCTATTCCTAACTACACTTTTATTACCTGAAAGGAATTGTGAAGCAAAAGGGTGAGCACAACTAGCTCAGTAAAGAATATCATGACTAAAGATAAATAAATTATCAATAGCCTTCAACAGTAATAAATCAGAGATTTAGAACATATGGTAGATGATAAAACTTTTCAACCATAGTTGCAGCGGAACGACCAATCCATTAGAAGAGTCAAATAGACCATAAAATCTATTATCTTCTCCATGTTAAAAGTCCATCAACAATGTTTTATCCCTGTAACATTAATCAACAATTCATGTCCACAATCACGTGTATAACTCATAATCGTAATTGTAGTTCTAAATTCCATTCCTCATCCAGGACAAAGTTAATTTTCATCACCTGAAACATCAAAGATCATGGTTATACCAAATCATAATTCATATTCATAATCCTACTAATAAATTCATCTTTGCACTACGGGCCAAAGATATTCATCAACAGACCATCTTTGCACTACAGGCCAAAGATATTCAACAACAGGTCATCTTTGCACTACGGGCCAAAGATATTCATCAACAATTCATCTTTGCTCATCTTTGCACTACAGGCCAAAGATATTCAACAACAAGTCATCTTTGCACTACGGGCCAAAGATATTCATCAACAATTCATCTTTGCACTATAGGCCAAAGATATTCAACAACAGGTCATCTTTGCACTACAGGCCAAAGATATTCATATCTCAAAGAAATATATAATCATTTCAGAATTTATATAAACAATAATTATAACCATGTTGATCAATTCACCTTTGCACTTAAGCTAAAGATATTCAATTATAAATTCAATGGTCATGATCATACCACCACAATTCAACTTTTCACTTTCTTGGCCAAAGAGAACCCTAGTCATGATCATACCAATAATCTACCCATCTTTACACTTTCTAGTGAAAGAGAATTTCAACATCGAGGTTATAAAATGTTATATATAATAATAAAATCAATATAATCAATATATAGTTTTAATCTCCGAGTAATATTCATAAATCAACTATAATTTGGTTAGAAAAAAGAAACCAATTTTGTAGTGAATAGTACCCGTGAATAAGAACTCATGAATAATAACTTAATCTCGTGAATAAGTAACTCATGAATAGTAACCCGTCTTGAATAGTAACCCGTCGTGAATAGTAAATCGTGAATATTAACTCATGAATAGTAACTCATGAATAGTAACTCGTGAATAGTAACTCCGACATGAAAAGTTCCAAATTTGATAAAAATTTCCAACCAATATTTTGGCATAATGATATTGAAGAAAATATCATTTTAAGAAGAATATAACACCCCTTACTATCCCTTACCTCAAAAGAGCAGTACTTCTGACTAGAATAACGCTGAACGAACTTGCACCGTATAGCAACACTCAAGATATCAAAATACTCACAAGAATACACTCGATAATATAGAGAGAGAAATAGAGAGAAAACTTCAGTTTCTGGTGTGATTTTCAATTCTAACATAAGCACCCTATTTATAGGAAAATAATTAGAACACCAAAGCAGAAAACTTCCTTTTGTCATTTTCTTCATCCGAAAATGATTTATTACATTATGGGGCCCACTAATGGTCAAGCTACTGGCGTCATTTAATATTCCTCGGCGTAAAGAATATTCCACGACCAAACGAATATTCCCCGACAGATAGAATATTTTATAACCACTTGCATATTTTGAAAAAAATTTCATATATCACCCTTAACTTTAACTTTTATCAATTTAAACATTTACTGAATAGTAATTATAAGAAAAAAATTGAATACTTTTATTTCATAAAATTCGGGGTCTTACAATCATGTTGCACATACACATACTCAAAATGGTATAGCTGAATCACTTATATATCAAGAGACTTTAATATTTTGCATGACCTTTGACTACGAAATCAAAATTACCAGTTTATGCTTGGAGTCATGCTATTTTACATGCTGCGTCATAACCTTAACATGTCATGTTTTAATGAAACAGTCTTCCCACTATTAGGGGGAGAAAATTAGTTGCCTGAAGCACGACGTGAGATCGTTGCCTGAAGCACGACGGGATATTAATTGAAATGTTCCAACGTTATTTAATCTTGATCCTCATACAAATCAATATAAACTAGAAGTTCAAAGGATTATTCATTTGCAATGAATTGCAAATTAATTAGCAAAATTATTCACCGATAATAAGAAAATAGTGATATCTCTCATTCTAGCTGCTAATACTCTACCAGGGATTGAAGTCCCTGTAGGACAATCAGTTAATACAATAGCAAATTGAATCAAAGTCACACCTGAAACGTGAAATAATGATCGGTGTTAAAAAATAAAATTTCCCATAAGAAGAAAGTACAAGAAAAACAAGTTGCAACCTATAAAGAAGTTATACCCATGAAACAGGCTACAAAAAAAATTATTGATCTATCCAAAATTTATGAACAAAAATCTCCTGTAAATAAAACTCTTAAAGAGTTATCCCCTAAAGAGGATGAGTTATCTCCTGAAGAGGATCAGGTACCTGAAAATAACGAGATCTCGATACATTATGTATATACAAAAGATGGATATATTAGATAGAAATAAAATTGTTGGCGACAACATATTTTCATATAAAGTTGCTCTTGATATTATCAAAAATAATGATCATGAATATGAATCACAAATCGTTGATGAATGTTCAACGTAGAAATGTTTGACCAATGTAAAAAGAGGAGATTTAAGCAGAATTAAATTCACTAAGTAAACGTGAAGTTTTTGGACCAGTAGTCCGAACACCTGAAGGTGTAATGCATGTTGGATATAAATGGGTATTTGTACGTAAATGAAATTATAAGGTACAAAGCGTGACTTGTAGCACAAGGTTTCTTGCAGAGACCTGATATTGATTATGAAAAAATATATGCTCCTATAATGGTTGCAATTACATTCAGATTTTAATTAGCTTGGAAGCAAGAGAAAATAATGGATGTTTTTACATCATATCTGTATAGATCATTAGATAATTATATCTACATGAAAATCCTTGAAGGATATAAAATGCCTGAAGCATAAATTCTATATATCGAAGTATGTATTCTATCAAGCTACAAAGATTCTTATATGGGTTAAAGTAATCCAGATGCATATTGTAACACCCCAGTCCCACATCGAAAGATAGGGGGAAAATTTGTGTGTATATAAGGAAATAAGTTACTACCAATAGTACCTTCAAGTCATGACCTTTTGGGAGCTGTGGTGGTGGGCTAAGATGACCCAAGAAGATACTATTGGGCGATGAATTGAGGCCCTTATTTTAATTGATTTGATTCGATTCGGACTTGGATTTGACCCGAGATTTATTCCGGACTCGGGATTTGACCCGGGTTGTTTCATATGGTATCAAAGACGACCCTCGAAAGCTCGGGTCGGGTCATCCGATTGAGTTGCTGGAGGTGGGGACACGAAGGCTGGTGGTATTATCCCACAATGGAGAGATGGAGGTCCGAAGGTGGGGACACGGCTTGCCGGTAGGTATTATCCTGATAATGGCTAGAGAGGCAAAGATCTTTGGGTAGTGTGTGTGATCGATTCGACGGGGACGTCGAGAAATTTAAGTGGGGGAGTTTGTAACACCCCAGTCCCACATCGAAAGATAGGAGGAAAATTTGTGTGCATATAAGGAAATAAGTTACTACCAATAGTACCTTCAAGTCATGACCTTTTGGGAGCCTATGGTGGGCTAAGATGACTCAAGAAGATACTATTGGGCCAGTAGTTTGAGGCCTTATTTTGATGGATTTGATTCGATTCGGACTTGGGATTTGACCCGAGATTTATTCCGGACTCGGGATTTGACCCGGGTTGTTTCACATATTGTGATATAATCGCCTGAGTGGATATCTTTTGAAAGAAGGATTTGAGAATAATCCAATTTGTGCATGCATTTTTATGAAAAGATCATAATCTGGATTTGCTATTATTACTATATTTATTAATGAAAGATCTTTCTCCAGAAGAGTCGACAAAAATAATAAATTTGAGATGAAAGATATTGGTAAGAAATTTTTTTGTCTTGGCCTACAAATTGATCTATGAAATTCTTGTTCATCAATCAACATACACAGAAAAAGTCCTAAAGTAACTTTACATGGATAATGTTAATCCTTTGAGTACTCCAATGATAGATTGGTCACTTGATATCAAGAAAGATTTGTTTTGACCACAAGAATTATGAAGAAACTTTTGGTCCTGAAGTACCATATCTTAATTTATGAAATTGGTGTTTTGGATTATTTGATCCAAATGGATTAATACCACAGTTAGTTGGATATGATGATTCCACACAAAGATCATTTATGGAAATACTGCTATTTTATGGAGATCTGTTAAGCAAATAATTTCTGCTACTTCCTCAAATAATGCAGAGATTATCACAATTCATGAAGCGAGTCGTGAATGTGTTTGGTTGAGATCAGTAATTCAACATATTCGTGAGAACTGTGAATTATCATCAATCATAAATAGTCCAATAATACTATAAGATAATGCCACTTGTATCACTCAAATTAGAGGAGACTATATCATGGGTGATAGAACCAAGCATATTGCATCAAAATTCTTTTATACACATGAGCTCTAGAAGAGTGGTGATATTGATGTCAAACATATACGAACATGTGATAATTTGGTTGATATGTTCACTAAGTTGTTACCAACTGCGATTTTTAAGAAGTTGGTGCACAATATTGGCATGCGTTGACTTAAGAATATTTTTATCATGAATAATGGAAATTATATGCTCTCATGAGGGGGAGTAAAAATGATATGTATTGATTGTACTCTATTTCTTTTACTAAGGTTTTTTCCCACTTGATTTTCCTTTGCAAGATTTTAATGAGGCAATCCTAAGGCACTAGAAGTTATTCAAGAATATTGTACTCTTTTCCTTGGCCAAATTTTTTTTCCCGACTTTTCTTTGGTAAGGTTTTTAATGAGGCATATTCTTAGAAAATGGTTGTATGACCCCGAATTTTATAAAAGTATTCAATTTTTCTTATAATTACTACTCAGTAAATAGTTAAATTGATAAAAGGTTAAAGTTAAGGGTGATATATGAATTTTTTTTCAAAATACATAAGTGGTTATAAAATATTCATTGTTGTCGGGGAATATTCGTTTGGTCGTAGAATATTCTTTCTGTCGGGAAATATTCGTACGACGACGCAGTCATTTGTTGGCCCCATAATGGATAACTGTCGGATGAAGAAAACGACAAATTTGAGTTTTTACAAATAACGGCGTAGTATTTAATTACGTTAACAATCATTGGAATACCCTAATTGGTTAAAATACGATGTCGCATTATTATTGCGATGCACACGGTATTGCACAATTTTTTAATTATTGATTCTTATGTAAGAAGGCACTACTCAATAATTGTTACAGTAATTACTATTCAATATTTTATTTTATTGATTCAATAATTGTTGCGTTGATATTTTATATTATTGTTGTTTCAATAATTATCAATGCACAGTATCTCCATTATCGGATCAATAATTCATATTATTTGAATAATATTATGAGATAACATTATTGGCAATATCTAGAAAGTTCTGTCAAGGAGAGGTTTGGTCACCTAATTGTGCGCCAGTTGTAGAGAATTCGATTGCGTGTGGAATGAACATAAAATTCGTATTTTTCTGATAAACGGGCTATTTTCTATGAATTATTGAAGTTTCGAAAAATAAAATAATTTTTATTAAAATTGGGTGGGACCCACTTTTGGCTGTTGAGAAAACATGTGCTGATTTTGGGTGGGCCCCACGGTGGTGGCTGATATTTTGGTCTAGCTTGGCTGCGTAGGAGAGAAGAAAATAATATAATATTATTTTATTAATTTAGTCTCCTTTGGCGTTCTAGCATTTTTCTATAAATAGATGCTTATGTTAGAATTAAAAATCACACCAGAAACAAGTTTTCTTCCTCTCAATATGATCGAGCGTATTTTTGTGAATATTTAGATACTTTAAGAGTTGCTATTCAGTGAAAGTTTCCTTTGGCTTTTCATCCGATATTTCAGTCAGAAGTACTGCTCTATTGAGGTATGAGATTTTAAGGGTTATTATGTTTTTTAGTTCGTACTTCTTCCGATCTTCAGAAAATTCTGAAAAAATTTGAAATGATATTTTGATGAGTTTTATTGATTATGTCCAAAAATGGTGATTTTTGGATGTATAGATTAAGAGTTATGCATTTTATGAGAAAAGACTATTTTAAAAGTAACCGCTTATAACTCCTTGTGGTTAACTCCAAAATTAATGAAATTTTTATTGGGAGTACATCTATATAATATCAGTGTACTCTGTGAATTTTGAAATTTTTTGACAAAAGTACAATTTATGATAAACGTCTAAATATTCGGCGGTTTTGGCCATATGAAAAATAGTAAATAAATTTTAAAAATTCTGAGAAAAATATATGTTCAATATGGGACTATATTATGCTAAATCTCAGAAAAGAAATATTTTTGGGACTGATTTGATATTTTTCATGAAAATAGACTAGTTATGAGTAAATGAATTAAATATGTTATGTGAAGTAAGAAAATTGGAAAATAGGATTTTATGGCTTGAGAATCCTATATGAGGTATATACAGATTTTTGATGAGGGTTTTGGTCATTGGTGATGAAATCTTATGAGTTTGGAATTTTAGGATGATTAAATGCATTATTTAGTAAAGTGTAAACAATTAAAATAAATTGTTTATAAGTTTAAGAAATGTTATTTCAATATCATTATACCAAAATATTGGAATGGATTTTATTGTGGAATTTCTACCTTTTATGTCGGGTTTACTATTCACGAGTTACTATTTATGAGTTACTATTCACAAAGTTACTATTCATGGTTTACTATTCACGAGTTACTATTCATGACAAAATTGGTTTCTTTTTCTAACCAAATTATAGTTGAGTTATGAATATTACTCTTGAGATTAAATCTATATGTTGATTATATTATTTTTATTATCATATATAACATTTTTATAACCCTAATGATGATATTTCTCTTTGACTTGAGTGTAAAGATGGGTATATTTTAGGTATGATCATGACTATGGGTTCTCTTTGGCCAGTAGTGCAAAGTTAAATTTTTGACTGGTATGATCATGACCATTGAATTTATAATTGTATATCTTTATCTTAAGTGCAAAGGTGAATTGATCAACATGGTTATAATTATTGTTTATATAAATTCTAAAATGATTATATATTTCTTTGAGATATTAATATATTTGGCATGTAGTGCAAATATGAACTGTTGATGAATATATTTGGCCTGTAGTGCAAATATGAACTGTTGAGGAATATATTTGGCCTGTAGTGCAAAGATGAATTGTTGATGAATATCTTTGGGCCGTAGTGCAAAGATGACATGTTGTTGAATATCTTTGGCCAAGAAGTGCAAAGATGAATCGTTGATGAATATCTTTGGTAGTAGTGCAAAGATGAAGTTATTAGTATGATTATGAACAGGAAATTTGATTTGGTTTAACCATGATCTTTGATGTTTCAGGTAAAGATAGGTGATGAAAATTATCTTCGTCCTGGATGAGAAGAGGAATTTAGAACTACAATTATGATTATGAGTTATTCATATGATTGTGAACCAGAACTGTTGATTGATGTTACAGGGATAAAACATTGTTAATTGGTGGATTTTTAACATGGAGAAGATAATAAACTTTATGGTCTATTTGACTTTTCTAATGGATTGCTCGTTCCGCTGCAACTATGGTTGAAATTTTTTATCATATACCATATGTTCTAAATCTCTAATTTATTACTGATGAAGGCTATTGATAATTTAATTATCTTTAGTCATGATATTCTTTACTGGGCTAGTTGTGCTCACCCTTCTGTTTCACAATTCCTTTCAGGTAATAAGAATGTAGGCGGGGGTCGAGCGGGGGTAAGGGGAATAGAATCGGTGGTCATCATTTAGTAGTTATATTTGGTGAATCAAATAGGGTGAAAGCGAACCCAACGTTGGAAGGGTGTTTTGCCACTATCATACAAGATGTCTAATGACATACAACCTCGTGTCATCATAAGACAGGGTTGTGCACATCCACTTGCTGAGTATATTTACGAGCACTACCTATATAATCTTGGTGTTTGTTTGAAGTATAATTCTCAATTAGAGACAGTGAAGATAATGATATGTCAAGAGAAGACTCACCATTGGAAAGAATATGATATTAATCTTCTCATTTTTCTTTGAGGTCTATTGGGTCAACCAAGGATAATTCTGTGGCCATATGATATCTATTATAACCTAGACGCATGGCCTCCCATGTACGAAGATTTCCTTGAGCACTTCTCAAAGATTTTAATTTCTAAAACAGTTTTTGACTATACCTTTATGTAAGATGTCATGGTGACGTGCTACCCAAGTTGGTGTCAAGAGTCACAGTTGATATATATATTTGTATCAAAACACACAACACATGAGTTGTTGTATTTTGCACGACAATTATTGTAATAAAGTTGTAGTTATTTTCTGTACCATGTATTTGGCGACTCAGAATGGGTTGGATGGAATGGACCTATTTTGGGGTTGTCACATTTGGTATCAGAGCTTAGGGATATGATCTCCGACAGAGATCCGGGATTAGAACTAGGAAGGGAGAGACGAGTAATATCCTTCGCTAGTGTGTGTCCTACCTAAGCTGAATTTTCTTACTTAAGTTGAAAAATTGTGATATGTTAATTAACATTTGTTTTGAAGCTGTATTCTAAAATGATATCTGAAATACAGGAGATGAGCAATGGAGAAATCATGATGACAGGGAAGATGGAATCTGAAATGAAAGCAAGGTATTCTCAACTCTTTGAAATACCAGGTACGTAAACGAAATTTCATAAGGAGAGGAGATTGTAAGACCCCAAATTTTATAAAAGTATTCAATTTTTCTTATAATTACTATTCAGTTAATAGTTAAATTGATAAAAGGTTAAAGTTAAGGGTGATATATGAAATATTCATTGTTTTCGGGGAATCGTTTGGTCGTAGAATATTCTTTTTGTCGAGAAATATTAAATGCATTTACGTAGCTAGATCATTGTGGGCCCCATAACGGATAACTCGCTCGGATGAAGAAAACGACAAATTTGAGTTTTACAAATAACGGCGTAGTTATTACTAGTTAACAACGTTAAAATACCCGGTGATTAAAATACGATGTCTGGCGTTATTTATTACAAAGAAGACACTGTTTATCCACAATATTTTTGAATTATTGATTCTTACGTAAGAAGGCACTTACTCAATAATTATTACGGTAATTCTTGTTCAATATTTTATTTTATTGATTCAATAATTCTGCATTGATATTTTATATTATTGTTGTTTCAATAATTATCAACTTACAATATTCCATTATCGGATCAATAATTCATATTATTTGAATAATATTATGAGATAACATTATTGGCAATGTCTAGAAAGTTACATCAATGAGAGGTTTGGTCACCTAATTGCGGCGCCATGATGAGAAATCCTTATTGGAAAGCCCCCTCTTTTTTGGGAACTGCCTGATTGTCATAATTGTGATTCTGTAATATTATTTGTGAATAATTAATTATTGATTTATATGATAAGGAAATATTTATTTGATGTGAATATAAATGATTAATTTATTTATGTTGTTATAAATGAAGGAATTAATGTTGAGGTGTTTTATCAGTATTTTATCGGATTTGAGGTATTAAAAGATCAAATCGGTGTTCTTAAGCTCTATTGCGTGAGTTATAATTTTAATCCGACCGTTGGATCATTGTGATTTTTGAATATGTTATACATATATGAGTTAAGTATATATCCACAAATTTTGAACCGTTGAAAATTAACGCATGATTTGTTATGAATTTTAAAAGGTGTTGAAACGATGTTTAAAATCATCTGTTTGTGAATTTCGGATATTTTCGGTTTGGAATTTGGAAAAATTTTCTTCTGTAAAGTTGTAGAGAATTTGATTGCGTGTGGAAAGGACATAAAATTGGTATTTTTCTGATAAACAGGCTATTTTCTATGAATTATTAAAGTTTCAGAAAATAAAATAATTTTTATTAAAATTGGATGGGACCAACTTTTGGTTGTTGAGAAAACATGTGCTGATTTTGGGTGGGCCCCATTGTGGTGGCTGAGATTTTGGTCTAGCTTGGCTGCGTAGGAGAGAAGAAAATAATATAATATTGTTTTATTAATTTAATCTCCTTTGGCGTTATAGCATTTTTCTATAAATAGATGCTTATGTTAGAATTGAAAATCACACCAGAAACAAGTTTTCGTTCTCTCTATATGATCGAGCGTATTTTTGTGAGTATTTAGATACTTTGAGAGTTGCTATTCAGTGAAAGTTTCCTTTGGCTTTTCATCCGATATTCCAGTCACAAGTACTGCTCTGTTGAGGTAAGGGATTTTAAGGGTTATTATGTTTTTCAGTTCGTACTTCTTCCGACCTTCAGAAAATTCTGGAAAAATTTGAAATGGTGTTTTGATGAGTTTTATTGATTGTGTCCAAAAATGATGATTTTTGGATGTTTAGATTAAGAGTTATGAATTTTATGAGAAAAGACTATTTTAAAAGTAACCGCTTATAACTCCTTGTGGTTAACTCCAAAATTGATGAAATTTTTATTAGGAGTACATCTATATAATATCGATTATACTCACTGTGAATTTCAAATTTTTGGATAAAAGTATAATTTATGATAAATGTTTAAATATTCTATGCGGTTTTGGCCATATGAAAAATAGTAAATGAATTTTAAAAATTCTGAGAAAATATATGTTCAATATGGGACTATATTCTGCTAAATCTCAGAAAAGAAATATTTTTGGGACTGATTTGGTATTTTTCATGAAAATAGACTAGTTATGAGTAAATGAATTAAATATGTTATGTGAAGTAAGAAAATTGGAAAATAGGATTTTATGGCTTGAGAATCCTATATGAGGTATATGCATATTTTTGATGAGGGTTTTGGTTATTGGTGATGAAATCTTATGAGTTTGGAATTTTATGATGATTAAATGCATTATTTAGTAAAGTGTAAACAATTAAATAAATTGTTTATAAGTTTAAGAAATGTTATTTCAATATCATTATACCAAAATATTGGAATGGATTTTATTGTGGAATTTTTACCTTTTATGTCGGGTTTACTATTCACGAGTTACTATTCATGAGTTACTATTCATGAAGTTACTATTCATGGTTTACTATTCACGAGTTACTATTCATGACAAAATTGGTTTCTTTTTCTAACCAAATTATAGTTGAGTTATGAATATTACTCTTGAGATTAAATCTATATGTTGATTATATTATTTTTATTATCATATATAACATTTTTATAACCCTAATGATGATATTTCTCTTTGACTTGAGTGTAAAGATGGGTATATTTTTGGTATGATCATGACTATGGGTTCTCTTTTTGGCGATAGGGCAAAAGTTGAATTGTTATTTGGTATGATCATGACTATTGAATTTATAATTGAATATCTTTAGCTTAAGTGCAAAGGTGAATTGATCAACATGGTTATAATTATTATTTATATAAATTTCGAAATAATTATATATTTCTTTGAGATATTAATATATTTGGCTTTGTAGTGCAAATATGAATCTGTTGAGGAATATCTTTGGCACGTAATGCAAAGATGAATTGTTGATGAATATCTTTGGCCCGTAGTGCAAAGATGACATGTTGATGAATATCTTTGGCCGTGATGGTGCAAAGATGAATCAAAGAGATTGACGAATATCTTTGACCGTAGTGTCTGAAGATGAAGTTATTAGTATGATTATGAACAGAAATGTGATTTGGTGTAACCATGATCTTTGATGTTTCAGGTAAATATAGGTAATGAAAATTATCTTCGTCTTGGATGAGAAGAGGAATTTAGAACTACAATTATGATTATGAGTTATTCATATGATTGTGGACCAGAACTATTGATTGATGTTACAGGGATAAATCATTGTTAATTGGTGGATTTTTAACATGGAGAAGATAATAGACTTTATGGTCTATTTGACTCTTCTAATGGATTGCTCGTTCCGCTGCAACTATGGTTGAAAAACTTTATCATCTACCATATGTTCTAAATCTCTTATTTATTACTGATGAAGGCTATTGATAATTTAATTATCTTTAATCATGATATTCTTTTTAAATTTAGTTGTGTTCACCCTTCATTTCACAATTCCTTTCGTAATAAGAGTGTAAATGGCGGAATTGAGCGAGTAACGAGGGAATAGAATCGGTGGTCATCATTTAGTAGTTATATTTGGTGAATCAAATAGGGTGAGGCGAACCCAACGTTGGAAGGGTATTTTGCCACTATCATACAAGATGTCTAATGACATACAACCTCGTGTCATCATAAGAGCGAGGTTGTGCACATCCACTTCTTTGAGTATATTTACGAGCACTACCTATATAATCTTGGTGTTTGTTTGAAGTATAATTCTCAATTAGAGACAGTGAAGATAATGATATGTCGAGAAGACTCACCATTGGAAAGAATATGATAGTAATCTTCTCGTTTTTCTTTGGGGTCTATTAGGTCAACCAAGGATAATTACGTGGCCATATGATATCTATTATAACCTGTAGGCGCACGGCCTCCCATGTATACGAAGGTTTCCTTGAGCACTTCTCAAAGATTTTAATTTCTAAAACAGGTTTTTGACTATACCTTTATGTAAGATGTCATGGTGACGTGCTACCCAAGTTGGTGTCAAGAGTCACAGTTGATATATATATTTGAATCAAAACTCACAACACATGAGTTGTTGTATTTTGCACAACAATTGTTGTAATAAAGTTGTAGTTGTTTTCTTTACCATGTATTTGGCGACTCAGAATGGGTTGGATGGAATGGACCTATTTTGGGGTTGTCACAATGGTCATCCAAAGGGGAGTGTTAAAAATAAAGTGAGTGGAATGTGGAAAGTTTGAGAAATGAAAAGTTTCCTCCTTATCAGTTATTGAAATATGAAAAGGTTATGTTTACCTTTGCTTTTCTCCTCCGATGCCTATATATATATATATAGAAGAAGTGGGTAGAATAGAAGTAACAAGGCAGTTGACATTCCTATCCGAAAATGTAAAATGAGAGGACACACTCATACGAGTGATTTTGAGAGATATCAAATGAATTGTGGATGACCGCTTGAATACAAGATATTATCAATATACATTTTGTTTTATCTATTATTTTATAACACGTTATCGGCATGAAACTCTATCCAATTTTGAAAAAGGAGTTCTCTTAACTCACTTGTAAGTATTGTTTCATTACAATTAAATTTAATCATATATATATATATATATATATATATATATATATATATATATATATATATATATATAAGATCCTCTAAAGCGAACCTTAAAGAAGCGAACCAAAAGACTCTAACTGTAAATCTTTGAATTGTCTATGGCGACGGTTTGATCCGTCATATAGCCATGTAGTCTTTGACGATGGATTGATCAAACTAAATCATAGACACCAAAAGATAACGATTAAATCTTTGGTTTAGCTTTTTTAAGGTTAACTTTAGCTCTCTATATATATATATATATATATATATATATATATATATATATATATATATATATATATATATATATATATGATATAGTAGTGTAATATGGTCGTAGATTAATAATGCATGTTTCACATACACAAATTACAAGAGTAGATAGGTGATCAAATGAATTGTGGATAACCACTTGAATACAAGATATTATCAATATACATTTTGTTTGATATACATTTTGTTTTATCTATTATTTTATAACACTACTATCTGTTATATGTAAAAAAAAATGAACAGTCCTTCTACGGTAACCGGAGATTCCGACCGGTCAAATTTTTTTAATTTTTTTTTGCTTTGACTCACAAAAAATTTATAGTATTTTTTTCAACCGGGATTTTTATAAAATTTAGTTATTTTGATATAATTTGGATATATATAAAAAAATATTGTTGTATAGTCTATGCAACATTATTTTTTATATGTATCCAAATTACACCAAAACTACTGTATTTTATAAAAATTTCAATTATAAAAAATATTATACATTTTTTTAGAGTGAAAAAAAAAATAAATAAATAAAATTTGGACTGGTCGGTCGCCCAAGACTTATTGAAAAAAGAATTGAAGAGGGGGATCAGGGTTTCCATCAAGAGAAGTTTTTCAATCCGCCTCGAATGAAAGTTAACACTTAACAGTTGAGTCATGTTACCATAACATTAATAGTTATAATTGGATACAATTATAAAGTTTATTACTCATATTTATCCACATAACTTGTAATAAAAAATTAAGTCAATATTTAAAATCAGAAGATATATATTATTTCCCTAAAAAGTTTGTAAAATTTGGAAAAGGATATTAACTCAATTGAAATAGTTAACTTTACTATTTTCAAACAATAAAACTTAACACTTTACATTATTGAAGAGGCAATGGACTTTTCTCATCTGTTAAAATTTGATTAATTATTACTTAATTAAATAGGTTTTTCTTTTTATTTTCATTCTAAATTTGAAGATTATGGAAAGGAACAGCTGAACGTTTTATATTTATATGACCAAATAAAAAAAAAGAGAGTAGATACGAAAGAATGAGTCATACTCATATATTTAGTTATCAGCAGCCAAATTAAATGACTAAACAATATAGTGGCGCGCTTTGCTCTATATATATATATATATATATATATATATATATATATATATATATATATAGGATATGATCATATAATATTTCTTTATGGAAAAAATTTGGACAAATAGCATCATATCCGTCCATTATATAAATTAAGGGCGAAGATTAAAAAATAACAATACCCTTACGCTGAACCGTCTAGCGTACACTGAATTGATTAAAGCCCCTTACGCTACTTGGTGTAGCGTACGCTTAATTTAAAATTAGAGGACTAATTTGCCCCAACATGTCAAATACTGAAAACGAAGTAGCGACTGCGATTCCCCCTGCGACTTCGCATAAACCCTCCCTCCCTATCTCCCTCCGACTGTTGTTTTCCAGTAATAGTTCAGTTAAGTGGGTGAGATTATTGACGGAGAATGGAATTTTGCCGGTAAAGTTGTTGGCGGAGAGATCTAAACAAGTTAGCCGAGTTAATTCGGGTAGAGTCGGTGGGAACTCGCCGAAAAATTGGTTGTCTTGTAGGTAGAGACTGCGGAGGAATTTGAGGTTGGAGAAGTCGGAAGGGAGTTTTCCGGTGAGACGGTTGGAGTGGACGCCGAGGACTCAAAGCTGAGTCAGGTTACCGAGTGTGTTGGGTGGAATCGGGCCCACCAGGCCGACACCGGGAAGTCGGAGGGTGGAGACATAGGATTGATTGGGGTCGCATTTGACGTCAACCTAGTTGCAGGTCGAATCTGACCGGTTCCATTGTAGGCGATTCTTGTGGGGGATTTGGGAGATGAAAGCAAGGAGCGCTTGCTTGTCCTGTGTCTGCTCCGAGTTGACTCTCTGACTCTGTAGCAATAGCAGTGAAGAAGCAAAGAATAATAAAACAGAGAAAACCAAATAAAATCGGTCAGTTACTGAGAACAACATTGCCATCGATTATGTTTTGTGGCCAAAGAAAATTAATTGCAAGAGTGAAACTGTTTTATTTGTAGGATTGGAACGACGGTTTGTGTAGTGTGTTTTTGTTGTGAGTGAGAGGAGAGAGAAAGTGAAGGGGTGAGGTTTTGTAAGGAAGAGAGACAGACAGATATTGGGCAATATTGGACATCACAAATTTTTTTAAGCGTACGCTACACCAAGTAGCGTAAGGGGGCTTAATCAATTTAGCTTACGCTAGACGGTGCAGCGTAAGGGTATTGTTATTTTTTAATCTTCGCCCTTGATTTATAGAATGGGCCGGATATGATCTTTATTTCATTTAAATTTTCCATAAAGCAAATCTTCATATGGATCATATCCCATATATATATATATATATATATATATATATATATATATATATGATGAAATTTAAAGTCGAACATGAATTAAAGCAGGCAAAGTAAATCTTTGGTGTCTATGTAACAATTCGGCCGTCGCCAAAGACTACATGGCTATGGTGACGGATCGAACCGTCGTCATATAGACACCAAAAAGACGACAGTTAAATCTTTGATTCGCTTTCTTTAAGGTTCGTTTTAGAAACGAGACCATATATATATATATATATATATATATATATATATATATATATATATAAACAAAATAAATACGGGTAAAATAAATACAGTAACCCGGAAGGAAGAAGGTAGGAAAGCACGGCATGAATGAGAAAATACAATTTATATTGATAAAGTTGTACTACTGTCCATCTTTATTTGTCATAATTAATTTTGTAGTTAGACTGATGATATTTAGAATCAAAACTTATATTAAATTTATTATATAGGAGAATAAAATTATTATCATAAAATTACATCGAATATAATATCAAAATAAATAAACTTATTTGATTTCATATTGTAATATATTTATTTAACTATTAATCTTAAAATATGGTTAATTTAATCATAAAAAGCTAACTAAATCGACGGAGGAAGAAAGTATATGCTAAAAATCTCACTAATATTGTTGTCTCATTCCACAAATATTGGGGTCATCTATATATCTTTGCCATATTTCATTAAACAATGCTACAAGAAAAGTAATCACTAATAGTTAGAATCCAAATTAAATTTGGGCTTTTCTAGAAACTTCATATATATATATATATATATTTATGGGAGTCCTTCCATAAGCAATAGGTTCTTTGTGGAGAATCTGTCAACACAACAAACTTTTTGGATAGTTGATAAATTGATCGCATGGTACCGAGATGAGTCTTAATATTTGATAAGCCTAAGCACAACTTGCAATCTTTTATTTTAATATAAACACCCTACATGGTCAACATCTTGTCGATTACATTTAAAAAAAGCGAATTTTATTATTAAAAAAACACCGGTAAACACGACTTTTTTATCGGTTGTGTCTTTTTTTAACGCATATGATAACTCCTATATATATATTATCGTAGCTTTACTACCGTTAAAAAAAAAAAAAAAAAAAAATTCCAAACCGGCACAACCTCTTACGGCTGTTAAAAAAATAATAATAAAATAAAAAAAAAATCCAAACCGGCACAACCTCTAACGGCTTGTACAAAAAAAAATAAAAATAAAAATATCCAATCCAAACCGGCACAACCTCTTACGGCTTGCACAAAAGTTCTTTACTTGCTATTCCAAATAAAATATTTGTTATTTTTTATAACTCTTTCATTTAATAACAAATAAAGAATTATAATTCAAATAAAAAATAATATCCTATTTTATAAAAATATATTTTATAATTTTTTATTTGCTATTTTATAAAAAAATATTTTATAAAAAATAAAGAATACAAAATATTTTATAACAAATAAAGAATATAAAATATTTGCTATTTGTTATAAAAATATTTTATAACAAATAAAGAATATAAAATATTTTTATAACAAATAGCAAATATTTTATAAAAAAATATTTTATATTCTTTATTTGTTATAAAATATTTTTATAACAAATAGCAAATAAGAATATTTTTATATTCTTTATTTGTTATAAAAATATTTGTTTTGTAGAAACATTTAAAGTTAAATAAAACACTAAACTTTAAGAGGGGAGAAGTAGTAGTTTCTCTCTAAATAATTTGTGCATTTACCATTTCTTTGTTTATGGCTTGTATGTCTTATAAAACAGTCCCCATCGCAGCATGCACGTAGAGCGACGGAGGATTCGTGATATTTGACATCGTGATGAGATTATCATTCACATGAATCCCAAAGTTTATGGATAAGAAGGTAAATTCACAAACAAAATTGCAAAATAGCACGCAACTTAAATTCGGAGTATATTGATCAACTAAATAAACAAAGTAAGAGTTCAAAATATCAGTCTATTTCAAGGGCTCACTCCTTTATTTTATATATCATGCTCATCCCCTTTAGTGATGAATCAGGCGACGATTCGATCCGTCGCTATATCAAAGAACTTTTCAGCGACGGACCGTCGCTATATTAAAGAACCTTTCAAATACGTGACGAACTTTATAACATATGTGATTTTAATCGAATCATAGATATGGAAGGTATGTAGGGGGGTGTTTAAACATTTGATCCTTTTCGTTCAAAATATAGTAATTAATATACCCTTAAAGTTATTTAAAAATTATTATTTTTTTGAAATTTAACTTTTTATGAATATAATATAATCTCATAATTAAGTACATCATTCAACAACTTAGCAACAAGCAGAATAAGTAACATTATGAGCTTATTAACAAGGTTTTAATGAATACTATCTTAATAAAATTTTCATCTTTTATTAATATTATTAATAATTTAATATATTAATTTCCAAATTTATTAATATTAAATTTATATATTTTAAATTAATAGTAAAAATTATTTCACACGGATCTACTTCTACATAAAAACAAATTCTAAACATGTTTTCCAATCATAATCTTTACTTTTTATACAAAAGTTACAAATATAAAATTGACATTCTTTTTGGGATAAATACTTTTTTGGTCAGTCTACTTTAGGTCAACTTACAAATGACTAACTAAACTTTTTTTTCTTACAGTCAACTCACTGAACTTTAGTTTTTTTACAAATTGTTAAAAAATTTGTGTTGACTGTTAATTGACTAACAGAGTAATGATGTGGCAGTGGTGACATGTGTTCATTTATGATGTGGCTATTCTTAAAGGAAAATAAAGGAAATCTAGGAGTTGGTAGTATAAAAATTAAAATATCATGAAATTTAGGAAAAGATGAAAAATTGTCTTTAAAAAAATTAAAGAAAAAGGGAAAAGTAAATAAAATTATATAAATTTAAAAACTCACGGAAAATGAAAACATTTAAAAAATAAAGTATAAAAGACATTTTAAAATTGGGCAAAGGTGCAAAAATGCCCCTGATGTTTACACGGATGTCCCACTTCCACCCTAAACTAATTTTTTTTTTCCAAAAGTACCCTTAACGTTACACATTTAGGTCAACTGTGTCCCTGCCCTTAACGGAGATGCCACATAGACTAACTCTGTTAATACGTGGACAATTTTTGCTGACGTGGTAACATTTGCTGACGTGTGCAAAACAGAAAACTATATTTACATCATTTAATTAAAATACTTAAATTAATCAGAACAAAGAAAAATACTAAAATAAAAAATAAAAAAAGCATAAAATATTTAGTGTTGTAATTTTAAATTCAATTTAAATATTTGTTTACAAAAAATATTATAATTAATGATACCTTTTATATAATTTATAATTATTATAATTTACTATATAAAATTAGTCAAATTTTATTTTTAAAATACCTCAAATAATAATAATAATAATAATAATAATAATAATAAAATAATAATAATTACTAATAAATTAGAAGTAATCATATCGTACGAGCTGTTATTGCATTTTTATTATTGTTACCCTAATTAATTACTAATAAATAAACTCTTTCAAAGTTTCACAAACACTACTTACTACTAGCAGTGAACAATCTTCGGAACTAAATTGAGCCAGTTGGATGCACTAATTTTATTTAGAGTGGACACAATTATCATTAAATATAAAAAAAAAGTTTTAAATCTTTCATTTTGTTTAAAAGATTATCAATAAAACTATCACCTTTGTTTTAGAAGATTTCATTTTAAAATTACTAACTTCTAAAGGTGGTTTTATAGTTGCGGGTTGAAGGTCAATTTTTGAGGAATAATCGACAATTATCATTAATATGATTTATTTGTTCTTATCACAGTTAACTTGCTTTTCCTACAATTTGAAGGAATAGATTAGTATAATTATTACTGTTTAGACAAAGGCAAAATGTCTTTAATCTTAACATCATCTTGCTGATGAGAAACTTCAGAAATATCAACATACGGATTAATAACCAAGGGCTTTAAATTTTCATTTCCTGAGCTAAGTTCAAGAGACTTAGGAGGGGGATGGATAGATTGAATAATATTACCATTTGTAGTAATCCAATCCTTTTGATATCCAGTTAATACATTTAATTGACTTTCAGTATAAAAATCTAATTTTAAGACAGAATCATAATACCATTTAACAAATGATAATATACACTGATTATTATTCAGATAAGCATAATAATTAGCTTTAATTTCTGCTAACTTATCATTATCATGATTTTTAAAATACCAATTTCTAAAATTCTGGTATTTATCCTGCATGAACTCTGATTTAAACATTGAAATTTTACTATTTGGAGAAAATCCATTTAACACACAAAATTCATATCACTTAGCGGTTGGACTTGTAAGGTCTTCTGTTTTGAGGAGTAGCCTTTCATAAATACCATGAGGTATTTGATTTTCGTAAATATGAATTCCTCTAACAATGTCTTCATTTTTGATGACTCATTCTTTGGGATTTTTAGACTCTTGATAAACAGATTAAAAGGGTCGAACCACAGTTATACAGACGATTCAGGAAAATCAATATTATAAGAAATATTGTTTATAAATCGACTTGGTTAAAAGGTCTTTGAAATTTTAAATAAACATTTCCATTCTTGGTTTGGATAACATCTTCAATGTTTTGTCTAATTATAGAGTCCGGTAGGAGCGGCATTAGTAATTTGCCATTGTTTTGGGAAAGTAATTTCTTCCCGAGGATCATTCTCGGAATAGCCACTTGACTACTAAAGAGGTTAGTATCAATAAGACGGTATGTCCTTGTTGGCTTTAACTTTTCGATATAGGGATTTAAAGTCGTTAAAACTTTAAGGTGTATCTGAATAAGATGGCAAAAGGAGGGATCCGGGTAGATATTCATAACCGTGAGATATAATTCTCATTTCTAAAACTTTTGAAAGATTATTATCGATTAGGGCAATACTTAAATTGGATAGATATTAAAGTATCTTTGGTCCATAGGCAAGGCTAGTTTCAATAGCTCCCATGAGAGAGGCTTTCCGTTAAGACACCTACCATCTCTAAGTGTACACTTTGAATCTTTGGTATTTTGGCCAAGTAAAGTCAAAGGTTTAAAGGCTACTTGGACAAGTCCTATATGAACATATTTATATTTTTGCAGAAAAGGGTATAAGTCTTCAACATGCAATAAATATAAAATTTCATCGTTATTCTGTAAAAGAACAAAGCGTGCTTTCGAGGTTTTATTATTCTTTTACTGATAAAATCAAAGGTTCCAATTTTATAAATTGTTTCTGGTTTGATTTTAGGAATAGTCCATTTATCTAAGGCTTCCTTTACATCCTGATAAGCTATGAGTTCGGTTGCTTCCACTGTAGAAGCTGAAGTGTTAGCTACGGTAGAAAGAGAGGTTGAAAAATCAGTCATTTTTCAAGGTGACCATATATGTGTAATCTATGAGTAATATATTCATTAATATGTTAATAAATTAATATGGCTCTGATACCAATTAAGGGAAGGATCGGAGAAAAGGGTTGATCAAGCACGTCTGTCAACGATTTACAAGAAATAATAGCCACCTGACTCCTCAAGATGGACAAAGGCAAAGATTCAAAACGACTTTGGTGGCGTCCCACTAATCAAGAATTAACCACGATCTATCTTAATTAATACATGGCATAGAATTTTAAAAACATATTAAATATATATTTAAAGATAAATTATCACATATATGATCTCATGAAATCTCATTTGATTAGGGGTAGGGTTCTACCTTAAAACTATAAGCCAAACGAGGTTTCTTCCTGTATGGCGGTTTTAGTTAAAATAATATAATGTTACGATATATAAAAGCATTACTAAGAAATAAAGAACGGTTATAATTATCTGCTATTGATTGATATCTTTGTTTTGAATCGATTCTTTGTTTTTCGGTATGGTAATCTAAAAAGCTCAAGCGAGGAAACATAATAATTAGCAAGCAATAATTAAAACTTACGGAAGAGTCTTGGATATCTTCAAACCACAGTTTATATATATCAAATATTTTACGAGAGAGAAGTACAAGGAGAATACAAAAGAAAATGTTAAGAAAAGTTACGCCTCAACAATGGGTGAGGTCTCCCAATTTATACAAGTGAGAAGATAAGAAAGGATCCGGCGTGTCTGGATAGTGGAGTCGGTTGGCGATCCTTATCTTTTCTTCTATAAATCTCAATAGTGAGAAGTGGAGGGCATGAGGGCAATTTGTCGGATGAGTGGATTCACAATGGTTGGCGTCTTACGATAATAGAGGACGGTGGTTCTACTTTCCGATGGTGGAGCTACTTGTGGTTGTCCTTTTTGATTATTGATCTTTGTAATGGAGGATAGCTTTATGCTTTTCCTTTTCTTTTCTTGTCTTGTTCCATTTTTTTCTCGAAATCATGGAGGTGAGAGAGTCCCAAAGTCTCCCATCGTGAGGCTCTTGGTTCTGACTTTCTCCTATTAAGACATTGAATTCATTGTCGTCTGTTCGATTCTTCATTATCGCTAACTTGATTTTCATGGAACTGTAAATCTTGCGTGAATGATTGTAGGAATTGGGTTTTCATATAGTCCATGGTTAGATCAGGGTTAATTCTTGATTAAGTGGGACGTCACCAAAGTCGCGTTTTGAATCTTTGCCTTTGTCCATCTTGAGGAGTGTGGCTATTATTTCTTGTAAATCGTTGACAGACGTGCTTGATCAACCCTTTTCTCCGATCCTTCCCTTAATTGGTATCAAAGCCATTCTATTAATTTATTAACATATTAATGAATATATTACTCATAGATTACACATATATGGTCACCTTGAAAAATGGCTGATTTTTCAACCTCTCTTTCTACCGTAGCTAACACTTCAAAACTTCTACGATTGGAAGCAACCGAACTCATAGCTTATCAGGATGTAAAGGAAGCCTTAGATAAATGGACTATTTCTAAAATCAAACCAGAAACAATTTATAAAATTGGAACCTTTGATTTTATCGGTAAAAGAATAATAAAAACCTTTGAGCATCTTGTTTCCTTTCTGAGAATAACGATGAAATTTTATATTTATTGCATGTTGAAGACTTATACCTTTTTACGCAAAAATATAAATATGTTCATATAGGACTTGTCCAAGTAGCCTTTAAACCTTTGACTTTCTTGGCCAAAATACCCGATTCGATTGTACACTTAGAGATGGTAGGTGTCTTAATGGAAAGCCTCTCTCATGGGAGCTATTGAAACTAGCCTTGCCCATGGACGGTATACTTTAATATCTATCCGAATTTAAGTATTGCCTAACTGATAATAATCATCAAAAGTTTTAGAAATGAGAATTATATCTCACGGTTATGAATACCTACGGGATCCTCCTTTTGCCATCTTATTCAGTATACACCTTAAAGTTTTAACGACTTTAAATCCCTATATCGAGAAAAAGAAAGCCCAACAAGGACATCTTGTCCTTATTGATACTAACCTCTTTAGTAGTCAAGTGGCTATTCCCGAATGATCCTTGGGAAGAAATTACTTTCCCAAAACAATGGCAAATTACTAATCTGGTTCCTACCGGACCTATAATTAGACAAAACATTGAAGATGTTATCCAAACCAGTAATGGAAATGTTTATTTAAAATTTCAAAGACCTTTTAACCAAAGTCGATCTATAAACAATATTTCTTATAATATTGATTTTCCTGAATCGTCTAGACAATCTGTGTCTGACCCTTTAGAATCTGTTTATCAAGAGTCTAAAAATCCCAGCAATGAGTCTGTCAAAAATGAAGACATTGTTAGAGGAATTCATATTTCTGAAAATCAAATACCTCATGGTATTTATGAGGCTACTCCTCAAAACAGAAGACCTTACAGTCCAAACGCTAAGTGATATGAATTTTGAGTGTTAAATGGATTTTCTCCAAATAGTAAAATTAAATCGATGTTTAAATCAGGAGTTCATGCGGGATAAATACCGAATTTTAGAAATTGGTATTTTAAAAATCATGATAATGATAAGTTAGCGAAATTAAAGCTAATTATTATGCTTATCGAATAATAATCGATGTATATTATCATTTGTTAAATGGTATTATGATTACATCTTAAAATCGATTTTTATCTTTGAAAGTCAATTAAATGTATTAACTGGATATCAAAAGGATTGGATTACTACAAATGGTAATATTATTCAATCTATCCATCCCCTCTAAGTCTCTTGAACTTAGCTCAGAAATGAAAATTTAAAGCCCTTGGTTATTAATCCAGTATGTTGATATTTCAAGTTTCTCATCGAGAAGATGATGTTAAGATTAAAGACATTTTGCCTTTGTCTAAACATAATAATTATACTAATCTATTCCTTCAAACCGTAGGAAAAGCAGTTAACGAGGATAGAAGAACAAATAAATCATATTAATGATAATTGTCGGATTATTCCTCAAAAATTGACCTTGACCCGCAACTATAAAACCACCTTTAGAAGTTAGTAATTTTAAAATGAAATCTTCTAAAAACGGTGATAGTTTTATTGATAATCTTTTAAACAAAATGAAAGATTTAAAACTCACACCCATCCATCGGCTCGATATGATGTGCGGACAACCTTCCTCTACATACCAATAATAGTAATTGATAATGAAGATGATGATTCCGATATTTCCCTATTAATATTTTTGAAATCGAGAATAATTTTAGGAAATGCAAAATATTAATAAAACTACTTATAATGAAAGCCTATTAATAGAATGGCTTTATCTCGGACCCGGCGGTATTACTATCCTGACCTACTCCTCGGGATATTACAGTATGAAGAAGACTTTCTTCATTCCCGAGAAGTCTTACCATGGTAAGACCATCTATGAATGGAATATCGACGGTAAAAGCGAATATCAAATTTTGAAACTATCCACCATATCTTAATGTATGCAACGATCTGCAAGCGAGAATGAAAACACGAGACCATCGGATCATCGTTTCTTAGTTAATGGTTTCTTGGCATTCTTAAAGGATGGTGGGATAATGTACTCACCGATAACCAAAGAACTGAAATCCTTGATCCTATAAGAATGATCTTGACCTATTACTAAAAGCGAAACCCGAAGAGAAGATGCTTGTTACACCTTAGTTCAAGCTATCGTTCACCATTTTGTAGGACCGGAGACGATCAAATCTGGATAGAGTAGAGAACTTTTACTGAAACCTTGCTGCCCATCCTTAACCCATTTTAGATGGTATAAAGATGTCTTTTAATGAAAGTCATGCAAAGAAGCGGATCTTAACGATGAACATTGGAAAGCCAAATTTGTAGATGGACTTCCTACTTTCTTTGCGAGAAAAGTTCGAAAAAAAGCTTAGAGATAAACATGGCCAGTATGAGTATACCTTATGACCCGATATTCTTATGGCCATCTTATTTTAATAATTATCGAAGAGGATTATCATTATGTAATGATATGAAACTCCAACAATTAATGAAAAAGCGAATCTCACCAAAAGACATGAGATAGGAGAATTTTGCGATCAATTCTCTTATGACACAAAATTACAAAGATCCTCGAGAAAGCTAAAAAAGCAAAAAAAATTCTAAACCTTCTAGATCTTACCAAAAACGTTCTTCTAAGAGATCTTCAAAAACCAAAACCCCTGAAAAATCTTCCAGAAAAAGAAAGAATAGCAGAAAGAAAGATAAATCTAAAATTCAATGCTATAAATGCGGAAAGACAGGACATTTTGCTAATAAATGCAATTCAAAATTAAAACAAAAGCTTAATGAATTATCCCTTGATGAGGAAATTCAACAGAAAATTCTTAATTGTTTGTCTAATAATAACTCCGAGTCCAGCTCAGAAAATGATCTAGCTGAAGTCTATTCAGAATCTGATAATAATTCTGACAACGAACAATGTCAAACACATCTTTGTTAAGCATGTCTGACTCTTTGAAGCTAATTCTTTGGAAAGCAATCGTCGAAATGAATGGTTTTGATATTGGAGGTCCCAGATTGATGTCTTAGCGACCACCGAAATCCCTTACAGACCTCCATAGAGCAGTTAAAGATCCGGAGATCGATTAAAATTTTGGAAATCATTATAAAACACGGAAAATTGAAGACACCCTTCCTATTAACGATGCAATGTATGAAAGAGGTTATGAAACGTATTCGAGAATGTTTACACCTCTGAAAGCCTCTACAATCCGAGTTTAAAAATGAAATAAATATATTAAAATCGAAATAAAACAATTACGAATAATAATATTATTATCTTTCAAGATTTAACCAATATTAAAAATAAGTTAAATCACAAACAAGATAATATAGAATCCTCAAACAACCGAATCCTTTGATAAACGAGAATCCTCTCGAGCGGTATTTAATGTTAATGAATCAGTAGTCTTCCGAAATGGTATATTAGAATTACTTTTATTATTAAACGGGACTTTATTATCAAAGATGCCATTGCCCTAGTTGATAGTGAATGTGACATGAATCGTATCCGGGAAGGTCTTATCCTACCAAATACTTTCGGAAGACCACTCAATCTTTAACTAGTGCAAGTGGAAATACTATGAATATAAAGTATAAAATTCTGAAGCCTTAATCGTAATCAAGGTCTTTGTTTACCTACTTCTTTTGTTCTTATCCGTAATATGAATAAAAGTATCATTTTAGGCACTCCATTTCTATGCCTTTTAATGCCTATTACAAAAATTGATACTTTAGGAATTCATACAACTCTCGATAACAGGACATATTGTTTTTGAATTTATTAAAACCTTACACTAAAGAATTAAATCAAGTCAAAGACATGATTTATTCTAAAGAAAAACAAATCAATTTTATTCGAAAGAAATAAAATTTCTTACTCTGAAACAAAGAATTTTACAACCTTCTTTACGGGAAAAAAATTAAACTAATCCATAAAACTCTTATTTGAATTTGCAGTGATGTCCCAAATGCTTTACGGAGCAGGAAGAAACATATTATTTCTCTTCCTTATATCCCTAGTTTTAATGAGAAAAATATTCCTACTAAATCTCGACCCGGTCGGATGAAGAAAGAATATTTACTCCTTTGTAAAGCAAAATTGAGTCCTCTCCACGAGAAAAATTTAATAAAACCTAGTACCTCTCCTCAGGTTATCTTGCCTTTTATGTCGATAAAAATTCGAGAAATTGAGCGAGGAACTCCACGACTCGTTATCAATTATAAACCTCTTAATGAAGCCTTTGATGGATTAGATATCGAATTAGAATAAGAAAGATCTTCTTGACCAAACTTCATGATGCCACTATTTTCTCTAAATTCGATATGAAATCGAGTTTTGGCAAATTCAAATTAGAGAACAGGATACTTATAAAACTAACTTTTTGATTACCTTTTGGCCACTTCTGAATGGAATGTTCTTCCATTTGGAGTAAAAATGGACCTTCGGAATTCCGACACATCATGAATGATATTTTTAACCCCTTTCTTTGAATTTATTATACATTACATTGATGATGTTTTAATTTTCTTTTCATCTATTGAGCGACATATAAAACATTTAAATATTTTTAAAAATGTTATCATAAAAAATGGTTTGGTAGTTTACCTTTAAAATGAAACTTTTCCAAACAAAGATCGATTTCTTGGACATAATATTTCCAATGGAACTATTATTCTATTGATAGATGTATTGAATTTGCATCTAAATTTCCGGATGAAATAAAAGATATTAATCAATTGCAGAGATTTTTGGGAAGTTTAAATTATATTAGAGATTACTATCCAAATCTTTCCCAAGATGCTTATCACGTATACTCGCCTTGGAAAAATCCTTCACCTTGGAATGAAGAACATCTTGATGCGAAGAAAAATTAAATCTAGAGTTAAGCAGTTACCTTGTTTGTCCTTACCTAATCCGAATGGAAAAAGATCGTTCGAATAGATGCTTCCAATCTGAGGATATGGTGGTATTTTAAAACAATTTAATCCAAAAAGTAATAAAGAGGATCTTATTCGTTTTACTTGAGGAACTTGGAAAGGACCTTCTTTAAATTATCCTACTATTAAAAAGAATGCCTTTCAATTGTCAATGTGTTTTTAAATTTTCGGATGATCTTTTAAATCGGCACTTTTTAATTAGAGTTGATTGTTAAATTTGCAAAACAAATCTTTAAAAAGATGTTCAAAATTTAGCTTCAAACAGATATTTGCTACTTGGCAAAGTATTTTATCGATGTTGACTTTGATATTGAGTATATCAAAGGAAAAGCGAGAACTCTTTCTGGGATTTCCTAACTAGAGAATATTTGCGGGAATGACCAGGTAGAAGTCGTGGCAGCATCGATCGGGGCCGAAGCGGAAAGTAAATCCGTATTATATCTGAATTTCTAGTCTAAATACTCAATCCGATAATTCTTGACTTCTTCTAGCCGAATGAGCGATAAAGATGTTCTTCTACTACAGGAGCGATATATTCCAAATCGAAATGTGGAAGAAAGCAGTATTGTTCATTGAACGAATGATGAAAAATGGATGAAAGATCCATGGGAGATCGAGAGGCGTTATTTAACGACTCAGCAGTCTCTCCCGCTTTAACCATGTATCGCTATGTGTATGAGCAAATTATTATTAAAAGCGACATCTATGGACATTAAGCATAAACTTCATGATCCATCTAAACCAACTAGCCCATTCAATACAGTAAAACCAATTTATCGAAAGTATTATGCCTCTTGCCAATTGGGGTATTAATCCTCATACCACCCGTCTTTGTTGATTCCGGTCATACTGCGAAACGAATCAACTATTGGGATTATATTGATTCCTTTTCGCATGTTTTCTATTATCGAGAATCCTATCCGTAACCATTCTGGTTTATCCGTATCTGTCCGGATGTTACTAAAAAACGAAATTCCCAATGGTTTTTCGTTTGGTGGGATAAGCTTGGAATTACCATAGAAACTCTACGAGAATCTATTCAAAACGACATTGAAAGAATGGCAAATTTGCCTATGCCCGTATACCGATAAATAAAGAATTATCTATCTGAAGCTGTTTGCCCGTTTCATAATCCGTTTTGGAATTCCTTGGATTTGGAAGTGGGATTTTCGATGTGATTATCGAATAAAATCCTCGCTTAAAAGAGTATTTTTTACCAAGTGGTGGGATAAAGGTCTTAATCCACGTTAACGAACTTTTAAAATCCATACGAGAACCATACCGAGGCACCTTGGATGTTATCCTCAAAGCTTCTGCCTGCCACACCATCATCGATTAATCCTTTTGTCAAGATTTGGCCCGATTTAAAGCGGAAATTTCCAAATCTAAGCGAAGCAAATTAATAGTCAAAACCATGGACTATATGAAAACCCAATTCTACAATCATTCACGCATAGGCAGCGGTTCCATGAAAACTGGTAGCGATAATGAAGAATCTGAACAGAGGCGACAATGAATTCATGTCTTGCATTTGAGAAAGTCGAGGAGGCAAGAGCCTACGATGGGAGACTTTTGGGACTCTCTCACCTCAGCATGATTTGAGAAAAATGGAACAAGACAAGAAAAAGGAAAAGGAAAAGCATAAAGCTATCCTCCATTCTGATGTCAATAATCAAAAAGGACAACCACGGTAGCTCCACCATCGAGAAAGTAGCGACCCGGTGTCCTCTATTATCGAAGAAGCCAACCAAATTTGTAATCCACTCATCCGAAATGACTTTGTCTCATGCCCTCCACTTCTCACACGGTGAGATTTATAGAAGAAAAGATAAGGGCCCTTGCCAGAGCTCCTTTATCCGGGACCGCGGATCCTTTCTTATCTTCTCGACTTGTATAAATTGGGAGACCTCACCCATTGTTGAGCGTAACTTTTCTTAACATTTTTCTTTTGTATTCTCCTTGTACCTCTCTCTCTGTAAAATATTTGATATATATAAATCATGGTTTGAAGATATCGAAGACTCTTATAAAGTTTTAATTATTGCTTAGATTAATTATTATGTTTCCTTGCTGAGCTTTTAGATTACCATCTTGAAAGCGATGTCGATTCAAAACGACATATCAATCTGCAATGATAATTATAACCGTTCTTATTTCTTGAAACGTTTTATATATCGAACATTATATTATTTTAACTAAAAGCGCCATACGAGGAAGAAACACAGCCGACATAGTTTTGGGTAGAACCCCTACCCCCTAATCAACAGTATTTCATGAGATCATATATGTGATAATTTATCTTTAAATATATATTTAATATGTTTTTAAAATTCTATGCCATGTATTAATTAAGATAGATCAGGGTTAATTCTTGATTAAGTGGGACGTCACCAAAGTCGCGTTTTGAATCTTTGCCTTTGTCCATCTTGAGGAGTGTGGCTATTATTTCTTGTAAATCGTTGACAGACGTGCTTGATCAACCCTTTTCTCCGATCCTTCCCTTAATTGGTATCAGAGCCATATTAATTTATTAACATATTAATGAATATATTACTCATAGATTACACATATATGGTCACCTTGAAAAATGACTGATTTTTCAACCTCTCTTTCTACCGTAGCTAACACTTCAGCTTCTACAGTGGAAGCAACCAAACTCATAAACTATCGAGGATGTAAAGGAAGCCTTAGATAAATGGACTATTCCTAAAATCAAACCGAAACAATTTATAAAATTGGAACCTTTGATTTTATCGGAAAAGAATAATAAAAACCTTTGAAGCGTCTTTGTTCCTTTACTGTAATAACGATGAAATTTTATATTTATTGCATGTTGAAGACTTATACCCTTTTACGCAAAAATATAAATATGTTCATATAGTTAATAAATTAATATGGCTTTGATACCAATTAAGGGAAGGATCGGGAGAAAAGGGTTGATCAAGCTTGCGCCGTCATCGACGATTTACAAGAAATAATAGCCACACTCCTCAAGATGGACAAAGGCAAAGATTCAAAACGCGACTTTGGTGACGTCCCACTTAATCAAGAATTAACCTACGATCTATCTTAATTAATACATGGCATAGAATTTTAAAACATATTAAATATATATTTACTGGATAAATTATCACATATATGATCTCATGAAATCTTGTTGATTAGGGGTGGGGGTTACTACCCAAAACTATAAAAGTAAATGTGTTTCTTCCTGTATGGCGGTTTTAGTTAAAATAATATAATGTTACGATATATAAAAGCGTTACAGAAATAAGAACGGTTATAATTATCTGTTGCAGATTGATATGCTGTTTTGAATCGATTACTGTTTTCAGTATGGTAATCTAAAAGCTCAAGCAAGGAAACATAATAATTAACGGAAGCAATAATTAAAACTTACAGAAGAGTCTTGGATATCTTCAAACCACAGATTTATATATATCAAATATTTTACAGAGAGAGGTACAAGGAGAATACAAAAGAAAAATGTTAAGAAAAGTTCTGCCTCAACAATGGGTGAGGTCTCCCAATTTATACAAGTGAGAAGATAAGAGAGGATCCTGGCGTGTCCTGGATAAAGGAGCTTCATTGGGAGTCCTTATCTTTCTTCTATAAATATCACCGTGAGAAGTGGAGGCATGAGACAAAGTCATTTGGATGAGTGGATTACAAAATTTGGTTTGGCGTCTTTTGATAATAGAGGACGGTGACACCGGTCGCTATTTCCTCGATGGTGGAGCTACCGTGGGTTGTCCTTTTTCTCGATTATCGATAATCAGTAATGGAGGATAGCTTTATGCTTTTCCTTTTCCTTTCTTGTCTTGTTCCATTTTTTCTGAAATCATGGAGGTGAGAGAGTCCCAAAAGTCTCCCATCGTAGGCTCCGGTTCCTGACTTTCTCCAGCTAAGACATTGAATTCATTGTCGCCTGTTCAGATTCTTCTTCATTATCGCTAATAGCTTTTTATGGAACTGTCGCTCTTGCGTGAATGATTGTAGAATTGGGTTTTCATATAGTCCATGGTTTTGACTATTAATTTCGCTTTCGAGCTTAGATTTGGAAATTTCATTTTAAATCGGTTTGAATCTTGACAAAAGGATTAATCGATGATGGTCTTTGTGCGGCAAAGCTTTGAGGATAACATCCAAGCGAGCCCGGGTATGGTTCTGTATGGATTTCAAAAGTTTTGTTAACGTGGGATTAAGACCTTTATCCCACCACTTGGTAAAAAATACTCTTTTTAAGCGAGGGATTTTATTCTGATAATCACACTGAAAATCCCACTTCCAAATCCAAGGAATTCCAAAACGGATTATGAAATGGGCAAACAGCTTCAGACAGATAATTCTTTATTTACTGGTATATGGGCATAGGCAATTTGCCATTCTTTGAATGCTGTTTGAATAGATTCTGGTAGAGTTTCTATGGTAATTCCAAGCTTATCCCACCAAACGAAAAACCAGTTGGGAATTTCGTTTTTTAGAACATCTGGACAGATACGGATAAACCAGGAATGGTTACGGATAGGATTCTGATAATAGAAAACATGCATAAAGGAATCAATATAATCCCAATAGCTGTATCTGGTTTCTGTTGTATGACTGGAATCAACAGTACGGGTGGTATGAGGATTAATACCCCAATTGGCAAGAGGCATAATACTCTTGACAGTGGTTTTACTGTATTGAATTGGGCTAGTTGGTTTAGATGGATCATGAAGCGTATGCTTAATGTCCATAGATGCTGTTTTAATAATAATTTGCTCATACACATAGCGATACTGGTTAAAGAGGGGAGGAGACTGTTGAGTCGTTAAATAACGTCTCTTGATCTCCCATGGATCTTTCATCCATTTTTCATCATTCTCGTTCAATGAACAATCACCGCTTTCTTCCACATTTCGATTTGGAATATACCGCTTAGTAAGTAGTAGAAGAACATCTTTTCTTCGTTGGTCGCTAGAAAAAGTCAAAGAATTATCGGATTGAGTATTTAGACTAGAAATTTACGTATAATACGGATTTATTTCCTCTTCCTACCGCCCGATCATGACCACGACTTCTACTGGTCATTCCTGCAAATATTCTCTAGTTAGGAAATCCGATAAAGAGTTCTGTTTTCCTTTGATATACTCAATATCAAAGTCAAATACTGATAAAATACTTTGCCAAGTAGCAAATATCTGTTTGGAAGCTAAATTTTGAACATCTTTTTAAAGAATTTGTTTTGCAGCTGAACAATCAACTCTAATTAAAAAGTGCTGATTTAAAAGATCATCCTGAAATTTTAAAACACATTTGACAATTGAAAGGCATTCTTTTTTAATAGTAGGATAATTTAAAGAAGGTCCTTTCCAAGTTCCTGAAGTAAAACGAATAAGATCCTCTTTATTACTTTTAGGATTAAATTGTTTTAAAATACCACCATATCCTCAGATTGGAAGCATCTGGCCTCGAACGATCTTTTTCCATTCGGGATTAGGTAAGGACAAACAAGGTAACTGTTTAACTCTAGATTTAATTTTTCTTACTGCATCAGTATGTTCTTCATTCCAAGGTGAAGGATTTTTCCGAAGGCGAGTATACAGGATAGAAGCATCTTGGGAAAGATTTGGATAGTAATCTCGAATATAATTTAAACTTCCCAAAAATCTCTGCAGTTGATTAATATCTTTTATTTCATCCGGAAATTTAGATGCAAATTCAATACATCTATCAATAGGAATAATAGTTCCATTGGAAATATTATGTCCAAGAAATCTGATCTTTGTTTGGAAAAGTTTCATTTTGGGGGCAGAAACTACCAAACCATTTTTTATGATAACATTTTAAAAATATTTAAATGTTTTATATCTTTATTCAATAGATGAAGAGAAAATTAAAACATCATCAATGTAACAGATAATAAATTCAAGAAAAGGGTTAAAAATATCATTCATGATGTCTTTGGAATTACAAGGTCCATTTTTACTCCAAATGGAAGAACATTCCATTCGTAGTGGCCAAAAGGTACTGTAAAAGCAGTTTTATAAGTATCCTGTTCTCTAATTTGAATTTGCCAAAATCCTGATTTCATATCGAATTTAGAGAAAATAGTGGCATCATGAAGTCGGTCAAGAAGATCTTTCTTATTCGGAATTGGATATCTAATCCATTGAAGGGCTTCATTAAGAGGTTTTTAATTGATAACGAGTCGTGGAGTTCCTCGTTCAATTTCTGAATTTTTATTGACATAAAATGCGATACAACCTGTGGAGAGGTACTAGGTTTTATTAAATTTTTCTGTTGGAGGGACTCAATTTCGGTTTTACAAAGGAGTAAATATTCTTTCTTCATCTGACTGGGTCGAGATTTAGTAGGAATATTTTTCTCATTAAAACTAGGGATATAAGGAAGAGAAATAATATGTTTCTTCCTGTTCCAGAAAGCATTTGGGACATCACTGCAGATTTCAGTTTGAAGAGTTTTATGGATTAGTTTAATTTTTTCCTGTAAAGAAGGTTGTAAAATTCTTTGTTCTGTAGTAAGAAATTTTATTTCTTTCTGAATAAAATTGATTTATTTTTCTTTAGAATAAATCATGTCTTTGACTTGATTTAATTCTTTAGTGTAAGGTTCTTGTAATAAATTCAAAAACAATATATACATTATTGAGAGTTGTATGAATTCTAAAAGTATCAATTTTTGTAATAGGCTTTAAAAGGCATAGAAATGGAGTGCCTAAAATGATACTTTGATTCATATTACGGATAAGAACAAAAGAAGTAGGTAAACAAAGACCTTGATTACAGATTAAGGCTTCGAGAATTTTATACTTTATATTCATAGTATTTCCACTTGCACTAGTTAAAGATTGAGTGGTCTTCCGAAAGTATTTGGTAGGGATAAGACCTTCCCGGATACGCCTCATGTCAAACACCACTATCAACTAGGCAATGGCATCTTTGATAATAAAGTCCGGTTTAATAATAAAAGTAATTCTAATATACCATTTCGGAAGACTACTTGATTCATTAACATTAAATCTTGCTCGAGAGGATTCTCGGTTTATCAAAGGATTCGGGTTGTTTGGAGGATTCTATATTATCTTGTTTGTGATTTAACTTATTCTTAATATTGGTTAAATCTTGAAAGATAATAATATTATTATTCTCAGAATTGTTTTATTTCGATTTTAATATATTTATTTCATTTTTAAATCTCGGATTGTAGTAGGCTTCTCGCAGGTAGAAACATTCTAATAATACGTTTCATAACCTCTTTCATAATCGCATCGTTAATAGGAAGGTGTCTTCACCTTCATGTTTTATAATGATTTCCAAAAATTTTAATCGATCTCTGATCTTTAACTGCTCTGGCCGAGGTCTAGTAGGGATTTTTTGGTGGTCGCTTAAGACATTAATACCGGGACCTCCAATATCTAAACCATTCATTTCGACGATTGCTTTCCAAAGAATTAGCTTCAGATGAGTCAGTATTACGCTTAACGATCTGAGTTTGACATTGTTCGTTGTCGAATTATTATCGATTCTCAATAGACTTCACTAGATCATTTTCCTAAAAATGGACTCGGAGTTATTATTAGACAAACAATTAAGAATTTGTCATGTTGAATTTCCTCATCAAGGATAATTCATTAAGCTTTTGTTTTAATTTTGAATTGCATTTATTAGCAAAATGTCCTGCTCTTCCGCATTTATAGCATTGAATTTTAGATTTATCTTTCTTTCTGCTATTCTTTCTTTTCTCGGAAGATTTTCGGGGGTTTGGTTTTGAAGATCTCTTAGAAGAACGCTTTTGGTAAGATCTGAAGGTTTAGAATTTTGGCTGCTTTTTAGCTTTCAAGATACCGTAATTTTGTGTCATAAGAGAATTGATCGCAAAATTCTCCTATCTCATGTCTTTTGGTGAGATTCTATTTTTCATTAATTGTTGGAGTTTCATATCATTACATAATGATAATCCTCTTCGATAATTATCAAATAAGATGGCCATAAGAATCTCGGTCATAAGGTATACTCATACGGTCATGTTTATCTCTAAGCTTTTTTCGAACTTTTTCTGGCAAAGAAAGTAGGAAGTCCATCTACAAATTTGGCTTTCCAATGTTCACTGTTAGCATCTGCTCTTTGCATGACTTTCATTATAAAGACATCTTTATACCATCTAAAATGGGTTAAGGATGGGCAACGAAGGTTCTGTAAAAGTTCTCTACTTCTATCGGTATTTGACTGTCCTGGTCCTACAAAATGGTGAACGATAGCTTGAACTAAGGTGTAACAAGCATCTTCTCTTCTGGTTTCAGTTTTAGTAATAGGGTCAATATCATTCTTATAGGATTGAAGGATTTCAGTTCTTTGGTTATCAGTGAGTACATTATCCCACCATCCTTTAAGAATGCCAGTAAAACCATTAACTAAGAAACGGCGGATCTGATGGTCTCGTGTTTTCATTCTATTTGCGCAGATCGCTGCATACATTAAGATATGGTGGATAGTTTCAAAAATTTGATATTCTGTTTTACCGTCGATATTCCATTCATAGATAGTCTTACCATGGTAAGACTTCTGGGAATGAAGAAAGTCTTCTTCATACGTAATATCCCGAGGAGTAGGTCTCAGGATAGTAATACCGCTTTGGGTCCGGATAAAGCCATTCTATTAATAGGCTTTTCATTATAAGTAGTTTTATTAATATTTTGCATTTCAAAAATTATTCGGATGTCAAAAATATTAATAGGGAAATATTGGAATCATCATCTTCATTATCGAAGATTACTATTACTCGTATGAGAGGAAGGTTGTCCGCACATCATATTGAAATGGGGATGTGGATGCGGGTGTGAGTTTTAAATCTTTCATTTTGTTTAAAAGATTATCAATAAAACTATCACCGCTTTTAGAAGATTTAATTTTAAAATTACTAACTTCTAAAGGTGGTTTTATAGTTCTTCTGGTTGAAGGTCAATTTTTGAGGAATAATCGACAATTATCATTAATATGATTTATTTGTTCTTCTATCCTCGGTTAACTGCTTTTCCTACAGTTTGAAGAATAGATTAGTATAATTATTCTGCTTTAGACAAAGGCAAAATGTCTTTAATCTTAACATCATCTTCATTGATGAGAAACTTGAAATATCAACATATGGATTAATAACCAAGGACTTTAAATTTTCATTTCTGAGCTAAGTTCAAGAGACTTAGGAGGGGATGGATAGATTGAATAATATTACCATTTGTAGTAATCCAATCCTTTTGATATCCGATTAATACATTTAATTGACTTTCAAAGATATAAAAATCGATTTTAAGACGTAATCATAATACCATTTAACAAATGATAATATACACTGATTATTATTCAGATAAGCATAATAATTAGCTTTAATTTCTGCTAACTTATCATTATCATGATTTTTAAAATACCAATTTCTAAAATTCTGGTATTTATCCTGCATGAACTCCTGATTTAAACATTGACGAATTTTACTATTTGGAGAAAAATCCATTTAACACTCAAAATTCATATCACTAGCAGTTGGACTGTAAGGTCTTCTGTTTTGAGGAGTAGCCTCATAAATACCATGAGGTATTTGATTTTCAGAAATATGAATTCCTCTAACAATGTCTTCATTTTTGACAGACTCATTGCTGGGATTTTTAGACTCTTGATAAACAGATTCTAAAGGGTCAGACACAGATTGTCTAGACGATTCAGGAAAATCAATATTATAAGAAATATTGTTTATAGACCGACTTCGGTTAAAAGGTCTTTGAAATTTTAAATAAACATTTCTATTACTGTTTTGGATAACATCTTCAATGTTTTGTCTAATTATAGGTTTGGTAGGAACGGCATTAGTAATTTGCCATTGTTTTGGGAAAGTAATTTCTTCCCAAGGGATCATTCTGGGAATAGCCACTTGACTACTAAAGAGGTTAGTATCAATAAGGACAGTATGTCCTTGTTGGCTTTGCTTTCTGATATAGGGATTTAAAGTCGTTAAAACTTTAAGGTGTATACGAATAAGATGGCAAAAGGAGGGATCCGGTAGTATTCATAACCGTGAGATATAATTCTCATTTCTAAAACTTTTGTGATTATTATCGCTAGGGCAATACTTAAATTCGGATAGATATTAAAGTATCTTCGGTCCATGGGCAAGGCTAGTTTTAATAGCTCCAATGAGAGAGCTTTCCGGTTAAGACACCTACCATCTCTAAGTGTACACCTTTGAATATCACCGGTATTTTGGCCAAGTAAAGTCAAAGCTTTAAAGGCTACTTGGACAAGTCCTATATATGAACATATTTATATTTTTGCGAAAAAGGGTATAAGTCTTCAACATGCAATAAATATAAAATTTCATCGTTATTCTCAGTAAAGGAACAAAGATGCTCAAAGGTTTTTATTATTCTTTACTTGATAAAATCAAAGGTTCCAATTTTATAAATTGTTTCGGTTTGATTTTAGGAATAGTCCATTTATCTAAGGCTTCCTTTACATCCCGATAAGCTATGAGTTCTATTGCTTTCCATTGTAGAAGTTTGAAGTGTTAGCTACTAGAGAAAGAGAGGTTGAAAAATCACCATTTTCAAGGTGACCATATATGTAATCTATGAGTAATATATTCATTAATATGTTAATAAATTAATATGGCTTTGATACCAATTAATGGAAGGATCGGAGAAAAGGGTTTTTCATGGAACTGTCGTCTTGCGTGAATGATTGTAGGAATTGGGTTTTCATATAGTCCATGGTTTTGACTATTAATTCTGTTTCAGTTAGATTTGGAAATTTCTTTTTAAATCGGTTTGAATCTTGACAAAAGGATTAATCGATGATGGTGTTTGGCAGCTTTGAGGATAACATCCAAGCGGGCTCAGGTATGGTTCTCGTATGGATTTCAAAAGTTACGTTAACGTGATTAAGACCTTTATCCCACCACTTGGTAAAAATACTCTTTTTAAGCGAGGATTTTATTCGATAATCACATCGAAAATCCCACTTCCAAATCCAAGGAATTCCAAAACGGATTATGAAATGGGCAAACAGTTTCTGCAGATAATTCTTTATTTATCGTATATGGGCATAGGCAATTTGCCATTCTTTGAATCTTTGTTTGAATAGATTCTGGTAGAGTTTCTATGGTAATTCCAAGCTTATCCCACCAAACGAAAAACCAGTTGGAATTTCGGTTTTTAGAACATCCGGACAGAATACGGATAAACCAGGAATGGTTACGGATAGGATTCTGATAATAGAAAACATGCGTAAAGGAATCAATATAATCCCAATAGCTGTATCTGGTTTCCGTTGTATGACTGGGATTCACCATAACGGTGGTATGAGGATTAATACCCCAATTGGCAAGAGGCATAATACTCTTGACAGTGGTTTTACTGTATTGAATTGGGCTAGTTGGTTTAGATGGATCATGAAGCGTATGCTTAATGTCCATAGATGCTGTTTCAATAATAATTTGCTCATACACATAGCGATACTGGTTAAAGCGGGGAGGAGACTGTTGAGTCGTTAAATAACGTCTCTTGATCTCCCATGGATCTTTCATCCATTTTTCATCATTCTGTTCAATGAACAATACTGTTTCTTCCACATTTCGATTTGGAATATACTGTTCGTAGTAGAAGAACATCTTTTATCGTTGGTTGCTGTGCTAGAAGAAGTCAAGAATTACCGGATTGAGTATTTAGACTAGAAATTACAGATAATACGGATTTACTTCCTCTTTTACCATTGATCATGACCCACGACTTCTACTTGGTCATTCCCGCAAATATTCTCCGTTAGGAAATCCAGAAGAGTTCTTTTTCCTTTGATATATACTCAATATCAAAGTCAACATCGATAAAATACTTTGCCAAGTAGCAAATATCCGTTTGGAAGCTAAATTTTGAACATCTTTTTTAAAGATTTGTTTTGCAGCTGAACAATCAACTCTAATTAAAAAGTGTTGATTTAAAAGATCATCCTGAAATTTTAAAACACATTTGACAATTGAAAGGCCTTCTTTTTTAATAGTAGGATAATTTAAAGAAGGTCCTTTCCAAGTTCCCTCAAGTAAAACGAATAAGATCCTCTTTATTACTTTTAGGATTAAATTGTTTTAAAATACCACCATATCCTCGTATTGGAAGCATCTCATTCGAACGATCTTTTTCCATTCGGGATTAGGTAAGGACAAACAAGGTAACTGCTTAACTCTAGATTTAATTTTTCTTACTGCATCAGTATGTTCTTCATTCCAAGGTGAAGGATTTTTCCGAAGGCGAGTATACAGGATAGAAGCATCTTGGGAAAGATTTGGATAGTAATCTCGAATATAATTTAAACTTCCCAAAATCTCTGCAGTTGATTAATATCTTTTATTTCATCCGGAAATTTAGATGCAAATTCAATACATCTATCAATAGGAATAATAGTTCCATTGGAAATATTATGTCCAAGAAATCGATCTTTGTTTGGAAAAGTTTCATTTTAAAGGTAAAACTACCAAACCATTTTTTATGATAACATTTTAAAAATATTTAAATGTTTTATATCTTTGCTCAATAGATGAAGAGAAAATTAAAACATCATCAATGTAATGTATAATAAATTCAAAGAAAAGGGTTAAAAATATCATTCATGATGTGTTTGGAATTTCGAAGGTCCATTTTTACTCCAAATGGAAGAACATTCCATTCAGTAGTGGCCAAAAGGTACCAGTAAAAGTAGTTTTATAAGTATCCCGTTTCTCTAATTTGAATTTGCCAAAATCCCGATTTCATATCGAATTTAGAGAAAATAGTGGCATCATGAAGTTTGGTCGAAGATCTTTCTTATTCTAATTGGATATCTAATCCATCAAAGGGCTTCATTAAGAGGTTTATAATTGATAACGAGTCGTGGAGTTCCTCGCTCAATTTCTCGAATTTTTATTGACATAAAAGGCGCATAACTCCGTGGGAGAGGTACTAGGTTTTATTAAATTTTTACATTGGAGGACTCAATTTCGGTTTTACAAAGGAGTAAATATTCTTTCTTCATCCGACCGGGTCGAGATTTAGTAGGAATATTTTCTCATTAAAACTAGGGATATAAGGAAGAGAAATAATATGTTTCTTCCTGCTCCGTAAAGCATTTGGGACATCACCGCAGCATTTCAAATAAGAGTTTTATGGATTAGTTTAATTTTTTCCTCGTAAAGAAGGTTGTAAAATTCTTTTGTTCTCAGAGTAAGAAATTTTATTTCTTTACGAATAAAATTGATTTGTTTTTCTTTAGAATAAATCATGTCTTTGACTTGATTTAATTCTTTAGTGTAAGGTTCTTGTAATAAATTCAAAAAACAATATGTCTCATTATTGAGGTTGTATGAATTCCTAAAGTATCAATTTTTGTAATAGGCATTAAAAGGCATAGAAATGGAGTGCCTAAAATGATACTTTGATTCATATTACTTGATAAGAACAAAAGAAGTAGGTAAACAAAGACCTTGATTACGATTAAGGCTTCAGAATTTTATACTTTATATTCATAGTATTTCCACTTGCACTAGTTAAAGATTGAGTGGTCTTCCGAAAGTATTTGGTAGGGATAAGACCTTCCCGGATACGCTTCATGTCGCAAAGACCACTATCAACTAGGCAATGGCATCTTTGATAATAAAGTCCGGTTTAATAATAAAAGTAATTCTAATATACCATTTCGGAAGACTACTTGATTCATTAACATTAAATACTTGTTAGAGGATTCTCGTTTATCAAAGGATTCTAAGTTGTTTGGAGGATTCTATATTATCTTGTTTGTGATTTAACTTATTCTTAATATTGGTTAAATCTTGAAAGATAATAATATTATTATTCTCAGAATTGTTTTATTTCGATTTTAATATATTTATTTCATTTTTAAATCCTCGATTGTAGTAGGCTTCTCGTGAGGTAGAAACATTCAATAATGCGTTTCATAACCTCTTTCATACTTCATCATCGTTAATAGGAAGGGTGTCTTCACATTTACGTGTTTTATAACATGCATTTCCAAAATTTTAATCGATCTCCGGATCTTTAACTGCTCTCATGAGGTCTGAAAGGATTTCGGTGGTCGCTTAAGACATTATCTATCGGGACCTCCAATATCTAAACCATTCATTTCGACGATTGCTTTCCAATGAATTAGCTTCAGAGTCAGTATTACGCTTAATAAAGATGTGAGTTTGACATTGTTCGTTGTCAGAATTATTATCAGATTCTGAATAGACTTCAGCTAGATCATTTTCTGAGCTGGACTCGGAGTTATTATTAGACAAACAATTAAGAATTTGCTGTTGAATTTCCTCATCAAGGGATAATTCATTAAACTTTTGTTTTAATTTTGAATTGCATTTATTAGCAAAATGTCCTGTCTTTCCGCATTTATAGCATTGAATTTTAGATTTATCTTTCTTTCTCGCTATTCTTTCTTTTTCGGAAAGATTTTTCAGGGTTTTGGTTTTTGAAGATCTCTTAGAAGAACGCTTTTCAGTAAGATCTAGAAGGTTTAGAATTTTGCTGTTTTTTAGCTTTCTGAGGATACTGTAATTTTGTATCATAAGAGAATTGATCGCAAAATTCTCCTATCTCATGTCTTTTGGTGAGATTCTGTTTTTTCATTAATTGTTGGAGTTTCATATCATTACATAATGATAATCCTCTTCGATAATTATCAAATAAGATGGCCATAAGAATATCGGGTCATAAGGTATACTCATACTATCATGTTTATCTCTAAGCTTTTTTCAAACTTTTTCGCAAAAGAAAGTAGGAAGTCCATCTACAAATTTGGCTTTCCAATGTTCACTTGTTAGCATCTCGCTTTTGCATGACTTTCATTAAAAAGACATCTTTATACCATCTAAAATGGGTTAAGGATGGGCAACGAAGGTTCTGTAAAAGTTCTCTACTTATCGGTATTTGATCGTCTCCGGTCCGACAAAAATGGTGAACGATAGCTTGAACTAGGTGGTGTAACAAACATCTTCTCTCTCGGTTTCAGCTTTTAGTAATAGGGTCGATTATCATTCTTATAGGATCAAGGATTTCAGCTTCTTTGGTTATCGCTGAGTACATTATCCCACCATCCTTTAAGAATGCCAAGAAACCATTAACTAAGAAACGATGATCCGATGGTCTCGTGTTTTCATTCTGCTTGCATCGTTGCATACATTAAGATATGGTGGATAGTTTCAAAAATTTGATATTCGCTTTACCGTCGATATTCCATTCATAGATGGTCTTACCATGGTAAGACTTCTCGGGAATGAAGAAAGTCTTCTTCATACGTAATATCCCGAGGAGTAGGTCTAGGATAGTAATACCGCTGGGTCCGTATAAAGCCATTCTATTAATAGGCTTTCATTATAAGTAGTTTTATTAATATTTTGCATTTCCGAAAATTATTCTCGATTTCAAAAATATTAATAGGGAAATATCGGAATCATCATCTTCATTATCGATTACTATTATTACCGGTATGAGAGGAAGGTTGTCCGCACATCATATCGAAATGGGATGTGGATGCGGTGTGAGTTTTAAATCTTTCATTTTGTTTAAAAGATTATCAATAAAACTATCACCGCTTTTTAAAGATTTCATTTTAAAATTACTAACTTCTAAAGGTGGTTTTATAGTTGCGGGTCAAGGTCAATTTTTGAGGAATAATCGACAATTATCATTAATATGATTTATTTGTTCTTCTATCCTCGTTAACTGCTTTTCCTACAAATTGAAGGAATAGATTAGTATAATTATTCTGCTTTAGACAAAGGCAAAATGTCTTTAATCTTAACATCATCTTAATTGATGAGAAACTTCGTAAATATCAACATACCTGATTAATAACCAAGGGCTTTAAATTTTCATTTCCTGAGCTAAGTTCAAGAGACTTAGGAGGGGGATGGATAGATTGAATAATATTACCATTTGTAGTAATCCAATCCTTTTGATATCCAGTTAATACATTTAATTGACTTTCAGTATAAAAATCTGATTTTAAGACAGAATCATAATACCATTTAACAAATGATAATATACACTGATTATTATTCAGATAAGCATAATAATTAGCTTTAATTTCTGCTAACTTATCATTATCATGATTTTTAAAATACCAATTTCTAAAATTCTGGTATTTATCCTGCATGAACTCCTGATTTAAACATTGACGAATTTTACTATTTGGAGAAAAATCCATTTAACACTCAAAATTCATATCACTAGCAGTTGGACTGTAAGGTCTTCTGTTTTGAGGAGTAGCCTCATAAATACCATGAGGTATTTGATTTTCAGAAATATGAATTCCTCTAACAATGTCTTCATTTTTGATAGACTCATTGCTGGGATTTTTAGACTCTTGATAAACAGATTCTAAAGGGTCGCATACGTATTGTTTAGAGGCGATTCAGGAAAATCAATATTATAAGAAATATTGTTTATAAAAAGGTCTTTGAAATTTTAAATAAACATTTCCATTACTGGTTTGGATAACATCTTCAATGTTTTGTTTAATTATAGGTCTGGTAGGAACGGCATTAGTAATTTGCCATTGTTTTGGGAAAGTAATTTCTTCCCAAGGGATCATTCTGGAATAGCCACTTGACTACTAAAGAGGTAGTAGTATAAGGATAAGACGTGATGTCCTTGTTGGCTTTGCTTTCCGATATAAGGATTTAAAGTCGTTAAAACTTTAAGGTGTATACGAATAAGATGGCAAAAGGAGGGATCCGGGTAGTATTCATAACCGTGAGATATAATTCTCATTTCTAAAACTTTTGATGATTATTATCGCTTAGGCAATACTTAAATTCTTGGATAGATATTAAAGTATATTTGGTCCATGGGCAAGGCTAGTTTCAATAGCTCCCATGAGAGAGGCTTTCCAGTTAAGACACCTACCATCTTTAAGTGTACACTGAATACTGGTATTTTGGCCAAGTAAAGTTAAAGGTTTAAAGGCTACTTGGACAAGTCCTATATGAACATATTTATATTTTTGCAGAAAAGGGTATAAGTCTTCAACATGCAATAAATATAAAATTTCATCGTTATTCTGTAAAGGAACAACATGCTCAAAGGTTTTTATTATTCTTTTACTGATAAAATCAAAGGTTCCAATTTTATAAATTATTTCTGGTTTGATTTTAGGAATAGTCCATTTATCTAAGGCTTCCTTTACATCCTGATAAGCTATGAGTTCGGTTGCTTCCACTGTAGAAGCTGAAGTGTTAGCTATGGTAGAAAGAGAGGTTGAAAAATCAGTCATTTTTCAAGGTGACCATATATGTGTAATCTATGAGTAATATATTCATTAATATGTTAATAAATTAATATGGCTCTGATACCAATTAAGGGAAGGATCGGAGAAAAGGGTTGATCAAGCACGTCTGTCAACGATTTACAAGAAATAATAGCCACACTCCTCAAGATGGACAAAGGCAAAGATTCAAAACGCGACTTTGGTGACGTCCCACTTAATCAAGAATTAACCCTGATCTATCTTAATTGGTATCAGAGCCATATTAATTTATTAACATATTAATGAATATATTACTCATAGATTACACATATATGGTCACCTTGAAAAATGGCTGATTTTTCAACCTCTCTTTCTACCGTAGCTAACACTTCACTTTCTACAAAGGGAAGCAACCAACTCATAGCTTATCGTGATGTAAAGGAAGCCTTAGATAAATGGACTATTCCTAAAATCAAACCGTAAACAATTTATAAAATTAGAACCTTTGATTTTATCAAGAAAAGAATAATAAAACCTTTGAGCATGCCGCTCCTTTACGTATCAACGATGAAATTTTATATTTATCAGCATGTTGAAGACTTATACCCTTTTCTCGCAAAAATATAAATATGTTCATATAGGACTTGTCCAAGTAGCCTTTAAACCTTTGACTTTACTTGGCAAAATACCAAAGATTCAAAGGTACACTTAGAGATGGTAGGTGTCTTAACTGGAAAGCCTCTCTCATGGGAGCTATTGAAACTAGCCTTGCCCATGGACCAGTATACTTTAATATTTATCCGAATTTAAGTATTGCCCTAACTGATAATTTATCTGTAAATATATATTTAATATGTTTTTAAAATTCTATGCCATGTATTAATTAAGATAGATCAGGGTTAATTCTTGATTAAGTGGGACGTCACCAAAGTCGCGTTTTGAATCTTTGCCTTTGTCCATCTTGAGGAGTGTGGCTATTATTTCTTGTAAATCGTTGACAGACGTGCTTGATCAACCCTATAAAGATGTCTTTTTAATGAAAGTCATGCAAAGAGCAGATGCTAACAGTGAACATTGGAAAGCCAAATTTGTAGATGGACTTCCTACTTTCTTTGAAGAAAAAGTTCGAAAAAAGCTTAGAGATAAACATGACCTTATGACCAGTATTCTTATGGCCATCTTATTTCAGTAATTATCGAAGAGGGATTATCATTATGTAATGATATGAAACTCCAACAATTAATGAAAAAACAGAATCTCACCAAAGATGGACAACCTTCCTCTCATACCAGTAATAGTAATACTGATAATGAAGATGATGATTCCGATATTTCCCCTATTAATATTTTTGAAATCCAGAATAATTTTCAGGAAATGCAAAATATTAATAAAACTACTTATAAATGAAAGCCTATTAATAGAATGGCTTTATCTCGGACCCAGCAGTATTACTATCCTAGACCTACTCCTCGTGATATTCTCAGATGAAGAAGACTTTCTTCATTCCCGTAAGTCTTACCATGGTAAGACCATCTATGAATGGAATATCGACGTAAAATGTAATATCAAATTTTTGAAACTATCCACCATATCTTAATGTATGCAACAACAGAAAACGTAATGAAAACACGCACCATCGATCATGCGCTGCTTAGTTAATGGTTTTACCGGCATTCTTAAAGGATGGTGGGATAATGTACTCATCGATAACCAAAGAACTCAAATCCTTCAATCCTATAAGAATGATATCGATTCTATTACTAAAATCGAAACCGTAAGAGAAGATGTTTGTTACACCTTAGTTCAAGCTATCGCTCACCATTTTGTTTAGGACCAGATACAAATACCGATAAGTAGAGAACTTTTACAGAACCTTCGTGGCCCATCCTTAACCCATTTTAGATGGTATAAAGATGTCTTTTAATGAAAGTCATGCAAAGAGAGCAGATGCTAATAAAGGAACATTGGAAAGCCAAATTTGTAGATGGACTTCCTACTTTCTTTGCGTAAAAGTTCGAAAAAAACTTGTAGATAAACATGATCGTATTTAGTATACCTTATGACCAAAGATTCTTATGGCCATATTATTTCAAAGAATTATCGAAGAGGATTATCATTATGTAATGATATGAAACTCCAACAATTAATGAAAAAATGTAATCTCACCAAAAGACATGAGATAGAGAATTTTATGATCAATTCTCTTATGATACAAAATTACAAAGATCCTCGTAAAGCTAAAAAACAAAGAAGAAAATCTAAACCTTCTAGATCTTACCAAAACGCTCTTCTAAGAGATCTTCAAAACCAAAACCCTCAAAAATCTTCCGTAAAAAGAAAGAATAGTAGAAAGAAAGATAAATCTAAAATTCAATGCTATAAATGCGAAAGACAGACATTTTGCTAATAAATGCAATTCAAAATTAAAACAAAAGTTTAATGAATTATCCTTGATGAGGAAATTCAACAAAGAAATTCTTAATTGTTTGTCTAATAATAACTCCGAGTCCAAATTTCAAAAATGATCTAGTCAAGTCTATTCGTAATCCGATAATAATTCGACAACGAACAATGTCAAACTCAGATCGTTAATCGTAATACGCCATCAAGCTAATTATCGGAAAGCAATCGTCGAAATGAATGGTTTAGATATTGAGGTCCCAGATAATGTCTTAATCGACCACCGTAAATCCTTCTAGACCTCGCCCAATGTATTAAAGATCCGTAGATCGATTAAAATTTTTGGAAATCATTATAAAACATGTATATCAAGACACCTTCCTATTAACCAAGATAAAGATGAAAGAGGTTATGAAACGATTCGTAATGTTTCTACCTCTCGAGAAGCCTACTACAATCCAGATTTAAAAATGAAATAAATATATTAAAATCAAATAAAACAATTACGTATAATAATATTATTATCTTCAAGATTTAACCAATATTAAAAATAAGTTAAATCACAAACAAGATAATATAGAATCCTCCAAACAACCCGAATCCTTTGATAAACCGTAATCCTCCTAATAAGATTTAATGTTAATGAATCAAGTAGTCTTCCGTAAATGGTATATTAGAATTACTTTTATTATTAAACCGCATTTTATTATCAAAGATGCCATTGCCCTAGTTGATAGTGGTGTCGATATGAAATCGTATCCGTGAAGGTCTTATCCCTACCAAATACTTTCGTAAGACCACTCAATCTTTAACTAAAGGCAAGTGGAAATACTATGAATATAAAGTATAAAATTCTCAAGCCTTAATCAGAATCAAGGTCTTTGTTTACCTACTTTTTTGTTCTTATCCGTAATATGAATCAAAGTATCATTTTAGGCACTCCATTTCTATGCCTTTTAATGCCTATTACAAAAATTGATACTTTAGGAATTCATACAACTCTCAATAATGTATATATTGTTTTTGAATTTATTACCAAACCTTACACTAAAGAATTAAATCAAGTCAAAGACATGATTTATTCTAAAGAAAAAACAAATCAATTTTATTCGTAAAGAAATAAAATTTCTTATTACGTAACAAAGAATTTTACAACCTTCTTTACAGAAAAAATTAAACTAATCCATAAAACTCTTCAAACCGAAATCAAGCAGTGATGTCCCAAATGCTTTCCTCGAACAGAAGAAACATATTATTTCTCTTCCTTATATCCCTAGTTTTAATGAGAAAAATATTCCTACTAAATCTCAACCCAAAATGATGAAGAAAGAATATTTACTCCTTTGTAAACCGAAATTGAGTCCCTCCAATGTAAAAAAATTAATAAAACCTAGTACTCTCCCCGAGTTGTACCGCTTTTTATGTCAATAAAAATTCGTAAATTGAACGAGGAACTCCACGACTCGCTATCAATTATAAACCTTTAATGAAGCCCTTCAATGGATTAGATATCCAATTCAATAAGAAAGATCTTCTTGACCGACTTCATGATGCCACTATTTTCTAAATTCGATATGAAATCGTGATTTTGGGAAAATTCAAATTAGAGAACAGGATACTTATAAAACCGCTTTTACAAAGATTTTGGCCACTACGAATGGAATGTTCTTCCATTTGAGTAAAAATGGACCTTCGTAATTCCAAAGACATCATGAATGATATTTTTAACCCTTTATTGAATTTATTATCTCGTTACATTGATGATGTTTTAATTTTCTCTTCATCTATTGAACAAAGATATAAAACATTTAAATATTTTTAAAAATGTTATCATAAAAATGGTTTGTAGTTTCACCCCAAAATGAAACTTTTCCAAACAAAGATCGATTTCTTGACATAATATTTCCAATGGAACTATTATTCCTATTGATAGATGTATTGAATTTGCATCTAAATTTCCTGGATGAAATAAAAGATATTAATCAACCGCAGAGATTTTTGGGAAGTTTAAATTATATTCGAGATTACTATCCAAATCTTTCCCAAGATGCTTCTATCCTCAGATACTCGCTTTCTGGAAAATCCTTTACCTTGAAATGAAGAACATACCGATGCAAGAAGAAAAATTAAATCTAGAGTTAAATAGCTACCTTGTTTGTCCTTACCTAATCCCGAATGGAAAAAGATCGCTCGCACTCGATGCTTCCAATACAGTGATATGGTGGTATTTTAAAACAATTTAATCCTAAAAGTAATAAAGAGGATCTTATTCGCTTTACTTCGTGAACTTGGAAAGGACCTTCTTTAAATTATCCTACTATTAAAAAGAATGCCTTTCAATTGTCAAATGTGTTTTAAAATTTCAGATGATCTTTTAAATCAACACTTTTTAATTAGAGTCGATTGTTCACCGCAAAACAAATCTTTAAAAAGATGTTCAAAATTTAGCTTCCAAATGATATTTGCTACTTGGCAAAGTATTTTATCAAGATTTTGACTTTGATATTGAGTATATCAAAGGAAAATGTAACTCTTTACCGGATTTCCTAACCAGAGAATATTTGCAGAATGACCAAGAGAAGTCGTGGTCATGCAATAATCCGAGGCCGAGGCGTAGTAAATCCAGATTATACGTAATTTCCTAGTCTAAATACTCAATCCAAAGAATTCTTCTATTTTCTTCTAGCCACCAACAACAAAAAAGATGTTCTTCTACTACCCGAACAAGATATTCCAAATCGAAATGTGGAAGAAACAAGATTGTTCATCGAACAAAATGATGAAAATGGATGAAAGATCCATGGGAGATCAAGAGACGTTATTTAACGACTCAATAGCCTCCTCCCCGCTTTAACCAAAGATCGCTATGTGTATGAGCAAATTATTATTGAAATAAAGATCTATGGACATTAAGCATACGCTTCATGATCCATCTAAACCAACTAGCCCAATTCAATACAAGAAACCAATCGCCAAGAGTATTATGCCTCTTGCCAATCGGGGTATTAATCCTCATACCACCCGCATCGCTGATTCCAAATAATACAATGTAAACCGATACAATATCGGGATTATATCGATTCTTTTACGCATGTTTTCTATTATCGTAATCCTATCCGTAACCATTCCCGGTTTATCCAGATTCCGTCTCAGATAAATCTAAAAAACGAAATTCTAACCGGTTTTTCGTTTGGTGGGATAAGCTTGGAATTACCATAGAAACTCTACCGTAATCTATTCAAACAAAGATTCAAAGAATGGCAAATTGCCTATGCCCATATACCAAAGAATAAAGAATTATCTATGCAGTAAACTGCTTGCCCATTTCATAATCCGCTTTGGAATTCTTGATTTGGAAGTGGGATTTTCAAAGGATTATCGTAATAAAATCCTCGCTTAAAAAGAGTATTTTTTACCAAGTGGTGGATAAAGGTCTTAATCCCACGCTACCGTAACTTTTGAAATCCATACAGAACCATACCCAGCCTCGCTGATGTTATCCTCAAAGCTCACAAAAGACCATCATCGCTAATCCTTTTGTCAAGATTCAAACCGATTTAAAATGTAAATTTCCAAATCTAATCAAAATGTAATTAATAGTCAAAACCATGGACTATATGAAACCCAATTCCTACAATCATTCACGCAAGACGACAGCCCATGAAAAATCAAGTAATGATAATGAAGAATCAACAGACGACAATGAATTCAATGTCTTAGCCGGAGAAAGTCAGAACCTGAGCCTACGATGGGAGACTTTGGGACTCTCTCACCTCCATGATTTCGTAAAAAATGGAACAAGACAAGAAAGGAAAAGGAAAAGCATAAAGCTATCCTCCATTACAAAGATCAATAATCGTAAAAGGACAACCACAAGAGCTCCACCATCGAAAAGTAAAGCAAATACCGTCCTCTATTATCGTAAGACGCCAACCAAATTGTAATCCACTCATCCGACAAATTGCCTCATGCCCTCCACTTCTCACTACCGAGATTTAAAGAAGAAAAGATAAGGACCGCCAACCGACTCCACTATCCAAGACACGCCTGATCCTTTCTTATCTTCTCACTTGTATAATTGGGAGACCTCACCCATTGTTGAGGCGTAACTTTTCTAACATTTTCTTTTGTATTCTCCTTGTACCTCTCTCAGAAAATATTTTTGATATATATAAATCAGGGTTTCAAGATATCCAAGACTCTTCCAGTAAGTTTTAATTATTGCTTCTGCTAATTATTATGTTTCCTCGCTTGAGCTTTTAGATTACCATACCGAAAAATGTAAGAATCGATTCAAAACAAAGATATCAATCAACAATGATAATTATAACCGCTTCTTATTTCTTAGAAATGCTTTTATATATCGTAACATTATATTATTTTAACTAAAACCGCTTATATATGTGAAGAAACCCGCTTACTTTATAGTTTTGGGTAACCCCTACCCCCAATTAATGTAAAGAATCAAATAATATTTAATATGTTTTTAAAATTTATGCATGAGATCATATATGTGATAATTTATCTCGTAAATATATATTTAATATGTTTTTAAAATTTCTATGCCATGTATTAATTAAGATAGATCATAAGAATATCGTTAATTCTTGATTAAGTGGGACGTCACCAAAGTCGCTTTCCAATGTTCACTTTGAATCTTTTACCTTTGTCCATCTTGAGGAGTGGCTATTATTTCTTTCCTAGAAATCGCCGATGACGTGTTTCGATCAACCCTTTTCTCCCAAGATCCTTGTTTTCATTCTGCCTTTTGCCAAGAAACATCGCGTATACATTAAGATATGGTGGATAGTTTCAAAATTTGATATTCTATTTTACCGCCGATATTCCATTCATAGATGGTCTTACCATGGTAAGATTTCTCGGGAATGAAGAAAGTCTTCTTCATACGTAATATCCCGAGGAGTAGGTCTAGGATAAGAATACCCCGCCGGGTCCGTATAAAGCCATTCTATTAATAGGCTTTCATTATAAGTAGTTTTATTAATATTTTGCATTTCCTAAAATTATTCTCGATTTCAAAAATATTAATAGGGAAATATCGGAATTATCATCTTCATTATCGTGATTACTATTATCGGTATGAGAGGAAGGTTGTCCGCACATCATATCGAGCCGGGATGAGGATGCGTGTGAGTTTTAAATCTTTCATTTTGTTTAAAAGATTATCAATAAAACTATCACCGCTTTTAGAAGATTTCATTTTAAAATTACTAACTTCTAAAGGTGGTTTTATAGTCAAGTGTCAAGGTCAATTTTTTGAGGAATAATCGACAATTATCATTAATATGATTTATTTGTTCTTCTATCCTCGTTAACTGCTTTCCTACAATTTGAGGAATAGATTAGTATAATTATTCTCGCTTAGACAAAGGCAAAATGTCTTTAATCTTAACATCATCTTGTCATTGATGAGAAACTTCGTAAATATCAACATACTGGATTAATAACCAAGGGCTTTAAATTTTCATTTCCGAGCTAAGTTCAAGAGACTTAGAGGGGGATGGATAGATTGAATAATATTACCATTTGTAGTAATCCAACTTTTTGATATCCAAATAATACATTTAATTGACTTTCAAAGATAAAAATCGATTTTAAGATGTAATCATAATACCATTTAACAAATGATAATATACACCCATTATTATTCGATAAGCATAATAATTAGCTTTAATTTCTCGCTAACTTATCATTATCATGATTTTTAAAATACCAATTTCTAAAATTCTCGTATTTATCCCGCATGAACTCCTCGATTTAAACATCGATTTAATTTTACTATTTGGAGAAAAATCCATTTAACACTCAAAATTCATATCACTAGCAAATGGACCGTAAGGTCTTCTGCTTTTGAGGAGTAGCCTCATAAATACCATGAGGTATTTGATTTTCGTAAATATGAATTCCTCTAACAATGTCTTCATTTTTGATGCACTCATTGTCGGGATTTTTAGACTCTTGATAAACAGATTCTAAAGGGTCGATACGTATTGTTCAGACGATTCAGAAAATCAATATTATAAGAAATATTGTTTATAGATCGACTTTCTGCTAAAAGGTCTTTGAAATTTTAAATAAACATTTCCATTATCGGGTTCGATAACATCTTCAATGTTTTGTCTAATTATAGGTCCGGTAGAACGGATTAGTAATTTGCCATTGTTTTGGGAAGGTAATTTCTTCCCAAGGGATCATTCTCGGAATAGCCACTTGACTACTAAAGAGGTTAGTATCAATAAGGACAAGATGTCCTTGTTGGCTTTGCTTTCGATATAGGGGATTTAAAGTCGTTAAAACTTTAAGGTGTATACTAATAAGATGGCAAAAGGAGGGGATCCGTAGTATTCATAACCGTGAGATATAATTCTCATTTCTAAAACTTTTGACAGATTATTATCGCTAGGGCAATACTTAAATTTGGATAGATATTAAAGTATACCGTCCATGGGCAAGGCTAGTTTCAATAGCTCCCACGAGAGAGGCTTTCCAGCTTAAGACACCTACCATCTCTAAGTGTACACCTCAATAATCGGTATTTTGGCCAAGTAAAGTCAAAGGTTTAAAGGCTACTTGACAAGTCCTATATGAACATATTTATATTTTTGCGTAAAAGGGTATAAGTCTTCAACATGCAATAAATATAAAATTTCATCGTTATTCTCAGAAAGGAACAAAGATGCTCAAAGGTTTTTATTATTCTTTACCGATAAAATCAAAGGTTCCAATTTTATAAATTGTTTCGGTTTGATTTTAGGAATAGTCCATTTATCTAAGGCTTCCTTTACATCCCGATAAGCTATGAGTTCTATTGCTTTCCAATCGTAGAAGTCAAGTGTTAGCTACTAGAGAAAGAGAGAGTTGAAAAATCACTATTTTTTTTAAAGGTGACCATATATATGTAATCTATGAGTAATATATTCATTAATATGTTAATAAATTAATATGGCTCGATACCAAATTAAGGGAAGGATCTGAGAAAAGGGTCGATCAAGACGCCTCACAACGATTTACAAGAAATAATAGCCACACTCCTCAAGACTTTACAAAGGCAAAGATTCAAAACGCGATTTTGGTGACGCCCCACTTAATCAAGAATTAACCCCGATCTATCTTAATTAATACATGGCATAGAATTTTAAAACATATTAAATATATATTTACAAATAAATTACCACATATATGATCTCATGAAATATCGCTGATTAGGGGGTAGGGGTTCTACCTAAAACTATGTTCGACAAAGTTTCTTCCTCGTATGGCGCTTTTTAGTTAAAATAATATAATGTTCTCGATATATAAAACCGTTTCTAAGAAATAAGAACTATATAATTATCTCGTCATGATTGATATGTCGCTTTTGAATCGACATCGCTTTCAAAGATGGTAATCTAAAAGCTCAAGCAAGGAAACATAATAATTAATCTAAGCAATAATTAAAACTTACGTAAGAGTCTTCGATATCTTCAAACCACGTATTTATATATATCAAATATTTTACAGAGAGAGGTACAAGGAGAATACCAAAGAAAAAAATGCTAAGAAAAGTTCTACCTCAACAATGGGTGAGGTCTCCCAATTTATACAAGTGAGAAGATAAGAAAGGATCCGCGTGTCCTGATAAAGGAGCTCTGGCTAAGGCCCTTATCTTTTTTTTTTTAAATCTCACCGTGAGAGAAGTGGAGGGCATGAGACAGTCATTTGATGAGTGGATTACAAATGGTCAAGCATCTTCTCGATAATAGAGGACACCGGGTCGCTACTTTCGATGGTGGAGCTACCGTGGTTGTTCTTTTCTCGATTATCGACATCAGAATGGAGGATAGCTTTATGCTTTTCCTTTTCCTTTCTTGTCTTGTTCCATTTTTTTTTCTCAAATCATGGAGGTGAGAGAGTCCCAAAAGTCTCCCATCGTAGGCTCTTGCCTCGACTTTCTCCAAATGCAAGACATTGAATTCATTGTCGCCTCTGTTTTATTCTTCATTATCGCTAATAGCTTTTCATGGAACTGCTGCTCATGTGAATGATCAGAGAATTGGGTTTTCATATAGTCCATGGTTTTGACTATTAATTCGCTTTCAGCTTAGATTTGGAAATTTCGCTTTAAATCACCAATCTCGACAAAAGGATTAATCGATGATGGTGTCAAGTGCTTTGAGGGATAACATCCAAGCAGCCCGGTATGGTTCTCAGATGGATTTCAAAAGTTCGTAACGTGATTAAGACCTTTATCCCACCACTTGGTAAAAAATACTTTTTTTAAGCGAGGATTTTATTCTCGATAATCACATCGAAAATCCCACTTCCAAATCCAAGGAATTCCAAAACGGATTATGAAATGGGCAAACAGCTTCAGACAGATAATTCTTTTTTATCGGTATATGGGCATAGGCAACTTGCCATTCTTTTTGAATGTCGTTTGAATAGATTCTCGTAGAGTTTCTATGGTAATTCCAAGTTTATCCCACCAAACGAAAAACCAAATGGGAATTTCGCTTTTTAAACATCCGACAGATACTTGATAAACCAGAATGGTTACGATAGATTCTCGATAATAGAAAACATGCGTAAAAGAATCAATATAATCCCAATAGTCAGATTCGGTTTCATTGAATGACCGAATCAACAAAGACGGTGGTATGAGGATTAATACCCCAATCGGCAAGAGGCATAATACTTTCGATGCTGGGTTTTACCGTATCAATCGGGCTAGTTGGTTTAGATGGATCATGAAGCGATATGCTTAATGTCCATAGATGTCGCTTTCAATAATAATTTGCTCATACACATACGACATCGTTAAAGCGGAGAGAGACCGCTGAGTCGTTAAATAACGCCTCTCGATCTCCCATGGATCTTTCATCCATTTTTCATCATTCTGCTCAATGAACAATACTGCTTTCTTCCACATTTCGATTTGAAATATACCGCTCGTAGTAGAAGAACATCTTTTATCGCTCAATCGCTAGAAGAAGTCAAGAATTATCGGATTGAGTATTTAGACTAGGAAATTTCAGATAATACGGATTTATTTCGCTTCTACTACCCGATCATGCTACCACGACTTCTACCGGGTCATTCCCGCAAATATTCTCTCGTTAGGAAATCCTAGAAGAGTTCTGCTTTTCCTTTGATATACTCAATATCAAAGTCAACATCGATAAAATACTTTGCCAAGTAGCAAATATCTGCTTGAAGCTAAATTTTGAACATCTTTTTAAAGATTTGTTTTGGCAAATTTAACAATCAACTCTAATTAAAAAGTGCCGATTTAAAAGATCATCCCAAATTTTAAAACACATTTGACAATCGAAAGGCATTCTTTTTAATAAGTAGGATAATTTAAAGAAGGTCCTTTCCAAGTTCCTCAAGTAAAACGAATAAGATCCTCTTTATTACTTTTAGATTAAATTGTTTTAAAATACCACCATATCCTCAGATTGGAAGCACTTTCCCCGAACGATCTTTTTCCATTCGGATTAGGTAAGGACAAACAAGGTAACTCGCTTAACTCTAGATTTAATTTTTCATCGCATCAAGATGTTTCTTCATTCCAAGGTGAAGGATTTTTCCGGCGCGAAGTATACAGATAAAGCATCTTGGGAAAGATTTGGATAGTAATCTCAATATAATTTAAACTTCCCAAAAATCTCTCGCAGCTGATTAATATCTTTATTTCATCCGAAATTTAGATGCAAATTCAATACATCTATCAATAGAATAATAGTTCCATTGGAAATATTATGTCCAAGAAATCGATCTTTGTTTGGAAAAGTTTCATTTTAAAGGTAAAACTACCAAACCATTTTTTATGATAACATTTTTAAAAATATTTAAATGTTTTATATGTCGCTCAATAGATGAAGAGAAAATTAAAACATCATCAATGTAATGTATAATAAATTCAAAGAAGGGGTTAAAAATATCATTCATGATGTGTCGAATTCTCAAGGTCCATTTTTACTCCAAATGGAAGAACATTCCATTCAGAAGGGGCCAAAAGGTACCGTAAAAGCAGCTTTATAAGTATCCCGTTTTCTCTAATTTGAATTTGCCAAAACTCCCGATTTCATATCGAATTTAGAGAAAATAGTGGCATCATGAAGCTCTGGCCAAGAAGATCCTTCTTATTCTAATCGATATCTAATCCATCAAGGGCTTCATTAAGAGGTTTATAATTGATAACGAGTCGTGGAGTTCCTCGCTCAATTTCTCAATTTTTATCGACATAAAAGGCAAGATAACCTGTGGAGAGGTACTAGGTTTTATTAATTTTTTCTCGCTGAGGACTCAATTTCGCTTTTACAAAGGAGTAAATATTCTTTCTTCATCCGACCGGGTCGAGATTTAGTAGGAATATTTTTCTCATTAAAACTAGGGATATAAGGAAGAGAAATAATATGTTTCTTCCTGCTCCGTAAAGCATTTGGGACATCACCGCAGCATTTCAAATAAGAGTTTTATGGATTAGTTTAATTTTTTCCTCGTAAGAAGGTTGTAAAATTCTTTGTTCTCAGAAAAGAAATTTTATTTCTTTCCTAATAAAATTGATTTGTTTTTCTTTTTAGAATAAATCATGTCTTCGACTTGATTTAATTCTTTAGTGTAAGGTCTCTAGAATAAATTCAAAAACAATATGTCTCATATCGAGAGTCAGATGAATTCCTAAAGTATCAATTTTTGTAATAGGCATTAAAAGGCATAGAAATGGAGTGCCTAAAATGATACTTTGATTCATATTACTTGATAAGAACAAAAGAAGTAGGTAAACAAAGACCTTGATTACGATTAAGGCTTCAGAATTTTATACTTTATATTCATAGTATTTCCACTTGCACTAGTTAAAGATCGAGTGGTCTTCCGAAAAGTATTTGGTAGGATAAGACCTTCCCGGATACAGCTCATGTCAAAGACCACTATCAACTAGGGCAATGGCATCTTTGATAATAAAGTCCGTTTAATAATAAAAGTAATTCTAATATACCATTTCTCGAAGACTACTTGATTCATTAACATTAAATACCGCTCGTAGGATTCTCGTTTATCAAAGGATTCGTTGTTTGAGGATTCTATATTATCTTGTTTGTGATTTAACTTATTTTTAATATTGGTTAAATCTTGAAAGATAATAATATTATTATTCTCAGAATTGTTTTATTTCGCATTTTAAAATATTTATTTCATTTTTAAACTCCTGGATCAGTAGTAGGCTTCTCGAGGGTAGAAACATTCTCAATACGCTTTCATAACCTCTTTCATACCGTATCGTTTAATGTGAAGGGTGTCTTCACTTTTTCGTTTTTATAATGCATTTCCAAAAATTTTAATCGATCTCCGGATCTTTAACTGCTCTACGAGGTCTGTATGGGATTTCGTGGTCGCTAAGACATTAATACCGGGACCTCCAATATCTAAACCATTCATCTCGACGATTGCTTTCCAAAGAATTAGCTTCAAAGAGTCGATTACGCTTAATAAAGATGTGTTTGACATCGTTCGCTGTCGTAATTATTATCGATTCTCAATAGACTTCACCAGATCATTTTCCTCGAAATGGACTCGAGTCATTATTAGACAAACAATTAAGAATTTGTCGTTGAATTTCCTCATCAAGGATAAATTCATTGCTTTTGTTTTAATTTTGAATTGCATTTATTAGCAAAGTGTCCTGCGCTTTCCGCATTTATAGCATCAATTTTAGATTTATCTTTCTTTCTCGCTATTCTTTCTTTTTCTCGAAGATTTTCGTGGGTTTTGGTTTTTGAAGATCTCTTAGAAGAACGCTTTTCTGTAAGATCTGTAAGGTTTAGAATTTTGCTGCTTTTTTAGCTTTCGAGGATACTCGTAATTTTGTGTCATAAGAGAATCGATCGCAAAATTCTCCTATCTCATGTCTTTTGGTGAGATTCTGCTTTTTCATTAATTGTTGAGTTTCATATCATTACATAATGATAATCCTCTTCGATAATTATCAAATAAGATGGCCATAAGAATACCGGGTCATAAGGTATACTCATACTACTATGTTTATCTCTAAGTTTTTTTCAACTTTTTCTCGCAAAAGAAAGTAGAAGTCCATCTACAAATTTGGCTTTCCAATGTTCACCGTTAAGATCCGCTTTTTTGCATGACTTTCATTAAAAAGACATCTTTATACCATCTAAAATGGGTTAAGGATGGGCAACGGCGGTTCCGTGAAAAGTTCTCTACTTACTCCAGATTTGAATCGTCTCCGGTCCTACAAAATGGTGAACGATAGCTTAACTAAGGTGTAACAAGCATCTTCTTCTCGGTTTCAGCTTTTAGTAATAGGTCAAGATTATTCTTATAGGATCAAGGATTTCAGCCTTTGTTATCGCGAGTACATTATCCCACCATCCTTTAAGAATGCCAAGAAACCATTAACTAAGAAACGATGATCCGATGGTCTCGTGGTTTTCATTCTGCTTGCAGCATCGCTGTATATACATTAAGATATGGTGGATAGTTTCAAAATTTTGATATTCTCGCTTTTACCGTCGATATTCCATTCATAGATGGTCTTACCATGGTAAGATTTCCGGGAATGAAGAAAGTCTTCTTCATACGTAATATCCCGAGGAGTAGGTCTAGGATAAGAATACCCATCGGGTCCGTATAAAGCCATTCTATTAATAGGCTTTCATTATATAGTTTTATTAATATTTTGCATTTCCTAAAATTATTCTTCGATTTCAAAAATATTAATAGGGAAATATCTAATTATCATCTTCATTATCGTGATTACTATTATCGGTATGAGAGGAAGGTTGTCCGCACATCATATCGAAATGGGATGAGGACGCGGTGTGAGTTTTAAATCTTTCATTTTGTTTAAAAGATTATCAATAAAACTATCACCGCTTTTAGAAGATTTCATTTTAAAATTACTAACTTCTAAAGGTGGTTTTATAGTCATGTCAAGGTCAATTTTTGAGGAATAATCTGACAATTATCATTAATATGATTTATTTGTTCTTCTATCCTCGTTAACTGCTTTCCCTACAAATTTGAAGGAATAGATTAGTATAATTATTCTGCTTAGACAAAGGCAAAATGTCTTTAATCTTAACATCATCTTCATCGATGAGAAACTTCGTAAATATCAACATACTGATTAATAACCAAGGGCTTTAAATTTTCATTTCCTAGCTAAGTTCAAGAGACTTAGAGGGGATGGATAGATTGAATAATATTACCATTTGTAGTAATCCAACTTTTTGATATCCAAATAATACATTTAATCGACTTTCAAAGATAAAAATCGATTTTAAGACGTAATCATAATACCATTTAACAAATGATAATATACACCGATTATTATTCGATAAGCATAATAATTAGCTTTAATTTCGCTAACTTATCATTATCATGATTTTTAAAATACCAATTTCTAAAATTCGCATTTATCCCGCATTAACTCCCCGATTTAAACATCGATTTAATTTTACTATTTGGAGAAAAATCCATTTAACACTCAAAATTCATATCACTAGCAATGACTGTAAGGTCTTCTGCTTTTGAGGAGTAGCCTCATAAATACCATGAGGTATTTGATTTTCGTAAATATGAATTCCTCTAACAATGTCTTCATTTTTGATGCACTCATTGTCGGGATTTTTAGACTTTGATAAACAGATTCTAAAGGGTCGCATACGTATTGTTCAGACGATTCAGAAAATCAATATTATAAGAAATATTGTTTATAGATCGACTTTCTGCTAAAAGGTCTTTGAAATTTTAAATAAACATTTCCATTATCGGGTTCGATAACATCTTCAATGTTTTGTCTAATTATAGGTCCGGTAGAACTAGATTAGTAATTTGCCATTGTTTTGGGAAAGTAATTTCTTCCCAAGGATCATTCTCGAATAGCCACTGACTACTAAAGAGGTTAGTATCAATAAGGACAAGATGTCCTTGTTGGCTTTGCTTTTCCGATATAGGGATTTAAAGTCGTTAAAACTTTAAGGTGTATACTAATAAGATGGCAAAAGGAGGGGATCCGTAGGTATTCATAACCGTGAGATATAATTCTCATTTCTAAAACTTTTGACAGATTATTATCGCTAGGCAATACTTAAATTTTGATAGATATTAAAGTATACCGTCCATGGGCAAGGCTAGTTTCAATAGCTCCCATGAGAGAGGCTTTCCAGCTAAGACACCTACCATCTCTAAGTGTACACCAATAATCGGTATTTTGGCCAAGTAAAGTCAAAGGTTTAAAGGCTACTTGACAAGTCCTATATGAACATATTTATATTTTTGCGTAAAAGGGTATAAGTCTTCAACATGCAATAAATATAAAATTTCATCGTTATTCTCAGAAAGGAACAAAGATGCTCAAAGGTTTTTATTATTCTTTTACCGATAAAATCAAAGGTTCCAATTTTATAAATTGTTTCGCTTTGATTTTAGAATAGTCCATTTATCTAAGGCTTCCTTTACATCCCGATAAGCTATGAGTTTCTATTGCTTCCAATCGTAGAAGTCAAGTGTTAGCTACTAGAGAGAGAGGTTGAAAATCACCATTTTTCAAAGGTGACCATATATGTAATCTATGAGTAATATATTCATTAATATGTTAATAAATTGTCGCATTTTGAATCTTCGCTTTGTCCATCTTGGAGGAGTGTGGCTATTATTTCTGTAAATCGCCGATGACGCAGCTGATCAACCCTATAAAGATGTTGCTTTAATCAAATCATTTTCAAAAAGCTCTGCAGAGAAAGAAAGAAATCAAAGATTGACAATTACCTATTTTTGAAACCCAAAAACAGTTAATTTCCTCATTTCTCTTGACTTCTAAAGATATCAATAAAATTTTAATTTTTTGATACTTACCCAGCTCAAAAAATCTTCAAAATGTTCTTGAAGAAGATTTTTCATCTCAATATCCACCTCCCAAAGCACTGGACTGTTCTACCATCCGATTTTCTAAAATCCTCAATCCAAAATGATCCTTCGAAAGTCATTCATCGATATTATTCCATGTCGGTCAATCTCTTTTGAATCTGATCCACATTTAAAAATGTGTCCTTTCAAAGATCTTTCAAGATTCTTTTAATTACTAATTATTGTTTTATTGGCTTTAATTCATTCTGAATTATCTACCAGCCCAATTCAACATAAGAAACCACCGCCAATCTATAGTTTTGGGTATCGAATCGGGCTGTTGGTTTAGATGGATCATGCCAAGCGATGCTTAATGTCCATAGATGTCGCTTTCAATAATAATTTGCTCATACACATAGCGACATCGGTTAAAGCGGAGGAGATTGTTGAGTCGTTAAATAACGCCTTCGATCTCCCACGGATCTTTCATCCATTTTTCATCATTCTGCTCAATGAACAATACCGCTTTCTTCCACATTTCGATTTGAATATACCGCTCGTAGTAGAAGAACATCTTTTACCGTCATCGCTGTAAGTCAAGAATTATCGGGTCGAGTATTTAGACTAGAAATTTCAGATAATACGGATTTATTTCGCTTCTACCATTGACCGCTGCCACGACTTCTACCGGGTCATTCCTCGCAAATATTCTCCGTTAGGAAATCCTAGAAGAGTTCGCTTTCCTTTGATATACTCAATATCAAAGTCAACATCGATAAAATACTTTGCCAAGTAAAGAAATATCCGTTTGGAAGCTAAATTTTGAACATCTTTTTAAAGATTTGTTTTGGCAAATTAACAATCAACTCTAATTAAAAAGTGCCGATTTAAAAGATCATCCCGAAATTTTAAAACACATTTGACAATTGAAAGGCATTCTTTTTAATAAGTAGGATAATTTAAAGAAGGTCCTTTCCAAGTTCCTCAAGTAAAACGAATAAGATCCTCTTTATTACTTTTAGGATTAAATTGTTTTAAAATACCACCATATCCTCGTATTGAAGCACTCTATCCCCGAACGATCTTTTTCCATTCGGGATTAGGTAAGGACAAACAAGGTAACTCGCTTAACTCTAGATTTAATTTTTCATCGCATCAAGATGTTCTTCATTCCAAGGTGAAGGATTTTTCCGGCGCTAGTATACAGATAAAGCATCTTCGGGAAAGATTTGGATAAGAATCTCAATATAATTTAAACTTCCCAAAAATCTCTCAAGCAGCTTGATTAATATCTTTTATTTCATCCAAAATTTAGATGCAAATTCAATACATCTATCAATAGGAATAATAGTTCCATTGGAAATATTATGTCCAAGAAATCGATCTTTGTTCGAAAAGTTTCATTTTAAAGGTAAACTACCAAACCATTTTTTATGATAACATTTTTAAAATATTTAAATGTTTTATATGTTGTTCAATAGATGAAGAGAAAATTAAAACATCATCAATGTAATGTATAATAAATTCAAAGAAAGGGGTTAAAATATCATTCATGATGTGTCGAATTCTCAAGGTCCATTTTTACTCCAAATGGAAGAACATTCCATTCAGAAGGGCCAAAAGGTACCGTAGAAAAGCGCTTTATAAGTATCCTCGTTTCTAATTTGAATTTGCCAAAATCTCGATTTCATATCGAATTTAGAGAAAATAGTGGCATCATGAAGTTTGGCCAAGAAAATCTTTCTTATTCTAATCGGATATCTAATCCATCAAGGGCTTCATTAAGAGGTTTATAATTGATAACGAGTCGTGAGTTCCTCGCTCAATTTCTCTCAATTTTTATCGACATAAAAGGCAAGACAACCTGTGGAGAGGTACTAGGTTTTATTAAATTTTTCTCGCTGAGGGACTCAATTTCTTTGCTTACAAAGGAGTAAATATTCTTCTTTATCCTCGACCGGGTCGAGATTTAGTAGGAATATTTTTCTCATTAAAACTAGGGATATAAGGAAGAGAAATAATATGTTTCTTCCTGCTCCGTAAAGCATTTGGGACATCACCGCAGCATTTCAAATAAGAGTTTTATGGATTAGTTTAATTTTTTCCCGTAAAGAAGGTTGTAAAATTCTTTGTTCTCAGAAGTAAGAAATTTTATTTCTTTCCTAATAAAATTGATTTGTTTTTCTTTAGAATAAATCATGTCTTTGACTTGATTTAATTCTTTAGTGTAAGGTTCTTTAATAAATTCAAAAACAATATGTCATTATCGAGAGTCAGTATGAATTCCTAAAGTATCAATTTTGTAATAGGCATTAAAAGGCATAGAAATGGAGTGCCTAAAATGATACTTTGATTCATATTACTTGATAAGAACAAAAAGAAGTAGGTAAACAAAGACCTTGATTACGTATTAAGGCTTCAGAATTTTATACTTTATATTCATAGTATTTCCACTTGTACTAGTTAAAGATTGAGTGGTCTTCCGAAAGTATTTGGTAGGATAAGACTTCGGATACAAGATTCATGTCAAAGACCACTATCAACTAGTAAGCAATGGCATCTTTGATAATAAAGTCCGGTTTAATAATAAAAGTAATTCTAATATACCATTTCGGAAGACTACTTGATTCATTAACATTAAATAATCGTTTTGAGGATTCTGGTTTATCAAAGGATTCGGGTTGTTTGGAGGATTCTATATTATCTTGTTTGTGATTTAACTTATTTTTAATATTGGTTAAATCTTGAAAGATAATAATATTATTATTCTGTAATTGTTTTATTTCAGATTTTAATATATTTATTTCATTTTTTAAATCCTGGATTGTAGTAGGCTTCTCAGAGGTAGAAACATTCTGAATACGTTTCATAACCTCTTTCATACTGTACTGGTTAATAGGAAGGGTGTCTTCAGCCTTCTGTGTTTTATAACAGATTTCCAAAAATTTTAATCTGATCTCTGGATCTTTAATCTGTTCGGCGAGGTCTAGAAGGGATTTCTGGTGGTCAGTTAAGACATTAATACTGGGACCTCCAATATCTAAACCATTCATTTCGATTTATTGCTTTCCAAAGAATTAGCTTCAGAGAATCAGATTACGCTTAATAAAGACAGTTTGACATTGTTCGTTGTCGTAATTATTATCGATTCTCTAATAGACTTCAAATTTAGATCATTTTCCGAAATGGACTCGAGTTATTATTAGACAAACAGCTTAAGAATTTGTCGTTGAATTTCCTCATCAAGGATAATTCATTAAGCTTTTGTTTTAATTTTGAATTGCATTTATTAGCAAAATGTCCTGCCTTTTCGCATTTATAGCATTGAATTTTAGATTTATCTTTCTTTCTCGCTATTCTTTCTTTTTCCGGAAGATTTTTCGGGGTTTTGGTTTTGAAGATCTCTTAGAAGAACGCTTTTCGGTAAGATCTAGAAGGTTTAGAATTTTGTTGCTTTTTTAGCTTTCGAGGATACTCAGAATTTTGTGTCATAAGAGAATTGATCGCAAAATTCTCCTATCTCATGTCTTTTGGTGAGATTCGCTTTTTCATTAATTGTTGGAGTTTCATATCATTACATAATGATAATCCTCTTCGATAATTATCAAATAAGATGGCCATAAAAATACTTTGGTCATAAGGTATACTCATACTTGGCCATGTTTATCTCTAAGCTTTTTTCTAACTTTTTCTCGCAAAGAAAGTAGAAAGTCCATCTACAAATTTGGCTTTCCAATGTTCACTTATTAAAGATCCGCTTTTTTTGCATGACTTTCATTAAAAAGATATCTTTATACCATCTAAAATGGGTTAAGGATGGGCAACGAAGGTTCCGTAAAAGTTCTCTACTTACTCCAGATTTTTGATCGTCTCCGTCCTACAAAATGGTGAACGATAGCTTGAACTAAGGTGTAACAAGCATCTTCTCTTCGGTTTCAGCTTTTAGTAATAGGTCAAGATCATTCTTATAGGATTGAAGGATTTCAGGTTCTTTGGTTATCAGTGAGTACATTATCCCACCATCCTTTAAGAATGCCAGTAAAACCATTAACTAAGAAACGACAGATTTGTTTTCTATTCCTTATGTTTTTACAAAAATAATCTTATTCCATTTTATAAAATGAGTCTCATATACAAAATTTTTAAATATTAAGAATATATATTTGTTCCATATTTATTCTTAAAAATTATAATTTAGTGAGAATAATATGATAATGAAACTATGATGACAAATTTAGTGTTCTCCATTGCAAAAAAATTTGACTAATGGTGTTGGGTCATGATATTTCCTCTCTTTGGGCCGGGTAAATTGGGCTTACTCATTTAATTAATCTATTGGGCCTTTATTATTGAACTGTGAAAATCATTGGGCCCATCCACCATATTATTTCCATTTTAACCTATAAGAAGACCTGCCTTGCTCAAAGGATCGACCCATTAGACATTTTAATATCTATTGCTTTGACTTTCGAATGATGAAAAAGCATGACGGTTGACGAACTCCCGCCATGCATTAATGTGGATGGGATCATAAATTATTTGGCGGTGAAAAACAAATGGCTATAAGCAGTGGATAGACTATATGCAGTCGGCAAAACCCATCAGATCAGGTGGCTGTGTCAGATGGTATTGGGTGGCACAGTAATCCAGGCAAAGAGAGTATGACTTAGCAAGGAAGTCTTCACAAAGAGGTACGCCTCATACACTTTCATATTCATATTCTCACATACACAACAATGTAAAAATGATTATCTCTCTCTGACACTGTATATTACATTCCTCTATTGTTAACCTTGTGAACACGATATCGACTCTCACGCTCGAAGCTATCCCCGATTTTAACAAAAGTCGCCAAGCTTGTGGTGTTTACCGTGTTTATTGTCAGATCGTATGCGTCTTACGTGATTGGGACGTGGTAGAAGATCTTATGCGTTAACATCATGCGCTAGAAGGAGGGCTTTTGAGTTCTAGTGTCATTGAAATTTTTAATCACAATCGTTTAACCTACTTCGGAAGATGATGAGGAGTAGGACGGTGACGCTGTAAAGGGCGTGACGATGGTCATTAGCTCACCGCCTTTGCGTGTTTTTGGTAAAGGATCGTCTGGGTCCTTCTAAAAGTGCTCACGAGAGCACGGCCTCTAAGCATAATTCAGGAGATCTCCATCCGAAGATTCATGGTGGGGCCAGACGAAGAATGGTTTTCGATGCGGATAAGGAGCGTGATCATGGTCGAGGGCGGGCAGAAGGCTCACCGACCAAGACTCATCGTCGAAGTAATCAGGAGGACAGAGCTGCCAAGTTGGCGAAGATGGCAGACGAAGCAGATAAAGCCTTGGAGGTTTTGTTGAAACAGAGAGAAGATATAGCCGAACAGATGCTTCGCATGGCGGAATTAAGGGACGAAGCATCTAGCCATGTTCAGTCCGAAAGGCGGAGTAGGCATAAGGAGATATCACGGCGAGAGGGCAAGGAGCCAGAGTATTCTGCGCATGTGTCTAGGGATCATTCTCACAGTAGGAGAAGATCGAGGCGGCGTAACTCCCAGAAATCGATGGTCGTCGTTGGTTCTCGAAGATCGTGATGACGATGCACGAAGAAGCGTGTCGAGGGAGATCGTGCTGTAAACCGTAACAAGGAGTATCAGCGTGACCATTCTCATCATGAGGACAGAAGTGCACGCCAGAGTAGATCAAGAAGCCCCACAAGGGCAATGGGACCGACAGGAGGAGGTCAATCCACTTAGAGACAGAATGTCATTCATGAGAAAGAGGTCTCCTCGCAGCCCGAAGGTGTTGATTTTCTGGTGAAGGAGCTGAAAGAGCTCAGAAAGAAACTGGCTGAGGTCCAACAGGTGAAGGACGCTCCGGAAAAAAAGGCATCCCCTTTTTCCTCTGATATTCTCAAGGAGAAGGCATATATCACCAAAAAATTGCCTCGCATAGAAATTTACGATGGGTCCGGGGATCCTTATGACCATAGCCAGGCGTTCGACCGGCTAATGGACTATTATGATTTCACTGATGCTGCCAAGTGCCACACTTTTGTTACGACGCTGAGAAAAGATGCGAGACAGTGGATGGGAACTTTGTCGTCAGATTCGATATCTTCTTGGACCGAGCTTTGTAATAAGTTCCATGCCCGTTTTGGGAGTAACCGAAGAAGAGGAAACCCTACGGGTTTTTTGGCACAGATCCGGCATAGCTTACCAAATGAATCTTTGGGCGAAGATGTAAAGAGGTTCAGAGAAGCGCCGGTCGTGTCCGACCTCAATGACCTCCAGTCAGAGGGTTTGTTCCGAATGGGCCGGATCTGTAAAGTCCGGTAGTTGGTAAAGAAGTTGATGTTCCACCATCCAAGAGCTTGGCCGAAGCCTTTGACAAGGCGTAAGGCTATATATTTGTGGAAGAGGCCATGAATGTACTGAAGCATCCTTCTTCTACCATTTAAAGCAGATAGAAGTTCCCAAGGCCAAGTTGATCGAGAGGAGAACAGGGGGTATAATAATGATCGCAAGAGGCGCTTCAAGAAGACAATAACTCCCCAAGCGCGGCAAGGAAGCGATCGTCCCCTGCTTTCAAAATTTCAAGGTGAACAAGGTCTACACCAAATCGAATACAGATAGATCGGTGATCTTAGATCGATCGAAAACCAAATTTTCTTCGAGCCACCTCGTGATAATTATAGAACGGGACAGGGTAACTCTCGTAAGTATTGTGGCTATCATCAAGCCGCAGGCCATGACACTAACGAGTGTTGCAATTTAAAAGATTTCGTGGACAAAAAAGATTAAAGATGGCTTATTGGTGCAGTATGTGGCCGTGAACGACCAACGTGATCAGCAGAATATCAACCGTACTGTTCAGACGGTTCAAATGGCTCCCTCCATCCAAAATGCTCCAATACCGCCGCCAAGGCATGTCATCGATGTAATAATCGGTGGATCTGTAGGGAAGTTGATAGGGAAGAAAAGAAGGGCTTACTTGGATTCGGTCATGTCTGTGACAGATGCTCCCCTGAAGATTGACAGACCATTCTCAGGAACCGTCATATCATTTACGGACGCAGATTATCCTTCGGAGCCCATCGAGCCACACGAGGGAGCCTTAGTGATCACAGCGCAAGTGGGCTCGGTGGACGTGAAACGCATGATGATAGACAATGGGTCTTCGGTGGATATTTTATATGCCCATGCCTATCAGAGGATGCATCTTGATGAGCAAAAAATGGAGTTTGGGCAGGAGGCTCCTTTATAAGGCTTCAAAGAACGATCCCATTCAAAGTTGCAGAGCACTATTGAACTCCCTTATCTTCGCACAAAGACCCCAAATAGTAGTAAAATAATGTGTAAATTCTATGTTGGGCATGCGGACTCATTATAACGCTTATAATTGGGAGACCTACCTTGACCGCTTCTCAAGTCGTGACCTCCATCCTCATTTCAAAATCAAGTTCCCACTGCGCATGGAGTAGGAGAGGTGGCGGGGACTTAGATCCGCCCAAGATGTTATCGGAATGTCATATTTCCTCCGGAGTGGGGGTCAGCAAGCAGAAACAGACGATGGCGATTGAGATCGAGCCCTTCACCGAGAGCGATTCCGAATCACGCTGGTGATCCCTACAGGTGGGACGGAGGAGATCGAGTTGATCATAGGAAAGCCAGACAAGACTGTGAAGATCGGTTCGGGTCTACCAGAGCCTCTTCGAACAAACCTTATGGAACTCTTACGCTGCTATGCGGATATCTTTGCATGGGAACCACAGGACATGCCTGGAGTTAGCCGGAAGATAACTGAGCACAGTCTGGATGTAGATCCCTCGAAGAAACCAGTTCGGCAGAAAAGGCGGATCTTTGTACCCGAGCGACAGAAGATCATTGATGAGGAAATTGCAAAGCTGTTAGCTGCCGACTTCATCTATGAAATTGATTATCCCGAGTGGGTGACGAATGTGGTGTTGGTGAAGAAGCAGAATGGAAAATGGCGGGTTTGCATCGACTACACCGATCTTAATAAAGCTTGTCCGAAGGACTTTTATCCTTTGCCCCATATCGATCAACTCATCGATGCCACTTTGGGGTATGCATTACTAAACTTTATGGATGCTTTTTCAGGTTATCATCAAATATCCATGCGTAAGGAGGACATTCCAAAGACGGTGTTCATTACACACCGTTCGGTGTACGCCTACAAGAAGATGACTTTTGGCCTTATAAACGCAGGAGCCACCTACCAGAGAATGATGAACTTCATCTTCGACAGGCAGCTAGGAAGGAACATGGAGGTATATGTAGACGATATGATCGTGAAGAGCATGCAGGTTCAGAAGCATTTGGACGATCTGGAGGAATGCTTTCAGACTGTCCGTCATCGTCAACTGAGACTCAACCCGGCCAAATGTACTTTCGGCCTCGGTGCAGGAAAGTTTTTGGGATATCTGGTCAGTCAGAGGGGCATCGAGGCCAACCCGAGAAGATCCAGGCCATTCTTGATATGAAGACTCCTCAGTCGTTCAAAGACGTCCAACGTCTGACTGGTAGGATTGCAGCTTTAAGGAGGTTCGTCGCCAAATCTACGGAGAGATGCCTTCCTTTCTTTGACACATTGAAGGGCCCGAAGAATGCAAAGACGTTCCAGTGGACTTCGGAGTATGAAGACGCCTTCCAAGGCATAAAGACATATCTGTCTTCTGCTCCTTTATTGGTGAAGCCCACCCCAGCAGAGACCTTATATTTATATCTTGCAGCAAGTTCGATGGCGGTTGGAGCAGTGCTGGTTCGGGAGGTCAGTGGGAAGCAGCATCTGGTCTATTATGTCAGCCACGTTCAACGAGATGCTAAAACCATGTACCCGAATATTGAGAAATTTGCCTTTACTTTAATAATTGCTAGTAGAAAGCTTCGGTAATATTTTCAAGGTCGGCTCCTAGTCGTCTACACGGATCAGCCATTGAAGAAGGTGATGGGCAAGCCAAAGGTTTCAGGGAGACTAGCAGCATGGACTATGGAGTTTTCCCAATTCTTCATTGAATACCATCCCCGAACGGCTATCAAGCAAATGCAGAGGTCAATCGTCCGATCGAAAGCGATTATGGTTCTTCAAATAGGTCGAAATGCTTGACGTCAGATGCGATGGATCCTCTACGATAACTGTTAGTGGGGCAGGAATTATCTTGACGAATCCATAGGGGTTCAAAGTTCAGCAGGCCATCAGATTCGGGTTTAAAGCGACGAACAACGGGTTTAGTAATGGCGAAAGGTTAAGAGTGTTCGATTGGCAAAAGAGCCTAGAAGTCCGTGGTTGATCATCTCACAATGACTCTCGGTTGGTCGCCAAACAAATTGTTGGGAGATTATGAAGCTCGTGGGACCCGGATGATCAAGTATCTGGCGGAATTAAAAGACCGACTTCAGTATTTTGCTTCGTACGAGTTTCAGGGCATAGAGTGTAGCGATAATTCCATTGTCGATGCACTATCGAAGCTGGCCACTACGGATGCAGATGTTTTCAATGGATCGGTTTACTTGGAAGTTTTGCAATAGCCGAGTGTTCAGCATGAAGCAGTGATGTGTATCGAGCGATCTAACTGCTGGATGACTCCCTACATCGAGTATTTAGTAGATGGCGTCCTTCCTTCGGATCAGATGTTGGCGAAGAAGATCAAGTACAAAAGTGTCAATTTTGTTCTTATTGACGGGGATCTTTATCGATTGGCATTTTCCTCACCATTCTTTGAAGTGTCGGTTCCATCCGTTTAGTGCGCCTTCGGGAGGTTCACGAGGGTATTTATGGTGATCATATGGTCGCCAAGTCCTTGGCTTATAAAGTACTTCTCGACGAGGATACTATTGGCCTACAATTTTTAAGGAAGCTACGAGTATGTCAAGAGATGTGAAAATGCCACTAATAAATTCGATCCCACATCGCCACCTAAAGAGCTATACTCGATTTTATCTCCTATACCCTTCATTTGTCTGGGGGGTAGATATATTGGGTCCATTGCCTAAAGCTAAAGGTCAGGTCAGCTTCGTTATAGTTGTTATTGATTACATGACCAAATGGGTGGAGGCGAAGCCACTTCGATTAATAACGGAATAAGAGTGTTTGAAATTCATAAAAGAGTCCGTAGTGTTTCGCTTCGGGATTCCTAGAGTATTGATATCGCATAACCAAGCCCATTAAAGGGATCCAAATTTGAAGGATTTTTAAAGGAGTCAGATTCAAAGATAAGAAGACTTCTATGGGCTCACCCACAAATAAATGGACAAATTGAGGTGACCAACAGACGTCATTGAATCTGGATCAAGCAGATCGGATGAAGCTAAAAGAAGATGGCCGTAAGAGCTCCTCAACAAGGTGGGGCTTACCGGACCACGCCGAGGACGCACCACGGGGATTCATCTTTTAGGTCGGCTTTACTGATCGATGCCTTGGTCCCAAATCGAAATTGGATCTCCAAGTCTTGGTCACCAATTCAAAGAGATCTATAATGACGAAGGACCAAGGCCAACTTGGATCTACTAGAAGAAGTCGAGAAGTGGCTTTACTCAAATTGATCGCTTATCAACGAAGAGTAGCTAAACATTACAACAAAGGAGTCAAACTTGCAGATTCAAGTAGAGACTTCGTCCTCGTGAGAAGCCAAGCTTCTACACCTCAAAACACGGAAAGTTAATGCCAAACCGGGAAGGGCCGTATGAAGTGATCAAGTATCAAAGCCGCACTTATCGGTTAAAGGCATTAGATGGTTCCAGATCAAGAACACTTGGTATCTTTGGCGAGCTTCTAAATACTTTCAATAGAGATCAAGTCAATTTATTGGAAGTCTGTATATGATTGTCCATTATCAATAAAAAGTCACTTTTCACAATTGATCCTGGTCCTATTTGTCCTAAGGTCACTATGGTGTAAGGAGGTATGGTAGGACTCGTTGGCCATTCGATGGCAGCCCATTTGTTGTTCTACCCCGAGTGGTAGACAAAGGTCCTTATGATCCTATATTGATTTTACCAAGGGTGGTAAGTCAATGGTCACTATTGATCCTGGTCCTATTTATCCTAAGGTCGCTATGGTGTAAGGAGGTATGGTAGGACTCGCCGCCCATTCGATGGCGTTTCATTTGTTGTTCTACCCCGAGTGGTGTAGACAAAGGTCCTTATGATCCTATATTGATTTTACCAAGGGTGGTAAGTCAATGGTCACTATTGATCCTGGTCCTATTTGTCCTAAGGTCACTATGGTGTAAGGAGGTATGGTAGGACTCGTTGGCCATTCGATGGCAACCTTTTTAGTAGGCGTGTCCTTATGGGTTTGATTTACCATGACCGATAAAAAAATTCCATGGTCCTTATATCTTGGTCCTTATATCTTGATCCTTATATCTTGGTCCTTATATCTTGATCCTTATATCTTGATCCTTATATCTTGGTCCTTATATACTTGTTCTACCCCGAGTGGTAAACAAGATCTTGTTGTTACAAAGACTACCAACAGAAGTTCACTTTACACATGACCGATCTCACACTTCGAAACCGATGAGTATATATTACTTTATTTTATTTAAGTGTTGAGTTCAGTCCATTCAATTTAGTCAAGTTAAATTCTGTCCATAAAATTTAATTCACTTCATTTCATAAATTAACCATTATATGCCTTATCTGATTCACTATTTGGGTTCGGTTCATTGATACCGAATTATTGACGAGAAACTAACCAAAGCAGAGTTCACAATCAAGGAAATTGAAGATTCATCAATAAAATAAAACATTCATTCGTTCGATTCATTCATAAACTGATCACACGAACATAAAAACACTGTCAAAATCCATATATAAAGTTTCAAAATAATCCCAGAAACATTAAAAGTTTAAGTAGTTAAATTTTTACATAGTTAGAACAAAAGCAGGAGGGACATTCAGGCACCACCTTCGTCCTCAGAGTTAAGAAGGGCCGGATCCAGCTGAGCTGCAGATAGCTTTTCTTTGCCTCGCTCTCGGCAATCTTCATATCCCTCCGAATAGACCTTCATGATTTCGGCATTAAGTTCGTCCGAGTCCTTGTAGTCCGCTCAATCGCTTCCAGCTCTTCTACGTAAGAGGACCCCGCCCCTCAAGCTCCTTTATTTTATGACGAAGTTTATGGCGTTTGGCCTCAGTGCCTTCGTTCTTCGTCTCCGGTCTTCACCGAAGCTTCGCCAAGTTGGATCGCTAAGCTTGGTTGGTGAAGAAAACTCCTCGCTTTTGGCCTTCAAGTAAGTTTTCTTCACCAAGTCATGTTCATATCGCTTAAAACTTTTGGTCGGCTTTGACGCAGCCCAACCCATCCTCGTGGGTTCTCAACTCGTCGTCGACGCGTCTTCAAGTCCATCCCGGCCCTGCCTAAGTCTCTTTAAAAGCCGTTGATGGTATGAAGAGCGCGTTTCACGATCGACCCTTTCTCGATCTAGAGTTGATCTTAGCATATCTATTTCTTTTCATGAAGTCCTCCTCGACCTCCCCCATTTATGTGCCTCTGGACGCAAAAGTCCAAGACAAATATTAACTGCATATATTCAACAAAGATTCAAGTCGCACCAGATATCCAAGCAAGAACAGAGAAATAAAAAATAAAGAAATGGTTATTTACCTTAGCGAGATAACTCATCCCTTCATCGAGCAGATTCACGTCTGCGGTGGTCACCGAACCGATGGTCGCCGCTGCCCGCATTTAAGGCCCCAAGAGGTCAAAGGGAAATTTGCATTGAATCTAGGCCACAGAGTTTGGAGACCCTACGGCCTCGACATGATAACCCTGACCTGAAGGACCGGGTCATTCGGGAGAGGGTCTCGACCTTTCCGGAGAAGGAGCTGGCTGTTCAGGAGGAGTAGGGTCCGCATATATAGTCTCGGGAGAAGGGGATTTATTGGGAATCGGCTCTTGAGGAGATAGGGTCAAGCGAAACTTGGATGGTCGTCGGTGTACGCTTCTCTTCCCGACAAATGTTGGAACCGTTTCGTCTTGCTCACCTTCTTCGGCTATTTGTATTTCTACAGGCGGCACGAAGGGTGGGATGATCGAAGCCTGTGGCACCCTGAGTTCTTTGGCGGTCAGGGGCGTTATCTTGGTTTTCAGTTTTTTGGTTCAAAGGATACTTCTTCGATCAGGACGATCAAGTAAGCCTCCTCTTCGAGGAATTGATGTTGCGGTTGGTTCAATTTTTGGGGTGGTTTCGGAAGGGCTAGGGAGAGGAGTTGATTTGGGTTTTCTAATGGCCCTCCTCTTCTGACGAGGACGGAGGGTCTCTTCCGATCTGAGCCTCATTAGCTTCGCTCTTCCGTTCGAATTGCTTGTGTATCTCCTGGTCTGGTTCGGCCGGGAGTAGCTTCATTGGCAAAGTCTCAACAACTTCCAAGACTTCCTTGACAAAAAATCTTCAACTCCTTTATTTCTAAAGAGCTCTATTCTCGATCAAGATATCTTGCATGAACCAAACAAATTCCGTGTTAGATTCCACATTATAAAAGCATTTTCAAAAATTTATATAAAATAGACCGACACTTACATTTATGGTCATATAACCATGCCTGCTTCGAGAGAAGTCCATACTTCCACTCCTCCTTAGGAAAATTGTCGAAAAGTTCCATCATTTCAACTTCCCGTTCGTCAGAAATGTCTCCGAAGTCAGCAGAGATCTTCTCGTCAGTGGCCCAGTTCGGTAAAGAAGAAATTTCGGGACCTTTGACGTAGAACCATTTCTCGTGCCATCCCCTATTGCTCGAAGGAGTGTTCACCAGCGAACGCCTCTCGAACTTTTCTCCTGACTTCGGGGAATGTTTGCTAAGGGCCTTGAACCCATTCTCTCTAGATTGGACTATCTTGTATACGGTGAAGAAGAAGTCCAAGGAAGGCTCAACGCCCAATTCATGGCAGAAGGCCACGAAGGCCAAAATATGAATATAAGAGTTTGGTACTAGTTGGGCGAACCCCACGCCCAGGAACCCCAGTATGGTCGCTATAAAAATGTGCAGAGGGAAACGAACCCCCTTCTCGAGTAAGGTCATAGGGACGGCCGTCCACCCTCTGGCCATTGATACATCTTTTCGCCGGATCTGGGAACCCTAACCGCATGGGTATCCGGAATGTGGTACCGGGATCGAATCCTCTATAACTCAGCCTCAGTCACGATAAAGGGAGTATTGGCATGCGACAAGCGATCCGTGCTCCTGTAGTATTCGGAGGGGATTTTAGGAGTTTTTGGGAGCGGGTTCTTGTCGGTTTTCGACCCCTTGGGATTCAAGGTCGAAGTCCCTTCGCGAGGGTTAGGGTTTGGTGGAACGACGGTGATCGGTGTAGTACCGGTATGGGTGAACCTTGTTCGTAGTCTTGGGAAGCCATTTTGACGGTTTGCAGAGAGGAAGAAAGAGAGTTCGAGAGGAGCGAGAAAATTCAAAAGGCGCTCAATTTCAAATGGGCGTAAAAAAAGCGCCAAATTTGGTAAAGTTATCTTTTATCTGATTTATTTTACCACGGTGTTCAAGGCCGCACACATTAAATGTTAGTAATGATTTAGAATTTGAATGGGAAGTGTCCTGCCCGGTCCAGATATTTAATAGACATGGCCTTTCTGATTTGGGCCTCCGTTCTCCTCTCATATCATCTCGTGAACAGCAACTGGGTACACTTCAATTATTTCTTACTATGGACCTTTAGTTAATTATCATTGACCATTTATAGTTTTCTATTAAACATTCTTGCTCAACAAAAAAACTAGGGGCAATGTTGGGTCATGATATTTCCTCTCTTTGGTAGGGTAAATTGGGCTTACTCATTTAATTAATCTATTGGGCCTTTATTATTGAACTGTGAAAAGTCATTGGGCCCGATCCACCATATTATTTTCATTTTTAACCTATAAGACCTGCCTGCTTCAATGGATCGACCCATTAGACATTTTAATATCTATTGCTTTGACTTGCAATGATGAAAAAAGCATGACAATTGACCGAACTCCCGCCATGCATTAATGTGGATGGGATCATAAGCCGGCCAATGGTGAGAAAAAAAAGTGGCCATAAGCGTGGATGTACTATATGCGTTTCAGCAGAACCCATCGATCGGAATGGTGTCGGATCGATGGTATTGGGTGGCACAAAGAATCCAGTGCAAAGAGAGTATGACTTAGCAAGGAAGTCTTCACAAAGAGGTACGCCTCATACACTTTCATATTCATATTCTCACATACACACAATGAAATGATTATTATCTCTCTAGACACTAGACATTACATTCCTCCATTGTTAACCTTGTGAACACGTATCACGACTCTCGCGTCTGAAGTTATCCCCGATTTTAACGGTAGTCGAGCTTGTGGTGTTCTGAGTGTTTACTTGTCGCAGGATCGTATGCCTTACGTGATTGGGACGTGGCGTAAGATCTTGGCGTTAACAAATGGTATTTTGATTAGGCCCGAAATCTAGAGAGAAAAATGGAAAAGGTATTATTATTATTATTATTATTATTATTATTATTATTATTATTATTATTATTTTTATTTATTATTATTATTATTTAAGGTATTTTAAAAATAAAATTTGACTAATTTTATATAGTAAATTATAATAATTATAAATTATATAAAAGGTATTATTAATTATAATATTTTTTGTAAACAAATATTTAAATTGAATTTAAAATTACAACACTAAATATGTTATGCTTTTTTTATTTTTTATTTTAGTATTTTTTTTTGTTTCGATTAATTTAAGTATTTTGATTAAATGGTTTAATGATGTAAATATAGTTTTCTGTTTTGCACACGTCAGCAAATGTTGTCACGTCAGCAAAAATTGTCCATGTATTAACAGAGTTAGTCTATGTGGCATCTCCGTTAAGGGCAGGGGCACGGTTGACCTAAATGTGTAACGTTAAGGGTACTTTTGAAAAAAAAAATTAGTTTAGGGTGAAAGTGGGACATTCGTGTAAACACCAGGGGCATTTTTGCACCTTTGCCCTTTTAAAATTTTAGGGAAAATGAAAAGACATTTTAAAATTATTATTATTATTATTATTATTATTATTATTATTATTATTATTATTATTATTATTATTATTATTATTATCATTAGTATTAGCATTATTATAATTATTATTATCATTATTCTTATTATTATTATTATTATTATTATTATTATTATTATTATTATTATTATTATTATTATTATTATTATTATTATAAATTGATGATGTGACTTGATTACGTGGCAAAATAGTGCATGTGTAATTGAAAAATAGATTTTGAAATAAAATTTTATAATTTTTATTAGATTAAAGGGTAAAAATATAAATAACAACTTTACTCGATTAATTACACCAAAACATATTAACCAATTAAAAAAATAAATCAAATTTAATTATTTTTCTTCTTCTTCCCCAAATCCTCTTCTTCCTTATCATTCACCAATGTCGTCATCCCCGGAACCATCATTAAGCAGCGCTACGACCAAACGTCCACACCCAACATTATTAGAACATTTGATATTTTTTATTATCTAACAAAGTAACCTTGTTTCAAACCCAAACAAAAAAAAAACAAATCGCATAAACCCTAAATATAATCATACTCAACATCACAACCCTATCATCACCAGACAACGAAGGAAAAACCTTAACACCACCTCAATTGAAATCGTGATTTTCCCAATAGTTGCAAAAAATAAAAAGAAAATGGGTAGAATAACACTACAAGAAAAGTAGCTATTTTCTCGGAAACAGATTAGTTTCGATGGATAATTCAGTCGAAAATAATTTCATCGAAAATACAGTACTATCGACGAATATCCGTCGAAGATAGAAGACATCCTTTGGCACCAAAGTTTGCGACAGGGCCAACCTTATAGTCGACGGAATGTATGCTAAGTTCGATGGAACTCCAGTCGAGGATAATATAATCTCGACGGAATTAGGGTCGACGGATCTTCCGTCGAAAATAACCTTTAAAACCTAAACTTTTAATATTGGTTCATTTGGTTCAAATTAAATGGATAATATACTGTGACTTGTTGATATTGCTGAAATCGGGAGGTATTTGGGAAATTATAGTAGTGTACGTATGTTCAAAATTTGATATTGAGGGTTATATATGTCAGTGTATTGAATCTTCAATTTAAGTTCCTTATTACAGTTATATTTAGGAATGTGATATTTGATATTTCTGATGGAACTTTCAACAGAATTTAAGTCATAGTTCTTCAATTATAAAATTTTTGGGCACTGCAAGTATATTTATGTATTATTTAATTAATTTCCTAATACTAAAATAAACTGAGTAGCATTTACTTAGTTTAATTTCTTACTACTAAAATAAAATAAAATAAACTAAGTAGTATTTACTTAGTTTTATCACTACTAAATAAAACAAAATAATATAATAACATAACTAAATTTACATAATATAATATAAGATATTATAATATAAAGTAATAAAAGTAAATAACATAATCTAATTAAGATAAATAAAATAAAATAATAAATTTAAATAAAAAAAATTAATTGAAAAAAATAAAAATAAAATAATAACATAAGATAAGATAAGATCATTAATATCAAATGAAATAAAATAAAATGAAATTTAATAAAATAAAATAATTTAATTAAAAGAAATTAATGAAAAGAAATTAAATAAAAGAAATTTTGTAATACCCGGAAAAAAAAAGTATTTATGTTTGTGTTTTAAATATATTGTTTGAATTTTTTTGTCTTTAAATTGGGTCAAAGTAGTCATTTAAATTATGTGGGCTAATAAATATTAATAAGTGATAGATAATATTATGTGGTTAAAATTTGGGCCTTAATATTAATTTAACCCAAATAGAAGTTTATTAGGGCAACTTAATTAATAAATAGCTAAACCTAATATTACTTCATTATACAAATTGAATAAGAAGAGGTGGCTACTTTGGAGATAAAGGGAACAGCTACAAAGGGGCTCGGGTGAAAAAATACTAGAGATTTTGGTCACTAGTGGAGAAATTTTATCAGTAATAAGTAAGTATATTATACAATATATAAAGGGGGGATAAATCACGTGGTTCCATATTAAATTATTAAATTTAGTATGTTGTTTTTTTCATCATGAGCAAATACTTTTGTAATTCAAGAACTAAGAGCGATCTTTAAAGATGGGAGAGTTTATTTATTAATGTAATACTTATACGGATGTACTTATTATTATTATCACTTTATTCCAATCAGATTGAACGGAGGGAGTAGTCTGTGATTGATTTTAGAGATCCTAAAATAATAAATTGATAATTTCTTTAAATAAAAAAAATATATAGCAGTAGTAATTAAAGTTTACGAAAACTTGCATAATTTGCAAGAGATGTTATACAAATAAATATGTAAGATTATATGGAATGAATTAAATCTTAATATTATAAGTAATTATATTTTATAGTCGTACCAAATAGAAGTGTTCATATTTTTATAAATGTACTTACATTTAGTATTATTAATTTGTGTAATTAGTTCGGACGGAAGGAACTTAAAAAGTTATATTTGGAATATAAATTTTGGAGTATTAATATGATATAAGGCGATGATTAAAGGCATATTAAATAGATTATGAATTATTTTGAAATTATTGAATTAGATTATATTTAATTTGAGGTGAATGTGTTTAGGTGATGAATAACGTTTCGTATTTGATATCGTTGGCATTTGAGGGTAAGTTTTGTGGAGTGTGCTATAAATGGTTTGGAAGTATCAGGTACGGATTCCGTACTATTTCAGCGATAATCTTGTTAAATTTGATTTGTTCGTTTTGTCGCTTGTTCGAATTTCGTTATTATTTCACATAATTGTTTCCTGTGAAATAAATATATTAGTTTCATTTTGGATTTGATATATATGACTCGTATTTGTATTCTTTGAATTAGGTTATCATGTTTAGTACTATTTATTTTTGATAATTGTAAAGCGGATATATTCTTGCTACCTTCTTTTGAGACCTTGTGACTATAATTTGATTTGGTTCAACACGTATATATATAGAACCCTTTTGTTGGTATTTTGTCGTATGTGTTGTGACATGATATTTTTGTTAGAATATACCGTAGGGTATACCGAAGCTATAACCACCGTGGGGGGTACCACAGCATGTCGCTTAGGCACGAGAGACATGACACTTTCCGTGGCGGTGTGATTAGTCCACGGCATCTCCGTTTTGGGCTCCGGAGAAAGTGAGTCATTTGGTGTTTTGTTGTGGGAGGCGTATGGGTTAACCCTAGTTTTCTGTTCTGCGGATTGGTGATGTTGTGCCAAACACACTATCCGATTTGCATACATTTGGATTCGCGATCCAATGTGTGATTTGCCTGTGTGGCATTATTATGGTTGCCTATGTGGCATCATTTGATTTGCCTGTGTGGCATTAGTTTGACTTGCCTGTGTGGCAAGATATATTTCTGAGCTCATTCAGTATGAAATAACTCCAGCCATTTGTTTCAGCCTATTATTTTATTGGATTAATTTTGTTGGTTTTTGTTCAGTTCAAGTCATTTAGTTAGTTACTTCAGTTCGTTATTTCTTTATTCTTTTATTGGTTTCGTCAATTATGTTGATTCAGCTACATTCCATTCAGATATTTGGATATTATATTTTCGTTCGTATTTACACTTGAAGCTTGTTCAGTATTTTGTCTCAGTTGTTTTTGTATATCAGTTGTATATTTTTTGTATATCTGTATCCGTACTGGGCAATTGGCTCATGCTGTATTTTTTTTCCGGCAGGTTTGCAAGGGTGATTCAAGGCTAGTGTGATGAGAGTTTTGCCTTTGACTATTTAGGTTGATTCGAATTTTAAGTTTCGATAATTTTGACTCAGTTTGGAGAATTGTACTTATTACTTTATTATTGGATCACCACTATTAATATTTTGTGGTTGTTAGTGCTCTGTTTATTTATTTTGTGCTTTGCACGTGACCTCCCTTTCCTTTTTGGGAAGGGAATTTAATATAATAAATAATATAATATAATATTTAATTTAATTTAATAAATAAAAATAAATTTAAAAAATTATATAATATAATAAAATGAAATAAAATAATAATAATAATAATAAATTAAAATAAAATAAATTTAATTAATTTTAATAAAGTAATATAGTATTTAAAATTAGATAATATAATATAATAAAAAAAAATAAATTAAAAATATTAATAAGTTAAAATAAAATAAATTTAATTTAATAAAATGAATTTTTTAAAATTATTTAATATAATATAATAGAAAATACATTAAAATCTAAATTTAAAATAAAATAAACTAATATAAAATAAACTAATTAAGATATACTTAGTTTTCCATTAGTAAAATAAACTAGGCAACATTTGCTTAGTTTTTCATATTAAAAATAAACTGAATAAGTACTATATGTATATATATATATATATGTACTATACTTTGAAACTTAGAAACCCGTTGGACAAGTAGGATTCAATGTTGAATAGTAGTCTCCTAATTCAAATAACAGTTCTTATAAAGTGAGTAGCATTTATTTGGTTTTCATTGAAAAAATAAATTAAGTAGCATTTGCTTAGTTTGTTACAATTAAACTATGCAGACTGTGTTGCGGGAGTTTCACATAAGTTAATAAGTTTATATTAGTCAGTTATATATTATTACATAATTGTTGCCTAAGAAATTAATTATTCTTAACTTTTAAACTTTTGTTATAGACTTATTATACATATGAGTAGGGCATCACTACAAGAAAAAGGGTCATTGGCGACGACATATATCCCGTCGATAATGACCTTACTGCCGATGGGGATGACGTCGAGAATGTATTATCCCATAGGATAATTTGGTGCAAAAATTTGGCGGTGGAGGGAAAACTCATTGGCGACGGACACATAATTAAATCAAAGGTGACGGCAATAACGGCATATGAGTTCTTTTAATTAAAACACTGGTTCGCGATGGTAACGACTCATTTTTCCCTCTCTCATATTTCTCTTTCCCTCTCAAATTCGCCCATTACTATCTGATTTTTCCACTTAATTCTCAAATTTGTGATATTGATTCTCTTATCTGGTCAATTGAATTCGCCCATTTCCCTCATCTTGCCCAGTTCTTCCATTTCCCTCATCCTCGTTGTAAGCTCCTGCATTTTCCATTTGGCCGCTGCAATTTCCCCGGTCGTACCTCCGCCCATTTTGCCGTTGCAACTCCAGAGGTCCTACCTGCACTTGTACAAGGATTGGGGCTAGTTTGGTACTCTCATAACCATGTAAGTTTTTCAGTTCATCTCCTCTCTATATATATGTTTTGAATATTTTTGGGGGTCTCTGCTATTTTTGGGGGTCTGTAATGGGAATGATTTGATTGTTAGGTTTTGAAGATTCAATCTCAAATGGACTTGTCATACTATAAGCATTTGAGATTCTTTGACTTATCTTTTAGTTTGTCTAAATTTGAGGCATACATTGCTTATCTTATGTATGTATATCACATGTTTGTTTATTGCCTATATTAGAATCTGGTTTGACTGAAAATTTATTCCGTTTGTGATTCTAGTCTAGGATTCGATGTTAGATGTTGGAAGTCCATTCATCCACTCAATGCTCCAAGACATACAAATGTTATTTTTGTGTTGCCTCCTTGTGCCCCATTAGATGACAGGGTAAAATGCAAAGTAGACCACTGAACTTTAGGGGGTTTTGGGTATTGAGCCCTTTTTTTTTGGTCAACGCAAAATTGAGCCCCTTTCTATTAAAAAATTTGGACTTCGAGCCCCAGGCGCCACATGTGCGTTGACCTGCATGCGTGCCAGATCTGACGTGGATATTTTTTATTTTATTTTACACATGGACGCTGACGTGGCGAATAAATATTGAACTTAATCCCAAAAATTATGTTGCTGCCATGATTTGAACTCTTGATCTCTAGCTTAAAACTTAGAACCAATGACCAACTGAGCAAAGAAGATAGTTGCTATAATTTTGCAAGGATTAATATTTATAACTGAAGAAGATGTTAGATGTTGGAAGTCCATTCATCCACTCAATGCTCATGTTAAAAATGTAGCATGTGTACTTTTGGTTGAGAGATACATCTATTTGAAAGGATCTATAATGCTTTCTCAATAAAAATTACAATGTCTTTGTTTCCATTTTGTTGCTTAATTAAAACGCATGGTAGCATTGTGTTATTCTAAATATGTTCTAGAGGATTATTTAATATGTTGTCTTTTATTTTGTATACTAATGAGAATCGATGAATTAATTTCTTTTATTGTAGTTCATAATTCATTCTCAAGATAGTATTCCTTTTGTTCTAGGAAAGTTCAATTTCATATGTGCATATTTTCATATAGTTTAGGAAGCTTAGAAACCCGTTTGAGATTCACTTAGTAGGAGTGAATCTCAAATAGTCCCCGTTTTGGGACTGTTCTTGTATGTTTCGATCTCACTTAGGTCGGTGTTAACGACTTGAGCATGTCTTTATATTTTTTGAATTTTCGGTCAGTATATATCTCTTGATGTTCTTCAAGTGCATATTTAGACTACGATGTGTTAGTCTATTTCGTGTACTTGAAGACCATGGGAGGAGGTCTTCTTAAAATTTCTAAAATTTAAATATGTGTTCAAGTTGTTGGCATCAGTGAGGCGACACATCCGGGAATGGGATAGAAGCCTGACCTGTTAGAGTGGGAGATGAAGTTAGGAAACACATAAGCTTGCATATACATTTCAACCTCAAATCCAATTTTCAGTAAAATATATAACAAATTTTAGCCCTACCAATTTTCATCCTCAAATTCAATTGACAAAGCCGAATTGATGCACACATAGTAACCAATTAAGGAATTTAAACATTACCAATTTCCAATTTCAATTGACAATAACAAACTAAACCAATACCAAATCAAAAACTCAACCAATTTTTAGCCTCAAATCAATATATATATACAATATAACAATTATTCAATCTATTGATTGTGTACATCATCATCAAATTGAAACAATATTTGAACTTATACCTTCTTTTAGAGCTAATAAACTGTCGAAAACAGAGGAAGAAATTTGTCACAGTGCTGGCCGGCGTGTAGATACTGGTGGAGCTTTCCTCAATGGTGGTGGGTTGGTGGCGGGATGTGGGTGGTTGGTTAGTGGTGGGGCAGGGGCGAGAGGAAGAGAGAGAACTGAGATGGTGGTATTGGTGGTTAATGGTCGGCGACTGGAGGTGGTGGTGGGTGGCAGGTGGGCGCCGAAGATGAGAGTGAGAGAGGAGAGAGTGAGCTGAGGCCTGAGAGATCGAGTGACTAAGAGATCGAGTGAGATGAGAGAGAGATGAGGTGATGAGATTAATAAGAGATATGAGAGGCGCCTGAATAAGAATATGAATCGAATAGGTTTTATAAGATAGTTCCGGCGGATTGTCTGTCGGAACTAAGTCCCTCGGAGATAGGTTATCCTCGACGAAAAGTCCCTCGGAAATAACCATAGTTTCGTCGAACTTAAGTTTCGCGCTGGCGGGAAACTTGGCGCCAGATGAGGCCTTATAATTCTGACGGATTTCCCTCGGAAATAAACTACATTTGACGAAATTATTTTCGACCGATTATTTTGTCGAAAATAACTTATTTCCGACTGAATACAGTCCGTCGAACTTAATTCGGTCAGAATTAAGCCTTTTTTGTGGTGATGATTAGGATTCAATAAATTTTCCTTTTTTCACGTCACTATTCCTTGTCAGCTTTCTCTCTTCTATGTGGTCAAATCGTTTAAAGTCAACATGATTTAACATATTTTATAATATTTTGTAAAAAAATAAAAGTTGAGTGAGCTGACTATAAGAAAAAAGTTGAGTGACCGAATTGTAAGTTGAACTAAAAAAATATTTATCCCCATTCTTTTTGTGTTTATATATGTTGATGTTCCTTCCTTGTAATATATATTAGATGTTATTAGACAGATCAAACACATGCTAAGAATGTACTCAACCGCCTAAGTTTGCATTGGAGACATTTATACATAATCTTCTTAATAAATATTATCTAATAATCAAATTTATAATTTAAAGTTCATTAGTGAAAAACAACATTAATTTAAAAGAATCATATCTAGCTAAACATGTCAAATACAAATATAATATTAAAAATCAACTAAGAGTATAATATAATTCACCATTTCTAGAGAGCTATATTAATTAAGGAACTATGTATAATAATATAACATTCTTAATATTAGAATCAGCTGAGTATTGAGTTGTTCAGATTTGGTTCATAAAATTTAACAAATATGAAATAAGGTTTGATTGAGGCTTGTATAGCTATCGAATTGAACACAAACAATTTGAACGTTTCGAGCAAATATGATTCGAATATCAATAAAAAAATTATAATTTGAAGAGATTCGAGTAATTTATTGAATTTTAAAATTTGTTCATATTTAAATTATTTATATTTTGAGTCAAACTTGAATCGAACTAAGTACGAATCGAGTACAAATTATTTAGTTAATAAAGTGTCCAAATGTAGAACGATGAGCCGCATTGTTTTGAAGTTAATCTGGATTTAGAAAGAAATTTATGTCCTCCATATTTATAAGTTTCAAACTTCTTATAATGGCGTCTGGCATTGTGACTCTTCTAGAATCAATGAGTCATGGGTGACTTACAAGACTCTATGAACAGTATTTGGTCAAAATTTTGTTAAATAGGATGATCTTTAAAGGTACAACTTCACTTCAAAACAATTAATGCAACAAATTCATTTAACCCAAACATTACTCTATGCATAAGGTGCTCCACTGTTGATATTTTTTTTCGAGTATTCATAAAATATATTAATTTAAATTTTTTATCATTATAGATTTATTTAGTTATCAGCGTTTTCAACAGTTAACGAGTTAAATAAATTATATTTAAAATAAATTACTACTAAAGGAACAAAATTTTCAAGTGTTTAACTTCCAAACGCTCCAAAAACCGAGTAACCACAAATACACTATATAATTGCTTACAAGGAAAAAGATGGATAACAAATATATATAATAATAAATTATTAGCCTCAGGAAAAAGAGAGAAAACACACACATCCTACAGTATACTGAAAGAAAGGCTGGCTAGCTTAAGGAAATAATTTTGAATGTTCTTTGAAAAAGACATTAAACTTTTCCCATGCAATGCAACTATTTGAGCTTGAGAAGTCAGATGGTAAACTAGCAACGAAACATCTCTGTTTAGATGTTGCGAATCACAAAAAATTAAGAAAATGAGATTAATGAATTACAGAGCTACACAATAATACAAATTAATTACAAAAATACTGAAGATTAATATTAAGAGCTCTTCTACGCGGATATGAAAATTGGACATGAGTGTATTTTAATTTCACTCAGTTGTGTTTTTACCCCTTATTGGGGGGTCAAAATACAAATAGATAAAATTCAAATACACTCATGTCCAATTTTCATGTTCAACTTTCATGTCCACGTAGAATTTTTGTAATATTAAAGTTTAGCATGCATATATATATATATATATATATATTACTAATTTTTCAAAAAATCAAAAAGATATGGAACATTTACTAATGGAAGTATTTAAGAGGAGAGTACATAGGTAAAGTCAAGATTCAAGTCCGATGGGCAAGTGGACAAGGTCTCCACACCAGGAGAGCTGAGCTCACATGAAACAAATGAAATGCTGATATCATTCAACTTCCCCTCTAACCTGGCCGCCTCCCTCCATTTGACCCATGTGTGTATTTCCCAACTAGTAGTACTAGTAATGGTGTACTACTAAATAATTTAATTTCATATTGTAAAATATGGAAATACATCCTCTTTGGTCCCTTTTCTGCCTTTGGACATTTTTACCCTCATTTCCTTTTCTTCTTTTTTTCTATTCCCCTGCCTTTCATTATTGATTATTTTATTTCAATTAATTCAAATATCATCCCTCTCATTTTTGGGTATTTAAAGGTAGCAAGCTTACTAGTTTACCACTACTACTATTACTAGAAGAAAAAAAAACCACCAAAATTTCGAATGGGTTTATCCCTTTTCCACTCCCCAAATTCCGATTTCTCGCCGGAATCTTCATTCGGATCAATGGATTCCCTTTCATGGGATGGAATAGAATTCCTCAATTCCCTTCCTTTTAATGAAAGTGACTCCGAAGAAATGCTCCTATTTGGTGCTTCGTCACAAGCAGCACAAGAAACATCAGAATCCAATTCCCCTGAAGAAATTAAAGAAGATGAAGTTAATTCAAATTCCCAAGAAAATCCCAAGAAATCGAAATCCTATAGAGGGGTACGAAGGCGGCCGTGGGGAAAATTTGCTGCAGAAATAAGGGATTCCACTAGAAATGGCGTAAGGGTGTGGCTAGGCACATTTGATAGTGCAGAACAAGCTGCTTTGGCTTACGATCAAGCGGCGTTTACGATGCGCGGTTCGTCGGCAATTCTCACTTTTCCGGAGGAAATAGTCCGGGAATCGTTGAGTGACATGAAGCACAGTTGTGAGGCTGGTTGTTCCCCGGTGGTGGCATTAAAGAAAAGACATTCTATGAGGAAGAGAAATTTGAGCAGGAAAAGGAAAAGTAAAAGCACAGAGGTGAAAATTGAGAATGTGCTAGTGTTGGAGGACTTGGGTGCTGATTATTTGGAAGAACTTTTGAGTCTAACAGACAACTCTACTCCTTGGTGAATTAAAAAATTCACCTTTTTTTATGTATAATATTTTTTATTTTGTTAGTTTCCTTTTGGGTTTTTGTACACTTCTTTTTGGTATCATGTACTTTTAGATGGGGGTTTGTGATAAGTGAAAGTAAATGAATGGCAAATTTTTGTGTCATTTTTCTTTCCTCCCTTGGTCAAGGTGTTCGGTTCTTTCTCTTGCAGTTGCCAGTTGACAAAAAGAAAGCTTATTTATCAATTTTTTCCAAAAAAAAAAATGTTCAATTTCTTTGGATGAAAACCCTTTTTTTCATTCTTTCATGTCGCATTGTACTCAAGTTTACCTCCAAAATCCAATTTTTATGTTATAATTATTAAACTAAACACCCGATAAGTTTGTGGGTAAACACAAATATATTTTCAAATTTTATAAATTTTGTAAATGGAAATATTTTTAGGAAATGGAGGAGCAAGGGAGTATTAATTGAACATTTTGGAAAAGTTGCTGAAAAGAAGAGATGTCAGATTAGGTAATCCTTCATTTGGAGTCCTGTGTTTTTTGATGGTTACATGACACTGACCTAGTAATTTCTTGTAGTCCTAGCATTCTTCGGGTGATGGCAACGTAAAAAAGATTCTTCATTAAGCATAGATGCTACTAGTGCTATAAATGGTAATCAAAATTTTTTATCCGTTCGTATTCGAAAAATAAAACGAATATTATTCGTATTCGGAAAAAATGAATATATCGTATTCGGTTTAAATATATTTACAAATAAACGGATACGAATATGGTATAAGCGTAAACGTACATCCTACCGTAAATATATTCGACGGATATTCGGATCTTGATTCGTATCTGAATAACTTACATATATATGGAGTATCTATTATATAATAAATTATCAAAAAAATATATTATATAATAAACAAAATAATTTTTTGTTAAAATGGTCTTTCTTATATAATAATTAGTTTCACTATCATTTGAAAATTATTTTAAAAATATGCCATTTCACTTCTAAAAAGTAGAAAATAACACTTTTATTATAATGTTAATAAACTGAAATAAATTGATTCAAGTATAGTTAATAAATTTTTACTATTATAAAGTTAAAATATCTAAAATTTATCATTTAACAAGAAAATTATATACTACAAGCTTTTAAGAACAAAACTTACTATTATCTTGTTACTGGTTTTTTACTTTCAAAACTTACTTGCGATACCGGGAGGTAGTAACAATGGACAATGTTGGGATGTAATTATTTGGAATTTTGGATCTAGCCAAGGTGTACCCCAATCTATTTAGGGTTCTTTACATAAGTATACAACAAATAGAAAGTAATTATAAGAAAAGTGCATCAACCAAATAATTACAAAAAGAGTGTAATTAAGACCCATATTACAAAAATAGTACAATTCACATTAATAAGGAAACCTAAAATCAAGGACAAATAACTTCCATAATTAATAATTCAAATATTTGGATCTAACAACAAAAACAAATTCAAATTTAAATATTCAAATTCAAATCTTCATCTCCCTCACATACACTTTGAAATAATAGTCCGCCGCTACACCTCACATACTCCGCCGCTACACCGCCGCGAATCTTCGTTGTCCAAAACGCCAATGAGAATAAGAAGAAGATTCGCCCTACAAAAAGTTTAAAAATAAATAGATGTAACTTTTAATGTTCTAAATTTTTTTTATAACTATTTTGTTACTCATAAATAATAAAATGGTTACCTTTGTATGAATGGTTGTCTACCAACTGCATCACATTCAAACGAAATTGGTAACTTAATAAAATTAAATTGGTTACCTTGGTCTGAAGGTTTGGCTACCAACTGCACTATGAAAAAACTGTAGGTGTGGATGTGAATTAGTTACTTTGGTATGAAGGTTTTGTTACCTTGGTACTAAGGTTTGCTTACCTTGATCTGAAGGTTTGGTAACCAACCGTATTTTAAGAAAAAATTTAAAAGTGTGGAGGTTGATTGGTTACTTTGATATGACAGTTTGGTTACCTTGGTATGAAGGTTTGGTTACCATCATCCAGTATTCATATCTACCACCACCACCGCCTGAATTTTCATACACACCTCCATTTTGACACTTCATTTTGAGAAAATTACTTGAGATATACAAATTGGTTGACTCATATATATATATATATATATATATATATATATATATATATATATATATATAATGTATATATGGACTGTACTCCATCACAATATATATTTAACTACTTTTTTCACCGGATGAAAGTCAAAAGGAGGGTGGGGGCAAGTTTGTCCAAATTTAATAGTCTGGACACCAAAGGTGGGTCAACTTTGTACATGGTATGGGGTGGAATGCCCCGACCCAAGGAGCGTAAAATATCCGTCGTATGATCAATTGAGATCATATAATTAAGACAGGAACTCCACAATTAATATATATATATATATATATATATATATATATAGAAAGAATACGTTGAATGAAGAAGAAAGGTGATGACTAACTGGTTGTTATAGATGATGAGAGAGAGAAGAAGCCATGGTTATAACTAATCCCTAAATTAAGGAATTCTAATTGAATACTAATTCTCTAAATTAAGGAATCCTAATTGCATTAACATTGTAAATAAATATGGAAGTGAATTAGTTGTGTAAAGATTTTATGAATACACTATTGTTGTAATTATTTTTAAAAATGTAATATAATATGTAAATCATCCATCTATTTAAGGAATTGGACTATTTTAATTTTGTTTGGTCAGAAAAGTAGTAACTGGGCTTGGATCTTTTCGTATCAGGCCTCAGAGCTATTATACAACCGGGCTGAAACGAAATAATTTCATAATCTACATCCGTCGCATACCTTGATTAGATTTAATTTGTCCTAACAATTACTTCTACCCTAATTACTTGATTGACATTTGGGATAACATATTTCTAAGGGTCCTTAACACTAATATACAACAATTAGAAAGTATTTACAAAAACAAAACATCCACAAAATAATTACAAAAATAATGCAACACAATATTACGTTGCTAAAATTACGGTCATTAACTCCCTACACGCCGATTCTGACTTTTTATATTTCCAACCAACCGATCAACAATTCACGCTTAATGAAGAAAACAAGCAACTTTCGATCCAAAAAAAAGCAGAAAGAACGACAGATCGGAGAAAACGACTTCTCCAACGGCGATGCAACTCTGAGATCGGATAATATCGAAGAAGATCAACAGCAACTTCAAGATCAATAACAACTTCAAGATTAGTAACCAGCCTCGATCTGTAACAAATTTGATTGTTGATTGTTGATTGATTCGTTATAGATTTGTATACTGAGGTATTTGAGTTTAAAGTTTATATGCATATAGTTACCCCGTGGTTACTATATACTCGTATATTGGTTACCTTTCTTAAGTTTTTCGCTCTTTAATTGGTCACAAAGTCAGTATACTGACAGTTTTGATTTCAAAATGCATGTAAAAATATGTTTTATATTTTGGTTACTAAGTACATAGAAATTGGTTACTGATTATTATTGATTTGGTTACTGTATAATGTTTATTTGGTTGCTATATACTTTAAATGTATATTCTACTGATATTTTTTATATTGATGGTTACTTATTAAATACATTGGTTACCTTCCTGCAACTGTTGGATCTTTAAGTACATATTGATGTTTTTTATATTCTGGTTACTAAATAGATATATGTTGGTTACTGTCTAATCTAAATTTGGTTACTGTATAATGTTGTCAAGTTTGGAGTGTCGAATTTAGGCCTTCAAAATTGCATGTAAAAATTTGGTTTATTTTCTGGTTACTAAGATTATGTAGTTTGGTTACTGTCTAATATTGATTTGGTTACTTTATAATGTTTATTCAGTTGTCAGACAATGGAGACTGACAGTAACCAACACAACAAATTTAATTGTTTACATGAATATATAATTATTTAATGTTAGTAACCATTAACCACATATGGTTGGTAACATTTTTGATGGTGTACAGTAACCAAAATTGATGTTGATTAACAAAGGCAAGATATCTTGATTGCTTTCATAGCAAAATGCATGAAAAAATATGTTTTATATTTTGGTTACTAAGTACATAGAAATTGGTTACTGATTATTATTGATTTGGTTTCTGTATAATATTTATTTGGTTTCTGTATACTTTAAATGTATATTTTTCTCATGTTTTTTATATTGATGGTTACTTATTAAATACATTGGTTACCTTCCTGCAACAGTTGGATCTTTAAGTACATATTGATATTTTTTATATTGTTTGTTTTTGCTGTAAAATGCATGAAAAAAATATGTTTTATGTTATGGATACTAAGTAAATATATTACCATGGTTACTACATAATATTACCATGTTTACTGTGTAATATTACCATGGTTACTACATAATATTACTGTATTTTATACTGATTTTTTTTATATTGATGGTTACTGATTAACTACATTGGTTACCTTCATACACCGTACCTGTTAGTCTTTAATTTGTAACAAAGTCATTACTGATTGTTTTGGTTGTAAAATGAATGTAAAAATATTTTTATAATCTTGGCTACTAATTACATATATTTTGGTTACTGTATAATATGTATTTAGATACTGTAAGGTGTTTATTTGGTTACTCTATAATGTTATTGAGTTTTATAATTGTTTTTTTTATATTGGTGGTTACTTATTGACTACATTGGTTACCTTCATACAACTGTTAATCTGATTATATATATTAGTTGTTGTATACTATTTAATTGGTTACAGTATAATGTTTATTTGGTTGCAGTGACAATTTGGCAATTTTTGTCAAGTTTGAAGTGTCAGATTTTGGCATTTTCGGAGCCTAATTTCATTGGAAACGGGTCAACGATCAAAAGTCACAAGCGTTGCTGGTGAACTGCAGGGTTTTTTTGGCCAAATTCCATCATTTAGGCCTTCAAAATTGCATGTAAAAATGTGGTTTATATTCTGGTTACTAAGATTATGTAATTTGGTTACTGTCTAATATTAATTTGGTAACTTTACAATGTTTATTCAGTTGTTAGACAATGGAGACTGACAGTAAACAATACAACAAATTTAATTGTTTACAGGAATATATAATTGTTTAATGTTAGGAACCATTAACCACATAGTTGGTAACATTTTTGATGGTGTACAGTAACCAAAATTGATGTTGATTAATATTTTAATTTTTGATTCCATCATGAGTTATCAATATAAAGTAAACATATACATTGAACAATTGGTAACTGTTCTGAAACGTTTTTATGTAAATTTGGTTACCCATCTAAAATAAAATGGTTACCTCTATATTCATATTTAGTTACCAACTAACATGGACCATTTTCAAATAACTTTTATAACTACGTAATTTAAAAGTATCCATCAGCTAGATAAATGAGAACCCTCACATGTACATTAAGCACTTGGTAATTGTTCTGATATAAGTTTTTAATTAGTTGGTTACTAATAAAAACTAAAATGGTTACCCTTATATACAGGTTTGGTTACCAATTGCACCTCTTAAACTATTTTTATTTTAATATGAGATCTGTAAGTGACCATCATATATATAAACGAGAACTCTTAATTGGAGTTTCTTATTCTATCATGATGTATAAATAAAACATATACATTTAACACTTTATAACAGTCTTGATACAAGCTTATAATTATCTGGTTACTAACAAGCTTGTAACTATCTATGATAATTATCTGGTTACTAACAAGCTTGTAGATAAATATGACACTCACACATGTACATTTAACAATTAATGTTTGTCCCGATATAAGCTTGTAATTATCTCGGTTACTAATAACAAAGAACTATAATGTAACATAATAAAATAAGAACCACATAATTATATGACAAAGAACTGAATTGTGTTTTAATGGTAACCAAAATAGAAACATCATGTAATGAAACCCAATTTAGGCGATCCATGTATACTAAACAATTACATATTAACCAAAATAAAAATAAAAGTAACCGAAATCCCACATTGAGGACACAATAATAGTAGCCAACCATAAGGTAACAGTAACCAAAATATAATAAAGAAGTAACCAAATAGTTATATGAAAGTAACTGAACATGTTTTAATGGTAACCAAAACAGAAACAACTCAGTATATCCAACCAAGTTTCTTGGGTTCAACCCTCAATTTTATGAAATAAAAGTATTCAATTTTTCTTATAATTACAATTCAAGAAATGGTTAAATTGATGAAATAAAGTTAAAGTTAAAATGGTTAAATGATATATTAAGATAAAATTTTTCAAAATACGCAAGTGGTTATAAAATATTCATTGTTGTTTGGGAATATTCGTTTGGTCGTGGAATATTCTTTCTGCTGGGAATATTCGTATTTACGGCAAGCAGCCCAATTGTGGGCCCCATAATGTAATAACCGCTTGATGAAGAAAAAGACAAATTAAAGTTTTTATAAATAACGACGTAGTGGTTACAGTTAACATCGCTGAATACCCGGGGTAAAGTAAAGTAATACGCGTTGTTGCACAAAGAGACACCAGATTGCACCAATTATTGATTCTTACGTAAGAAGGCACTACTCAATAATTGTTATAGTAATTACCGCTCAATATTTTATTTTTGATTCAATGATCACAAGGCTGATATTTTATAATTGTCACTACACAAGATTTTTTATTATCGATCAATAATTTATATTATTTGAATAATATTATTAGATAACATTATTGGCAATGTCTAGAAAGTTCTCGCTTAAAGGAGAGGTTTGTCACCTAATCAAGCCACCAAGAAGGAGAAATTTTATCGAAAGCCCCTCTTTCTCGAAACCGCCCCGTCATTAATATTGTGATTCTCAGAATATTATTTATGAATAATTAATTATTGATTCATACGATGAGGAAAATATTGATTTTATGAGGATATAGATGGAGAAAATTTTTAATGTGACAATTGTTGAAAATTAATATTTTATCTTTTTCTCGATAAAATAATTCAATTAAATGTATTATTTTAATAATATATTAATGATGATATTTTTACGATGAATGTGGGATATATGAGTATATGTGGAGGAGGAGTATTTTGTTACCAAAAATATTTAAAGCATGTTTTATGTGTTTGCGGACCCCATTTCTCGATCGAAATTTGATTATAAATGTGTAAAATCGCTTTCATTTGTGGATTTCGGTCAATTTTTGTTTGGAATTTGGAAAACTTTCTTCTTCAAAGTTGTAGAGAATTGAATTTCCTATAAAACTCTCATGAGATTCAAATTTTGGACAAAAGAGCTATTTATTATGAATTATTGAAGTTCAAGTTCAAATAATTGATTTTTGAAGTTTAAAATATTTTTAATATGAAAACGTTTTTACATTTTGTTTCCCTCATTTAACATGTGTTAGGGGCTGAGTTCTGATGTTGAGAGCATATGTATGAAGTCTTGGAAAAAAAATATAATATTATTATTTTAATAAATTTTCGCTTTGTTTCTAAGCAATTTCCTATAAATAGGTGCTTAGGTTATAATTGAAAATCACACCGTAAACTCAAGTTTTCTCTTTCTATATTATCGAGCGATTCTTGTGAGTATTTTGAGTATACTTTGAGTATTGCTATACTACAAAGTTCGTTTCAACGTTATTCCAATGTAAGTACTGCTCTTTTGAGGTAAGGGATAATAAGGGATTTTAAGGGTTATTATTTCAAAATTCTTCTGAACCTTCAAAAATTCTGTAAAAATTTGAAATGATAATTTGATGAGTTTTGTTGATTGTGTCCAAAAATGGCGATTTTTGGATGTATAGATTAAGAGTTATGAATTTTATGAGGAAAGACTATTTTAAAAGTAATCGCTTATAACTCCTTGTGGTTAACTCCAAAATTGATGAAATTTTTATTGGGAGTACATCTATATAATATCAGTATACCCTGTGAATTTCGGAATTTTTGGATAAAAGTATAATTTATGATAAATGTTTAAATATTCGGTGGTTTTGGCCATGTGAAAAATAGTAAATGACTTTTAAAAATTCTGAGAAAAATATATGTTCAATATAGGACTATATTCTGCTAAATCCTAGAAAAGAAATATTTTTGGAACTGATTTGTTATTTTTCATGAAAATGGACTAGTTATGAGTAAATGAATTAAATATGTTATGTGAGGTAAGAAAATTAGAAAATAGGATTTTATGGCTTGAGAATCCTACATGAGGTATATGCAGATTTTTGATGAGGATTTTGGTTATTGGTGATGAAATCTTATGAGTTTGGCATTTTAGAATGATTAAATGCATTATTTAGTAAAGTGTAAACAATTAAAATAAATTGTTTATAAGCTTAAAAAATATTATTCTTTCAATATCATTATACCGAAATATTGGTATGGATTTTATTGTGGAATTTCTACCTTTTTGAGTCGGGTTTACTATTCATGAGATACTATTCACGAAGTTACTATTCATGAGTTACTATTCACGGTTACTATTCATTCAGTTACTATTCATGACAAAATTGGTTTTTTTTCTAACCAAATTATAGTTGATTTATGAATATTACTCGAGATTAAAACTATATATTGATTATATTGATTTTATTATCATATATAACATTTTTATAACCCCGATGTTGAAATTCTCTTTCACCGGAGTATAAAGATGGGTAGATTATTGGTACGATCATGACTAGGGTTCTTTTGCCCAAGAGTGAAAAGTTGAATTGTGATCGGTATGATCATGACCATTGAATTTATAATTGAATATCTTTAGCTTAAGTGCAAAGGTGAATTGATCAACATGGTTATAATTATTGTTTATATAAATTCTCAAATGATTATATATTTCTTTGAGATATTAATATATTTGGCCCGAATGCAAATATGAATCGTTGAGGAATATCTTTGGCCTCAGAAGTAAAAGATGAATTGTTGATGAATATCTTTGGGTCGAAGTGCAAAGATGACTGTTGTTGAATATCTTTGGCCTATAGTGCAAAGATGAATCATTGATGAATATCTTTGGCCCGTAATGCAAAAATGAATTTATTAGTATGATTATGAATAGAACTGTGATTTGGTATAACCATGATCTTTGATATTTCGTAAAGACAAGTGATGAAAATTATCTTCGTTCCGAATGAGAAAAGGAATTTAGAACAACAATTACGATTATGAAGTTATACATGTGATTGTGGGATGTGAATTGTTGATTGATGTTACAGTGATATAAAACATTGTTGGTGATTTTTTAACATGGAGAAGATAATAGACTTTATAGTCTATTCGACTCTTCTAATGGATCGCTTCGCTCTACCGCAACTATGGTTGAAATTTTTTTATCATCTACCATATGTTCTAAATCTCGATTTATTATCGATGAAGGCTATTGATAATTTAATTATCTTTAGTCATGATATTTTTATCGAAGCTAGTTGTGCTCACCCTTTTGCTTCACAATTCCTTTCGTGTAATAAAAGTGTAAAGTTGGGTCGAGCTGGGGAATAACAAGGAATAGAATGGTGGTCTATAGATGTTGAGGGTGAGGTGAATTTAACTTGAAGGGTGTTTTGCCACTATCATACAAGATGTCTAATGACATACAACCTCGTGTCATCATAAGACAGATTGTGCTCATCCACTTGTTAAGTATATCTACCAAAGACTATCTATATGATCTTGGAGTCTATTTGAAATATAACTCTCAATTAGAGACAAAGAGATAATGATATGTCAAGAGAAGACTCATCATCGGGAAGAATATGATAGTAATCTTCTCATTTTTCTTTGGGGTCTATCAATCAACCAAGGATAATTCTGCGGGCCATATGATATCTACCATAACCTGTAGACGCATGGCCTCCCATTTACGAAAGGTTTCTTGAGCACTTCCCAAAGATTCTAATTTCTAAAACAGCTTTTCGACTATACCTTTATGTAAGGTGTCATTGTGACGTACATAGCTTGGTATATATTTGTATCCAAACTCACAAAGATATGTGTTGTTGTATTTTGCACGACAATTGTTGTAATAAAGTTGTAGTTATTTTCCCATGTATTTTTTTCGACTCATGGATTGGATTTTTTGACGACAATATTTATAACATAAAACGTTACGTAATGACCAATAAATGGGTCGATGGAATGGACCTATTTTGGGGTGTTCATCTAAACACATGTTCATCTTTGCACTACGGGCCAAAGATATTCTTCGTAAAATCATTCATCTTTACACTACAGCCAAAGATATTCAATTATATCATCATTTAGACTTGAGGATGATGAAAAATATTTTAAAGAAAATGAATCAAGTGAAACAAAATAATAAATATTAAGGATTCGTATTTCAGCTATTCCATGTCCAAAAATACCTCATAAATAATCATAGTGGAGTAAAATTCAAGAATGAAGACCAAAACATAGATCCAATCAAAGATAGGAATCATAACAGACAATCTTGGACACGAGAAAGAAAATTTAATTTTTCCGTGAATAATGTCGATTCGTGAATAAAGGTCGATACGTGAATAAGTAACTCACACTAAAAGATAGAAATTTCACAAAAATATATCATCATGCTTCGTGAATAGTACTCATGAATAGTAACTCGTGAATAAGAACTCATGAATAAGAACCCCGACATGAAAAAGTTCTAAATTTGATAAAATTTTCCAACCAATATTTCGGATAATGATATTGAAGAAATAATATCATTTTCTAATAAAATAACATCCCTTACCTAAAAAGGATAAGACTTACGATTTGGTATAATCGGATATAGTCTTTGAAAGAACTTGCAACTCAGATATAGCAATACTCAAAGTACTAAAATACTCACAAGAATACGCTCAATATATCGAGAGAGAAAGAGAGAGAAATCTGTAGTTTCTGGTGTGATTTTCAATTCTAACCTAAGCACCTTATTTATAGGAAAATGCTTAGAACACCAAAGCAGAAAATTTAATAAAATATTAATATTTATTAACCAAATTCCTACGCCCACCTCTGAGACACTTGAAATCACCCACTAACATGTGTGCAAGTGGAGCCAACCAAATAAAAAAACATTTTCTTTTAAAAAAAATTTAAAACTTCCAAAATCAATTATTTGAACTTGAACTTCAATAATTCATAATAAATAGCCCTTTATATCGAAAAATTCGAATCTCGAGACTTTTTATAGGAAATTCAATTCTCTACAACTTTGCAGAAGAAAGGTTTTCCAAATTCCAAACATAAATTGACCGAAATCCATAAACGGGCGATTTTACAGGCTATAATCAAATTTCAGTCAAGAAATGGGCCCACAGACATGTTGAACATGTTTTAAAATATATCCAACATAAATAGATGCTTTATCAGAAAAGATAAAATATCGATTTTCAACAATTGTCACTTTAAAAATTTTCTGCATCTATATCCACATAAAATCAATATTTTCCTCATCATATTAATCAATAATTAATTATTCACAAATAATATTACGAATCACAAGATCGCAACTGTGCCGCTCCTGTGAAAGAGGGGGCTTTCCAATAAGAATTTCTCCTTACTAAATAAAGCAATTATTAGGTGACCAAACCTCTCCTTAGACAAAACTTTCTAGACATTGCCAATAATGTTTTCTAATAATATTATTCGGATAATATGAATTATTGCTTCGATAATGAAAAATATTGTGTAGTGACAATTATCAAAACAACAAGAATATAAAATATCAACGCAACAATTATTGAATCAATAAAATAAAATATTGAATAATAGAATTACCTATAACAATTATTATCGAGTAGTGCCTTCTTTACGTAAGAATCAATAATTGGTGCAATACCGCAGTATCATCTTGTCATGCAACAACGCCAGACATCGTGTTTTTAACCACCGGGTATTCCAACAAGTGTTAATTCAGTAATAACTATGCCGTTATTTATAAATAACTTATACTTGTCGCTTTCTTCATCCAATCGCTTTTTAGTTATGGGGCCCACAAAAGACTGCGCCGTCGTATGAATATTCCACGACCAAACGAATATTCCCCGACAACAATGAATATTTTATAACCACTTGCTTATTTAAAATATTTTTGCATTTTACCCATAACTAACCACATTAATCAATTCAACCCTTACTATTTTAAAATAATAAATAGAGGAAATTAAATTTCATTTATTAATAATTTGGGTCTTACAACATCCCTCCTTATGAAATTTCATCCTTGAAATTGACGTATTTACACAGTGTTTCAAAAGATGAGGATACCTCGCTTTCATTTCCGCTTTCCAACTCCTGTGTCATTTCCTCATAGCATGGTTTCTCCACAAAACTTTAACTTGTGATATGACCTTCGTATGTAGGGACATGCTCTTTCCTATCTAAGATCTTGACAGTACCTCTTCGTGACGTTAAGTCTTCTGCTATCTCGTCCCGGTTCTAACTCAATAACGTGGTTTGGGTCTTTCACATATTTACGTAGCACGATATATATGAAAAACATTATGAACACGAGACATACTTGGAGGTAACGCGAGTCTATATACGCCACATTTCCTACTGCTCAAGAATCAAATGGACCAATAAATCGTGGATTGAGCTTTCCTCTCTTCCCAAATCTTGTAACTCCTTCCATGGAGCCACACGCAACAATACATGATCCCCAATACTAAATTCCACGTCCTTTCGATGAAGATCCGCATAACTCTTTTGTCGATCCTGTGCCGTTTGTATACGTTGTCGAATCGTTTGGATCTTCTCTGTAGTCATTCGTACCAACTCTGTCCCAACAACGTTGCTTCTCCCACCTCATCCCAGCATATTGGAGAGCGACACTTTCGTCCATACAATGCTTCAAATGGAGCCACACCTATACTTGCATGATAACTGTTGTTATAGGAGAATTCCACCAATGGTAAATACTTATCCCAACTCCCTTTGAAGTCTAGGACACAGAGTCATAATAGATCTTCAAGAGTTTGAATAGTCCTCTCTGATTGTCCGTCCGTTTGAGGATGGTATGCCGAACTAAATTGTAAATCCGTCCCCATAGCTTTTTGCAAGCTAACCCAAAATCTTGAAGTGAATCTTGGGTCACGATCTGAAACTATGGATACTGGCATGCCATGCAACCTCACAATCTCATTTACGTACATACTAGCAAGACGTTCAAGGGAATAAGTCTCCCGTATCGGCAAGAAATGGGCTGACTTGGTTAATCTATCAACAATAACCCAAATCACATCTATGCCTTGAGAAACCTTCGAAAAGACCCGTAACGAAATCCATGGTAATGTGTTCCCACTTCTATTTCGGAATCTCAAGTGGTTGCAATGGACCCTTAGGCACTTGATGCTACGCCTTTACACGTTGACAAGTTAAACACATCGAGATAAACTTTGCAATCTCTCTCTTCATATTGTTCCACCAAAATATATGTCGAAGATCACGATACATTTTGGTACTTCCAGGATGGATTGCAAACGGTGTATTATGTGCCTCCATTATGATCTTGTACTTCAAATCAGAATCGTTAGGAACACAAAGTCTGGAGTGGACTCGAAGTATTCCTTCTTCATCGATTCTTGCTTCTAGAATAGCACCTTCTTGTACTTTCTTCTTCATAATCATCAGCTCCGGGTCTGTGGCTTGAGCAACTTTAACTTTCTCGATTAAAGTTGGTTCTATACGTATACTTGACATCATCGCACTCGTTCCTGCATATGATCTTCTACTCAATGCATCAGCTACTACGTTTGCTTTTCTAGGATGGTATTGAATAGTGTGGTCGTAATCTTTCAACAGCTCGAGCCAACGTCGTTGTCGTATGTTGAGTTCTTTTTGAGTGAAGAAATATTTGAGGCTTTTATGGTCTGAATATATCTCCACTTTCTCCCCATATAGATAGTGCCTCCAGATCTTTAGCGCGAAAACGATCAAGGCTAACTCTAGATCATGAGTAGGATAATTCCTCTCATATTCTTTAAGTTGTCATGAGGCATAGGCTATGACTTTCCCACGCTGCATGAGAACACACACCCAACCCCTTTGCCTAAAGCATCATTGAGATAACAAATCCATCCGAACCGGATGGTATTGTCAAAACAGTGCGAAATGAGTCTCCTCTTGAGATCTTGGAAACTCTTCTCGCATTCCTCGCTTCCATATTTAATTTTGTATCTTTATGAGTCACCGAGTTAATCTGAGTAGCGATTCTAGAAAATCCTTCCATAAATCTCCGATAATAACCAAATTTAAGCCCAAAAGCTACGTCTTTCTGGCCACCGCCTTTTGGTTGCTCCCAACTTTGTATTGCTTCAATCTTCACCGGGTCAACAGACACTCCATGTTTTGACACCAATGTGCCCAAGGAATGCTACTTCCTCAAGCCAGAACTCGCATTTCTTCAGCTTGGCATATAGCTTGTTATCACGAAGCCTTTACAGTACCAGCTTCAAATGGAGCTCATGATCTTCACGGGATTTGGAATAGATGAGGATGTCATCAATAAAGACAACAACAAAAATCCGATCCAAATATTCCTTGAATACTCGGTTCATCATATCCATGAAAGCAAAGCGGGAGCATTAGTCAATCCAAAAGAAATGACTAGAATTCATAATGCCCGCATCGAGTTCCGAAAGCGCCTTTGAATATCCTCGCCTCTAACCTTCACCGATGATATCCGTAATGAAGATCGATCTTTGAAAAGAATTGTGCTCTCTTGCAATCGGGTCAAACAGTCATCAATACAAGGTAAATGGATACCTATTCTTGATAGTGACATGGTTTAATTCCGATAATCGATACAAAGTCACATACTCCCGCCTTTTCTTCTTTACAAATAAAATAGGAGCACCCCAAGGAGATGTACTAGATTTAATGAAACCGATGTCCAACAACTCCCGTAGTTGGACCTTTAACTCCTGAAGTTCAATAGAGCCATTCGATATGGGGTTTTAGAAATGGGCTTTGTACCGTGTTCAAGGTCAATAAAGAATTCAACTTCACGCTACGGGGTAGGCCCGGAAGTTCTTGAGAAATACGTCAGAAAGTCAATAACAACAGAATATTATTCAAATATTACGTGTCTTTATTCAAATCCATAACATGGGCTAAGAAAGCTTGACATCCGTTTTTCAATAAACGAATAGCTTTATGACTTGATATGACAGTGATAGATTTTAATGGTTTAGTTGCTTGAATTCGCATAACAAAGTTGATGAGGAATATGAAAACTAACAACTTTACGAAAATAATTAATTTTGTCGCGATGAGTAGTTAACCAATCAATCCCTAAAATCACATCAAAAGCAAGTATCTTTAAAGAGATAAGGTCAATCTGTAATGTGATGGTGCCAACTTGGATCAAACAAGATTAATAAAATGCGATGGATGTGATGAAAGTTTCTCCTAACGGAGTTTCCACAGATAGGTTAAAGTCTAATTTCTCCCGTCAAGTTTAAACGTTGAGCACAAGCAGGAGAGATAAATGAATGGGTAGCACCGGTAGATTAAGTAATGTATAAACTTCGCATGAATTTATGATTAGCTTACCTGTGATCACCTCGTTTGGGTTCCTCGCGTATGTTGACCGGTCCACGACAAATGCTCTTCCAGAACCGGCTGACTTTGACTTTTCTCGGGACAACCTTTTGAATCACCATCCCGTTGGACTTGGTTTTTCTGATCTGATCTCGAAAGCGATATGTCCTTCCTTTCCACAATTATAGCATACCTTGAACTATTGTGGACAGGTTTGGGTGATATGTCCCTCTTTTCCACATTTATAGCATACGACCGGTGGTCGTTCTCCTTTCCTTAAAACCGATTCTTCACTGGTGTTGACGCCTTCACAAAGGTCATTGTTGAATCTCCTCTTTTAAAATCTCCCCCAACTCGCTTTCTTCTATTTTCATGGCCACGAGTACCACTAGAGTGGTTACTGCTTTTGTCTACGAATGTTTTCCTCCTCATTGGTTTTCATTACTCAGGATGATCGCCGCCACACCAGATGATGACCCTAGTTGCGGTCCCTTGGTTGAACGTACTCGCTATCTCGCTCTAATAATTGGGCTCTGTTGACAACATTTGAATATAAAGAAAATTTATGAAAGATAAGATATTACCGAGTCTCGGGTTTTAAACCTCTCAAAAACATCCTCGTCATTCGTTCCTCATTCTCTACCAAATGAGGTGCAAACCTGGATAACTCTGCGAACTTCACCTCGTATTGGGACACCGTCATGTTGTTTTGTTCTAGTCTAATAAACTCTACCTCCTTTATATGGCGAATACTTTCAAGAAAGTATTTTTCGTTGAAAAGTTTCTGAAATATTTCCCAAGACATGCTGAGTGCGGCAGGCTGGGTCCGTTTCACAGACTCCCACCAATAGTCTGCCTCACCATGGAACATAAAGGTGGCGAATGGAACCTTCTGTTCCTCCGTGCATCCCAAGACATCGAATATCTTTGTAATTTGCTTGATCCACATTTCTGCCATGATCGGATCTCGCTTTCCTTAAATTCGTGGTCCCAACTTTTTGAATCGCTTGTCAGTGATGTCACGTAGCGTTCTATCATTTCCACCAGATTCTACGTACACACGAGTCTCTCTCGTTTGGTTTTGCATTAACTCCAAAAAGCTTCTAAACATCCCGTCGTTCATCGTCTGCTCAGTAGTGTTGTTTATAGGAGGAATATTGCCTTCCGCTGCATTGCATGTTCCCTGGGTAGTGATTAAAGGTGTTTCCACTATCTCATTAACTCCACCGTTAATATTCTCACCGCCATTCTTAAATCTCGCCATAAAATAAGGGTTAATTAAACAAATTAACATATCACATATTAACCATATACTTCAACTGACCAACAAATAAACTTAGGTAAGACACACTAGCGAAGGATTTACTCGTCTCTCCCCTCCTAGTTCTATTCCCCGATCTCCGCCAGATCATATCCCTAAGCTCGATACCAACCGTGACGCCCCAAAAAAGTCTACAACACCCATTCTCGAAGTCACAAAAATACATGGTACGTAAACAACTATAACAACATAAAAACTGTGAGTTTAAATACAAATATTGTCATCTAGATAATATCCACACTCAAATAAGTCCTCATTACAATTATTGATACATTATTTTATAAAAATGGTGAGGACTACTAAAATGACTTCTAGAACCATCATTTCATACCCCGACTAGTACTCGCTACATTCTCGCCTCCCAAGAAGAAAAAATGGAACAAAAAGGAAAAGGGTGAGCTCAACTAGCCCAAAGAAAGAAACATTATGACTAAGATAATACGTAACAAATTATTGTTAGTCCTCAACAGGGGAAAAATCTAATAGAATACAATAGATAATAAGTTTGAAATCAATATTCATAACGAAAAATAATAATTCATTGAAGAGTTAAGTAGAGAATGAAATCTACTATCATCTATGAATTTAAAAGTTCAACGCCTATCTTTTATCCTGTAACATCAATCAATATATAATCGAAATCAAATATTCATCTTTGCACTACTGGGCCAAAGATATTCATCACCGGTCATGTTTCATTTAAACACTGCTCATCTTTGCACTACGGGCCAAAGATATTCATCGAACTCATTCATCTTTGCACTACTACGTGCCAAAGATATTCAATTATATCATCATTTAGGATGAGGGAGGATGATGAAAAATATTTTAAAGAAAACGAATCCAAAGAAACAAAAGAATAAATATTAAGGATTCGTATTTCAGCTATTCCATGTCCAAAAATACCTCATAAATAATCATAGTGGAGTAAAATTCAAGAATGAAGACCAAAACATAGATCCAATCAAAGATAGGAATCATAATGCATAATCTTGGACACGTAAAAGAAAATTTAATTTTTACGTGAATAGTGTCGTATTCGTGAATAAAGCTTAGATATCGTGAATAGTGCCGAGTATATGTGAATAGTAACTCACACACTAAAAGATAGAAATTTCACAAAAATATCATCATGCTTCATGAATAGTACTGTGAATAAGTAACTCATGAATAAGAACTCATGAATAAGAACTTACATAAAAAAATTTTAAATTTGATAAAATTTCCAACCAATATTTTCGGATAATGCTATTGAAGAAATAATATCATTTTCGAATAAAATAACATCCCTTACCTAAAAAGGATAAGATTTCCGATTTGGTATAATTGGATATAGTCTTTGAAAGAACTTGCAGACCAGATAGCAATACTACTCAAAGTACTAAAATACTACTCACAAGAATACGCTCAATATATCGAGAGAAAGAAAGAGAGAGAAATCTGTAGTTTCTGGTGTGATTTTCAATTCTAACCTAAGCACCCTATTTATAGGAAAATGCTTAGAACACCAAAGCAGAAAATTTAATAAAATATTAATATTTATTAACCAAATTACTACGCCCACCTCTAGACACTTGAAATCAGCCACTAACATGTGCAAGTGGAGCCAACCAAATAAAAAAAACGTTTTTCTTTTAAAAAAAATTTAAAACTTTCAAAAATCAATTATTTCGGAACTTCGGAACTTCAATAATTCATAATAAATAGTCCTTTTATCAGAAAATTCGAATCTCGCGTCTTTTTATAGGAAATTCAATTCTCTACAACTTTGCAGAAGAAAGGTTTTCCAAATTCCAAAAATAAATTGACCGAAATCCATAAACGGGCAATTTTACAGGCTATAATCAAATTTCAGTCAAGAAATGGGCCCACAGACATGTTTAACATGTTTTAAATAACTTTTGCAACAAAAATACTATTCCTCCTCATATACTCATGTATCCCACATTCATTGTAAAAAATATCATCATTATTATATTATAATAATATAATAAAATATTATTTTATCAGAAAAGATAAAATATCAATTTTCAACAATTGTCACTTTAAAAATTTTTCTCCATCTATATCCACATAAAATCAATATTTTCCTCATCATATTAATCAATAATTAATTATTCACAAATAATATTACAGAATCACAAGATTTTGCAACTGGTAGCCCTGTGAAAGAGGGGCTTTCCAATAAGAATTTCTCCTTACTAGCGCGCAATTAGGTGACTAAACCTCTCCTTAGACAAAACTTTCTAGACATTGCCAATAATGTTTTCTAATAATATTATTCGGATAATATGAATTATTGCTTCGATAATGAAAAATCGATATAGTGACAATTATCAAACAACAAAGAATATAAAATATCAACGCAAAGAATTATTGAATCAATAAAATAAAATATCGAATAAGAATTCATCATAATAATTATTGAGTAGTGCCTTCACGTAAGAATCAATAATTGGTGCAATACTGTAATGCTTCTCGTCAAACAACGCCAGACATCGTGTTTTAACCACCGGGTATTCCAACAAAGTTAATTCAGTGAATAACTACGCCAATTATTTATAAACAACTTATACTTCTCATTTTCTTCATCCAATCGCTTTTGTTATGGGGCCCATTAAAGACTCCATACCGCACGCATTTAATATTCCCAAACAAAAAGAATATTCCACGACCAAACGAATATTCCCCGACAACAATGAATATTTTATAACCACCGCTTATTTAAAATATTTAATGATTTTACCCATAACTAACCACATTAATCAATTCAACCCTTACTATTTCAAAATAATAAATAGAGGAAATTAAATTTAATTTATTAATAATTTGGGGTCTTATAGTAACCAAAAAGTTATATTATATAATCTAATGGTACCCAAAATATAAACAACATATAGTACAGACCATTTTATGTAGTAAACAAACAGTTATATATAATATTAACCAAAACATAATTTAAAGGTCACCAAAACAAAAATATGTATACCAAAAAATATACTAACGAAGTAACCAAACAGTTACATGATAGTAACCAAACCATGTTTTAATGGTAACCAACACATAAACAACATGTATAGTAAACCCAGTTTAGTCAACCAATGTATACTAAGCAAATACATTGGAACCAAAACAACATATAAAAGTAACCAAAATCCCAATTGAGGGAAAAAAAATGGTATCCAAATCATAAGCCAACACCAACAAAAAATATACTAATGAAGTAACTAAACAAATATATGTTAAGAACTCAAAATATATATTAATGGTAAACAATACATAAACAACATATAGACCAAACACAGTTTAGTCAACCCATATATACTAAGCAAATACATCGTAACCAAAACAACCAAAAACAGTAACCAAAATCCCAACTCAAGGAAACAAAAATAAAATCCAAATCAGAAACTAACAATAACCAAAAACATACTAAAGAAGTAACCAAATATTTATATGATAGTAACCAAAAAATATTTTAATGGTAACCAATACATAAACAACATGTACACCAAAACCAGTTTAGTCAACCATGTATACTAAGCAAATACATGGTAACCATAACAACATAAAAAAGTAACCAAAATACCAAATCAAAGTAACAAAAATGGTATCCAAATCACAAGCTAACAATAACCAAAACATAATGCAGAAGTAACCAAACAGTTATATGATAGTAACAATAATTTCATTTAGATTCGGAAAAGCTGCATCAACATGACCACCATTCTAGTAGAAAACTTCGCCATACGTAATATTATAAATGTATTAGATTATGCCTTCCTAATAAAGCTTTTTCTTTAACCAAGATGGCGAGTGCTTAACAGATTGGAGACCGAAGCCGGGAAGAAATAGTAATAACTTACCGAGAAATTCGAATGGACAAAACTTAGGCTTCCCTTCCTACCGCATTTAATTAACTGGTGCCCTTTTTCAATGCAACAAGTGCCTGGAAGAAAGAAAATAAAAAAGACATCCAGCATGTTAACCCATCTGTAATGGTGTTCTCATATATGTAAAAAAAAATAAAAAAATCCAGATATGGAGAAACATGGCGTAGAGCAATTAAAAGAAAAGTGGATATTTAGAAACTGAAGAACGCACGAACAGAAGAGAAACACAAATAGAAGAGAGAAACAAGGGTTTTAGTATGCAGAACAATGGTTAGTAACTGAAGAGTCCCAATCAAATGAACAACTAGACGAATATGATAACGAGTAAAGATCACGAAAATGTAAGGTAAATCACCGGAAACAATCGATAGAGATGAAGAACGAACGATCAAAGGAGAGAAACAAGGTTTCAGTATGCAGAAGGGTTTGGTAACTGAAGAGTTCCAAACAAATGATAGATGGCGGTTATCACGCGTTTCAAAAAAAATAATCTTTTGTCATGTCAGCCCATTAATATTAATCCCTTAAATTAAGGACTCCTAATTATATTAGTATTGTAAATATATATGATGAATTGTCTTATTTTTGTAATTATTTTATGAATGTATGATTTTTATAATTACTTTTATAAATGTACTATAATATATAATTGTTCCTATTTCTAAAACCAAAGTCCAAATAAATATTACTGACCATTATTTATTTATTTATTATTATTGCACTGTGAATCATAAAATTTCCACAAGTTGGATATATAAATAAATTTTATATATCCATTAGGTTTATTATTATTATTATAAAAAAATTGTTTTTTTTATGATTAAAGTTGAGAAGCGACATCATTAAATACCACTTTTTAATAAGAGAATCGTGTAAAATTCTTTTTATATCAAATGACATTAATAAATTAATTATTTTGTACTGATAGTTACTGGATAACATTTTTTCATAATTATTAACTAATTATTGAGCTAGAAACACGATATAAATTGTATAATTTATCGTTTTCTTTCTCATGTTTAAAAGAAGCAAAATTATGATATTCGATGAAAAATAAAAACTGTGTTAATATATCAATTTATTATAAAATATTTTTGGTGTAGACTAACATATTGTCGCACTAAAATCTATCTAACCAGAGAAAAATTACCGTTAATCCCTTGGCAAAGAATTTTGGATTCCATAATACTTTTCTGTAATTTCTATCTTTTGTAAACTATAGATAATAGATATTAAAAAAAAACAATTCAATACAATACATTTATTTAAAAACAAGGTAATACTACAATTTCCCTTCTATGAACACGTGGGTTTCACGTGTTTAGAACCTATCGTACTTGCGTTACTTGCTTTGCTTACGAGTTCCGACACAAAAAATATATTGCACAGAAATATATATAGCATAACATCAATCAGTATAAACCTACTCCAAATGAAATGAATGACGGCACAGTCTAGGTTTCTCCGATCGTCTTAGAATTCCCAGATCTCTCCATTTCAATCCATCAATCACCTCGGTAACTTCTCTATCAATCTAATAGCTGTTAAATCTTCAATTACATTTGCATGCAAAACTTATATATATACATATATGCATTTACGAGGGCATAGATCCCCAATTAGGGCTCGTTTTGAGGGTTTTCCAGCCAGAACAGCTTCGGCCGTTGCGCTGACTAGGAAATTCTCATAAACAGTGCTAGCTATAAATCAATCTCCTACATATAATTATCATTTATAGCTAGATCGAACTAATTAACTTGTGTAAAAATTTCAGAAAATGGTTCTGATCGAAGATCTTGATGAGCTTAGCCCCGAAGAATCCAACACAAAGGGTGAGATTACTGATCTTGATTTGTCTCAGCTCCCATTAGACATAATAGTCCATATACTAAAAAGAAAATCTCGAGTGAAATCACTACTCGAATTGAAGTTAGTCTCCAAAAATTGGTCACAAATCATTTCGAATCCATATTTAGCTCAAGCCCACCTCAAAATAGCAGAAGAACCAAACAATCTAACCTCCAAAAGGCACATTTTCTTCAGCAAGGGATCATCTTCCTGCTCCCTACCATACATAACCTTCGTTCACTACCAGACTCTTGATATCGTTGCAATGCACTTACCCTTTGCACCTCGCCAAAAAAATATTGATTTCCTAGCTTCATTTCACGGGTTGTTACTTTTTGGAGCCGGGGAAGGGGGGCATTTCTTGTGGAACCCTAGCACGGGGTTGTTCAAGAAAATTTTAGGGCAATTAAAGATTAATGATTGCTGTAGACTTTATGGAATAGGGTATGATCCGAGGAACGAAGAGTATAAGGTGCTTAGGGTCATCCGTCTCACGAGTTCCAAATCTTATTTGTCTAAGCCTGAAAGTTTTTTACCACACAATTATGATAGAACCAACGTTAAGGTCTACAATTGTAAAACCGATAGTTGGAGTAAGATAAATGAATTCCCCTATAAGATATTTGTGGATGGACAAGGGGTGAATGTGAAGGGAGCTCCACATTACTTGGTGACTCGGGATGATCCTAAGGAGCTCAAAAACTATGTAATAATCTATTTTGATGTGGCTGGGGAGACATTCAAGGAAATCCCAAAACCTAATTGGTTAGATAAGGATTCTAGTTTTGGGAATTTGGGGGTTTTTGGAGGAATGCTTTGTCTGGTTAGATTTTATGAAGAGGAATGTCAAGTTTGGGTTATGAGAGAATATGGTATTAAGGATTCCTGGACAATGCTATTTGCAGTCTCAGTCTCAGAAACACTTTTCAGTAAAATTGTGCCCTTATACTTCATTAATGATCAAGAAGTTATGCTGGTTGCAAATACATCAGACTTGATTAGCTACAATATCCAGAATGGAACTATTCGCACAATCTTGTCCATTTTTGATCAGTACATCGTTACCTCGGCTGGATATGTCGATTCATTGGTTTGGCCATATGCATGGTGAAGGATGAAGTATTTTGGTGCAGCTGCAAGAAGGTAATTCTCCATTTTGTTTAGTTTTTCTCTTGTTCTTACATTACATAATACTATACATCCGTTCCAAAATATACAATATAAAGGTTTTAGTTTAATTTCGTTCCAAATTAAAATAAATGAGCAAAACGATTTTTAAAATAAATATGTTTTAGTTTTGAATAAACTGATCACTCACGTTCTATTTCTAATTGAAGGTTTTAGTTTATAAATCAGCGGTATATATAGGTCACTGTGCTTTCAATTTTAACTCTTGTTTTTAATCAAAGACTCACCTGTGAAACTTTTCTATCCATATTACTTTGAAAAGTTGTTTCTACCTGGCTATATCTTAGATCCATATTATTTTGGTAAGGATAACTGGGAGCTCTCGTTTAATACTCTAAAATTAAACCTTACTTCTGCTCTATTAACACAAGTATTAGTATGGTAACAAGTAAAGGTCGATCCCACAGGGAGTGTGTTGTTTTGTATTTATCCTATTGTTTCCAAGAGAATGAGGTTTTGAATTGTTTAACTAAATTAGCAATAATAAACTGATAAGAAATAGTAACAATGATTTAAAAAACTTTAGTTCTTCAGTTTAGTATCAGCTTTTCACAATCATGGAGTAATCAAGTTTTACAGTATTTACCTTTCAATGAGATTAATAATCCTAGAAAACCGCGATCACTAATTATTCGAAATTCTCCTTATATGTAAATCTAATGTGACGATCGCCTCAAATATATCCTAACTATCATATAACCTAGAACTATATATCAGTCTACATTTAATACAATAGAATCATGAAAAATGAGAATTAGGTTATTCCAAGCAATAATTACACAATCGAGAATTATTTAACTTGTCTTCTGAAAATCTTAATAATACCCAAAAGCTTGTCCACAAGCAAGTATCACTAATTGCTACTTATGATCATATATACATCATTTACTTAATATATATCTTAATCTAGCAGATGATATCAATTCACTAATTTAATCCTGCAGAAACCAAATTAGTAAATTGAATAGAATACATGAAGTTTATGTAGATAATCAGAATAAATCTCACACACGAAGGAATAAATAAAGTAAAATTGATCAACCTGTTAATTATGAATAAGGTTCAACAATATCCCTTCAAAACTGAATTAAAATATTAGCCTGACATGCCTTGATTCTCCAAAACTAGGGTTTGAATCCAATGTACAAGACAGAAGGTGATGTCTCCATAATAATGAGTTTTACATGCATTTATAATGTCTAAACAAAGTCTTAAATCCTTAAGTAATCGCAATCCAAATCAGTTTAGAAGTCTCCAAATTAACTGCAAAAATAGAAAATTGCCAACTTTTCCTAACGAATCATAGGTCTTGATATTTTTGTTCTTCTTGAGTCCGTCGAAAGCGCATTTCGGACAGAGAATATAGTGGGTCAAGCGACAATCGAACTCATTTGGGACGACGAAGATTTCAAGAGGTTATTCTGTCAGGGCAGACTTTCCTGGGACAACAAACTCGCCAAGGCCAGATTGGTCTAGTTTTTAACTTTGCTTTATTTTAATGTAATCGGCTCCAAATTGTCCCGTTTCAACACTTAAGCTCCATTATTACCTGAAATTCATCAATAACCTTATCAAGCTTGTGTTAACATCAAAACATGTAATGAACTACGCATAAAGTAATCAAAACAGATGAATATTAGACACTCGTCAAATTTCTCCACACTTGGTCTTTACACGTGCTCGTGTAAACCAAAACAAAGGTTATACTATCATTTAAAGATTTCTATTCAACCATAGTATCAAAAAGTTCAAGTTACAAATCATGAATATCAATGCTCATTAACAGAAACTTAATTTAGCACCTCATCGATCAATTCACAACTAATAACCCTATCATTTCACCAATGAATTTCATCAAATTAATCTGTATCCACATAAGTAGCTATATATGTTAAAGAAGTTTAATTATTATCTAATCTGATGTAATTATTTATTTAAACCTTTTGTAATATTAAAGTTGTGTTTAAGTTAAGGTTAAGAAGACATTGGGATATTGTTGTAAGACTTTATTATAATAAACAATGTATGTTTATTATTCCGTAATAGTTATAGAATGCTTATAATGATGATGGATCGTGAACACTGAATCCGAGGTTAGAGAACCTGAATTTGGGAGCGTCACATGGTTGTTGTTGTGGTTGTGGATCATGAAGGATCCGAAGAAATAATGATGAGATTAAAGGACTTAAATCGTCGATAATAAGAATGACAAAATAAAATAAAATAAAAGTAACGAACTTAACCAAGTAAGCATGAAAAAATATGTTATTTGTTGTTTATCGGAATAGTATAAATCATTGTTAGTAAGCTAATATTTAAAATTCGAAAAGCAAAAAATATACATATGTGAGTTACGAAAATGTTCCAAGTGGAAAGGAGTACAAATATGTTATAACGAAGTTATGAAGAAAAATTTAGTAAAAGATGTTAAAAGACGAAAAAACTAGCTTGGTACGACTTTCGGGCCAAGTTTGCGGATAATTATCGCTTCTGAAAAACTATGATTTTCTAGGGGTTTTGTAGAGCGTAGTATAAGGGATCCGTGTGCTCAAGAACGATCTCATTTTGACTTCGGATGAGTAAGTTACGAAGATTTGAAAAATAGACATTAGAAACGTCATGTTAAAAAACTAGCTCACGAAGGATTTTTGAGCCACTGTTTCGTCTTGCTAATGAACCTAAAAAATTATTTCATTTAATGGGGGATTCGTAGAGGATATTAATATCAAGAAAATGGACTCATTCCGATATCAGATGAGGAAGTTATGATGTTCGGAAGTAGGTGCGACAAAATTGTCAAAGTTAAATTTTTTTTGGCAAAGCTGGAATTTGTTTCTGCTGGGGTGGCACGAAAGTGCCATTCCCAGGCTTGGTACTACTTTCGGGTCAAGTTTGTAGGTAATTTTCACTTCCAAAAAACTATGGTTTTCTTGGGGTGTTGTATAGCATTGAATGAGGGTGTCTTAGGCTCAAGAACGATCACATTCCAACTTCAGATGAGTAAGTTACAAAGATTTCAAAATAGATGTTAGAAAAGTTGTGTTGAAAAACTAGCTCATGAAGGATTTTTGAACCACATTTCGACTTGTTAATGAACTTGAAAAATTATTTCATTTTAGGTGATTTTTAGAGGATTTACGAGCAAGAAAATGGCTCAAAAACAGACTTATTCCGATATCGAATGAGAAAGTTATGATGCTCGGAAGTAGGTGCGACAAAACTGCTAAAGCAGAAAATTTCAGCAAAGTTGGAATTTATTTTTGTCGGGGTGGCGCGAAAGCGCCTTTCCCAGACATATTTCTGGTGAAGCAGCACCAAGGTGACAGTGTTAGAGACTAGGGATGCCGAGGTTAGTTGGTCGTGCGACGTTGGGCATTCACATAGGCTATCCGGGCATACGTATGTGCGAACGTTGTGATGCCATAACAAGTGTTTGTAATCTTATGTAATATTTTAATTCTAGTAAAAAGACAAACATTATGAATGTAAAATACTTACATAAATCAATGTTTAGTAGACAAGTTAGACAAGTGTGCTAGCAACCGCATGACGCAAGTGGTGTGTCGCCAGGCGTTTCATGTATAGACAAATCGGGCGTGCGACATACAAACATCAAAGTACCGTACTAAGTGTTTGTAACTTGGAAATGTCTTCCGATTCTTATGAAATGAACATTATAAGTTATTGAATAGAGGTAACATAAACCAATATAGAGGGTCATTATGTGCCTAATTGGTGTGTTATAGTTAATGTAAATGTGTAGGATATACGAATTAAGTGCAAATTAGCGTACAGTTTAAAAAATGTTTAAGACAAGTTTTCTAACTTCATTCGAATTTTGTTCTTATGATTGTTTTATGATGTTTAAAGTTCTAAATTACACTATGTTTTTATAGTGTGAATTCTAAGACTAATGCAAATTTTTTTATATTTGCACAAGTTTCCAGATATGCTCAGTTATTAAACTGTTAAAGGTCTATATGCATGAACTATTTAAGCAATATGTCGATGCCATTTGTTTCGGTTAGATAGATATTGAAATATTTTATTGATTTGATAATAAATCTTTGAAATATTATTGATGTTAAGTAGAGCTATCCAAACCAAATTATTTTGGTACAGACTCTGATGTATGTTTGAGATGAACAACCCTAATATTAGGGACAATTTTAGTCAGTTATTCCAGAAAGGCTTGAAGTGCCTAAACAAAGCATGTATAGTCGTTTACCCAGTAGAATGTTGATCAACATAGAGTACAATAGGCTGATCACCTAGAAGTGCTCGTATGTATGACAATTTACAGTTGAATTATTGTTTAATCTTCTATGAAAGCAAACAAAAAGTTCAAGGTCTTATGACCATTCAATATGTTGTTTCAAAAATGTTTCAAACAAAAGGAAAGTGTTATTCATATTTATTCGGAGCTATTTCACAACTATTGTTCACTTATTTAAGAAAGTTGATATGATTCTTGATTTTGTTATTATTCAATTTTTATACTTTTTGAGCAATTAAATAATTATCCTTGCTTTAAATTAAATGTTTTCAGTGAAGTCAGAGTTTATTGAAGGTCCTGATAAGGATAGAGGAAAAGGAAAGATGAATGATTAGAAGACGTTTGTAATAAGCGTAGTATTATTGTAATATGTTTAATATTATTATGTTTTGAACATGTAAAGGTAGTAGAACATGAGATTGGACAGATATGATTGTAATAATTTAGTAATTATATGTGTGTTGTTAGGATTATATAGTTAGATGTGAATGAATGAATAGTACCGTGTAGCACCATATCTAAGGTTTGAAAATACCCAGATTTATTGGCGTCACATGACTGTGCATATAAACATTGTTTTTTATTTTGTTGATTTAGATGATTGGCTAGCTCATTGAGTGATGTGTATCTAACTAGATAAAATCGCCTTCAACTATGATAGTAGTAGATTTACTTCACAAGATGTTGTGACTGATGGTATTAACATCTATATATTTATCTAATTCATTTTCATGTCTCTCCTTTTGAAAAAATTAAACTTTCACAATCTCATGGATCGGAGCTGATTTTATTTTATTTTATATGTAAGGGCTTTGTTGAAGAAATTCCTAGGGTCCCTTAAGGCTGAACCATCAGGTACGAAGATGAAGCGACTTCAATACTGTGAACAAAAGACCTACCATGACATGTTGTGGCTTGTTTTGCAAGTCCATTTTCAATTTTTAAGCAGTTATTGTATTGTTGTGGAACATTTCTTAGTTATTGTTGTTGTTGTTTTCGTTATTGCTAAACCGTATTACCCTTGAATGGTTGAATATTAATTATAACGTTTTAAATTTTCCTTGTATTGACATATATATATATATATATATATATATATATATATATATATATATATATATATATATATATATATATCGTGTATGTGTGGATGATAGTGCTCTAAGTTTGAAGTTCATTTGGTTTTTGAGATGTCAGGATGAGATCTCTACTGGAACCCTAGGCTTAATTAATTAAGGTATACAATAATGCCCTACATCTTCAACATTCTAGTCACTAATAATTTCTCTAATAGGGAATGGTTTGTCGATCAGGTCTTAAAATTCAATTTCCCAACCACTGATGAAGTTGGTACTGTCAGAAGATCAAAAAGGAAACTTAAAATTGAACAAACATGCAGTAGTACTAATAATAAAGAAAAGGAAAGAAAGAAACAATAAGAGACTTACAGGAGGTAGCCTGTGTTAACTTCATGTGATTTTACTTTGCTTGATATTATTTTGGATTATTAATGTGCGTTTTGAAATTTTTTTTGGGAATTTAATTATAAAAACTGATGACGACAGAAGATAAATAAGACATGAAACCTATTTGAATTCACTTATTTGAGTATTTGGGACACTTTTGCGCCTTAATTAAAGAGTTGATCATGAATCCAATAATCTTCAATCTAAGAATCTGAAAATTAATGTTATTTTTTCAAAATCTGATTGTTCGAACTCATAAGACATAATCCAATCCAAATATTTGAAATTTATTTTTTGATTCAAAGCAATAATATCAGATTCTGAAAAGTTGTTAATCCAAACACACTCAATATATATATATATATATATATATATATATATATATATATATATATATATATATATATTTTTTATAAACTTGTAGTTGCTGAAAAGAATAAAATTCATTATCCTTGCATGTTTTAAGATTTGAATTGTTTATTATTATTATTATTATTATTATTATTATTATTACTATTGCATAGATAGGAAACCTATTTCAAATATTTGCAGTTGAAAGTGTCACTTGAAGGACATGACAGTCATATACATATTCAAGCAGACCTGACTACTTCCATACACTTTTGATTCTCCCAACTTCTTCCCCTTTATCTAAAGAGCTTCTTGTTACACAATAGCTTAGATTTTTAGTATATATATACTCCATACCATATCATTTGTCATCAACTAGTAGAAAATAATACTTCTGCATGTATTGATTTTTCTCTCTTTAGAATGACATAAATCATAATGCTCTAAACACTCTTAGGGGGTGAATTCAATTAAGATTTTTAAAGAATTTTTTTAAGTGATATACTTTTGTAGAATTTGTGGGATTTTAATGACTTTCAAAGACTTTAAACTCTTTTAAAATGACTTTTATAGACTCTATGAAATAAGTAACAGATTTTTATAAACTTTTTATCAAGACTGTGATAGACTTTTGTATACTTCTAATATATCTTGCAACTTATATTAATTGTTAATTAGCCCATGTGTACAACATCTTTCTCTTTTTTCATGAACTAGAGTAAATCTCATTATATTATTGTGGCATGAGATTTTATAAATGTTGAAAGCGTTCATATTATTCTACTCATTTCATAATACATTTGGATACTCGGATACCAATAAAACTTTAGAAACTACGATTTAATATTAAAAAATTAAGCTCAATTTTCATTGAGCTATATATACTTTATGCATATGCGTACGCTTTTTAGTAAGAATACCAAACTCTATTTTTCACAAAATAATATGACAATGAAAATCTATATGATCAAAAGTTGCAAAACTTCATACATGTGACTAAACAACATGTAATTTTCATATATAATCATAATCATATATTTTCAAAAATTAACATTAATTTCATATATTATACATACATAATCATATATTAACAGTAACACATACACATCATATATTTTCTATTTTCATATATTATACATACATAATCTGTACAATTGATATGAGAGTTTCATGATTTTAGCTCACCTTTGTTGAACAAATCTCTTTTCTCTTTCTATTGGAAGCTTTCGAACGGCTACTTTTTCCCTCACCAATTCAGATTAGGTTTATTTGTTTACTTATTAATATATCTTGTTAATTCTATTATTATAATAAATTTAATTATTTTTATGGCCCAAATTTTACCAAATTATTTATCCATCACATATTAATATTTATTAGCCCATATAAAATAAATAATTAATTTGACCCAATAAAAGATAAAATCCAATTAATAACTAGTTTTATTCACCTTTGTGTTTATTTGGAAGTCTTTAGAAATCTTTAGAGATGAGGCAAGACTTTGGATATGGATTGATAGTTATAATTCTTCTTTTAAAGTCTGTCAAACTCTACCATTTGATAGAAATCTTTAAAATCTATGACTTTTTGAATACCAAAATACTTTTATAGACTTTGTAAAAATCTTAATTCAATACCACCTAACTTTTAAAGACATTAAAAAAATTGTAATTGAATACCACTAAACTTTTATAAACTCTTTAAATGTCTTAATTGAATACACCCAAACTTTTAAAGTCTTTAAAAATTCTAATTGAATACACCTCCCTTATATTCTTAAAGTTTGTAAATATTGTAAATGAGACTCTTTTTTTGTAAATACTTCGATTCCTCTTTGGATTGCTATGTTTTTAAAAGTTTATCTTTTCGTTAAATAAGAATTTCATTAAACATAGGTTACAATTTGCAGCTTTTTGTCCTTGACAACAAGGTGGTCCTTGCAGAGAGAGCAAGAATGTATATAATGAAACTATTCAAGTGAATCATAAAAACTGTTCGGGAGCGTTTTACCGACCCTCCTCTGGGCCGAAGACTCAACATCGGAAGAATTTGAGAGACCGGATGGTAAAAGCCCATGAAAAGTGTTGGAAGTGTTCGGTCGGCATTTGAGCCCTCCGGACCATAAATTTGAACCCGATGCCGTGATGTTCGGGTCGGGTCTTTGAGTTCTTTGGGCCGAAGCCAGATTAGATTATAGGACCGTTTGGGCTCGCACAAGGCTCTCTCCTGCGTGCGAGTCCGAGCACCTATTCAGACGCATATAAAGCAACTCCAAAGGTGGTAATGGGATTGGACTCTACTTGCACCTTTTAAGGAGATTGTGTTGGACCCAAGTTATGGTAACTACCATACACTAGAGTCCTAATCCGATGGGAGAAGGATTCTAAGGTGGTGAAATCTATAAAAAATGAGGCCTAGGTTATCATTATGAGGTAATACCTATTTTAAGCACTAAATACTTATCCTCCATTGTTAAACCTTGTAACGACATTACTCATTCTCTCACACCGGAGCCATCCCCGCCGGCACAAGTCAAGCCAAGCTTCGTGTGTGATCCGTTCTTCGCATGGTGTTCTAGCGTGGATTCTGTGATTGACCTTGCTACGCCGTGAAACTTCAAGCGTTAATAAAAACTAAAATTAATAGCAAAATATTTGTTATGCAATCCAGTAAGTTTATTCACTCCAAAATAGGGTTGTTTGGATATAATCCGAAACTGCGATGTAACTTTTCATTCAACTTCGGAAATTAATTATTAAACTGCGATGAAAGATAAGTTATAATAGTTATAACTCGCACTTAAGGAATTATTATGTTAGTATTGATTACCTTAATTCCCATTCCCATTCATACACCTTATAAATTGATTAGCCCTGAATTGAATTACCCAAAAAATATAAAACTTCGACTAAAAGTCCATAATCATTGGTCAGATATAACTATTAAAATGATGATTTAATAATTATTGACAGTATAAACCGATTATATATATATATATATATATATATATATATATATATATATATATATATATATTAGTTGATAGCCCGTGCAATGCACAGGCTAGTTTGAATAATATATTTAATAATTTGTAAGACATTCATGTCAAAAAATGACTCAAAATACACAATCCATGTAATTACTTGATATGTGACAATTTAAAAGGACAGAAGTGTCATTCAACTGTTTTAAAAACATGTAAATTAGTTAAATTATTGTAAACATAAAATTAAGAGATTGATGAATTCCATCAACAACATTCAGAAAATAATACAATTTGAAACAACAATCAGCACACTATAAATTATGAAGTAAAACAGTGCATAATTCAGTAATTAGTTTTACCCGTAAGTGCCTAATTGGAATAGTAATTCTGCAAATTCTTCTAGTGCATTCTCCAAGTCTGCCTTGTACTAGGAAGACGTCACGTATTTGCCTATGTATTGGGTACATTCTTGTGGGACAACCTCAAAATCTCTAACATTGTTTAGCTCCACATTGATCCTCCAACTTTCATAGAAATTCTTCAAATTAGTGCCCACTACATCAGGCCTCTTCTTTCTTTGGTGCAAAATGTTCCAATCTGCAGTTACTAACCCAATGAATAGGGTTGTAAAAGCTAGTACAGACAATGTGTTTTTTCTCCCCATTGATATTTTCTCCTCAAGGAAGAAGAAATAAAGAGAATGGAGTAATATAGTAATTCTGAGTACGAACGTGAATGGTGATCATTGTAGGCTCACATGGGTGGGTTGTGGCTTGTGGGGTATAATGTCACCTTTGTACAAAACTATCAACTAAAATAACATACTTGAAATAAACAAACCTAATAGTGAAAACTTTGTATGCACTGCTGTTAAAAAAATACTTTAGCCTTGTACCTCATTTATTGAATGATAAAGACCAAAATGCCTTATCACTGCCCTTCATAAAACTTAAAAACTAATCATCAGTCACTTCATATCATATTCATTAAACAAATGTACTCCAAAACATATTGGCAATTATAAAAGAAAAAAAAGCTTGGGGAAACCAATAATGAATACTATTTTTAAGAGATTACCTTCAAAGTCAATATCTAGGTTATTTTCCCAACTTTGGTATAACTTTAGTAGCCTAACCACCTGAAAACACCATCAAATATGACTTCAAAATAATATATATGAGCCACCCTGATATAAGTTACTCTTTTTCAATATTCTTCATTTCGGCCATACCATACATGAGTAAGTAGAATTGAAACATCACAATTATGCAATTAAACCAATAACAACGTTAATCATCTTCAACAATCAAAATCAAAATCAAAAACTCCAAACTAAATAACTCATCCTTCACCCTCAAATCCAAGTAACGATTCAAAGTCCAATCAACCAACAGTACATCAAAATCAAAATTTCTAGTGAAATTACTTATTCAACAGAAAACAATAGACCATTAAAATATGAAAAAACAACATGAAATTTAGAGAGAAAATTAAATTAATATACCTCGTGAACGAAGGGGTCTCCAATTCAGGTTTAGAGATGTCGGAATGAAACCAAACTTGGTAACCAACAATTAACAAATAAATATCATGCTTTCAGAAACATAATATCTAACAAAGATAGTTCATAAAGTGGTTTGTATTAGATATATAATAATTGGGGAATTTTAAAAATAATGTTATTCCTGAAGACCTCTGGGTAGCTTATTCTCTATGCACTGAGAAAACAGAGTCACTACAAAGCATTATAGTTCAAGCAACTTAATCATTGGAAAATAATACCACAATTATGCCTCAACAATTAACGAAAATTAAATCTAAAACTGAGATAAATTATTCAAGACTTTCATGCCAGATGAGTAAGGAGAACACACACCCCACTATTCAAAAATGAATCTTTTTTAAATTTTTTTTGTCCCACCATTAGAGTCTAATTCGTAGAGTTAACTAAAAATTGACGTATCAATCTCAATATTATTATTTTAAATGTGAAAATAACAACTGTTCTTAAAATGTATACATAGAGAATAAATAAAAGAAGAAACTAAAACAAACAGATTCACATTTACTTGAGCAAATGTTACTAATTAGTCAAATGTCAACTAAAACCCAACATTCAAACAACCTAGAAGAGAAAATTGAACAAATCCCAGATAAAAAATTCGACCCATCATGCTAATCAAAAAAGAAATCGACCCATCAACAACTGAATTAAATTACATATATACATCGAGTTCAAGTAGAATCCACTCTTTAGTATTTGTAAGTTCTGTCTTGAATATGTGCGCCCTTTTTAGAAGAAGATTCTCGAGTCCAATTGACTTGCAGACTTGCAGATGCATTGATCAACTATTTCTTTCTAGTTTGGTTAGATAACCTGTACTTTTCAATTACATGGGGATGGTTATGAATAGAAGTGTTCCAAATAGAAAATGGAAGGCAAAATTAATGTTGAATCACCAGTTGCCTAAAAATGTCAAAAATAAAACTAAAAAATTCATTCAACAATTGAATTTCATTCAAAAATAAAAAGGAAAACCTCAAAAAAAATCAATAAAACAAAGGAAATAATCAACAATTGCTTGATTTGTTCTCGAAATAGAATAAATTGGATCGAAAAATCCTACAAATTACATCAAAAAATTTCAATAAAACAAAGAAAATAATCATCAATTACCACCTGCAAAAATTGCCAACTTGCCATCTCTTGCCCCAATATCACCGCCGACATCTTAAGGGCATCAACCGAAAAGTGAATTCTTTTCACCGTGACATCATAAATTTCTTTTGCGAGTAATGGGTGGCTATTGGTGTGGTCAATTATGACGGTGTTTGGGTTTAGATGAGGGATGAGGCCAGTTGAGTTCTGTAAGACAATTTTTCGAACATCTGATGGGTGTCCCACCATTGTGAAGATGACATCGCTGGCTTTGGCAAGGTCGAATAAGGAATTGGCGAGACGGGCACCTTGGGATTCGAGATAGAGGGATTTAGAAGGGGTGCGGGCGAAGAGGGTGAGGGTGTAGCCGGCGGAGAAGAGGCGGGAGGCCATGGCGGAGCCCAAACGAAGATACAAACATACGATTGAAGAATATATGAAGAGACGATTCCAAAACCAATCAAAAAACCCTAGGATAGAGAACAATTGAATTGAAAATAAAAGCGTTACCTTGAGAGCTGGTGCGATTTTGGATGTAAGAAAAAAGAAATCTAGAGATATCTTTTACATTGTCGTACAAAATGGTTTGTGAGTTTCTGTCGAGGTGGGAGAATGAGGTTAAGAGAGGGAGAAAAGATGAAGAGACAGTTGAATTTAATGAAGAAGGAAAACAGAACAGGGAAGACTCCAATTGGAAGATCAATCGACAAATCAATTTCAAATCAATTTACATCAGTTGGCTTCCAATTTGAAAATCAGGGTGAGTGAACTAAGAAGAATTGAAAAGGAATCGAATGAGGGTTAATTGAGGAGATGGAAGAGTGGGGAAGGCGAAGAGACTATATATGAGAGGAGAAATAACCGAGTTAACTCTTAATTAATTAAGAGTTGACTCGGTGAATTTTTCAATTGATTTGAAATTGAGTTTTGTGCTGTATTTATATATAAGGATTGATATATATATATATATATATACACTTTCTCTCTCTCTCTCTCACTCCTATCATCAATCAATATCAATATAGAACAAGATAAGTACCGAATCGAATCATTTTCGTCGGTCCTAAATCAACTCAATAGCCCCCCTTTCTGTTATTCCTATTAAAATGATATCATTTGAAATTAAACCAATTAGTATTATTATTATTATAAATATTATCGTTCAAATATATCATATTTTATTTGATAAGTTGTTTGAAGCTTGTTGGGGGAATTGAATGATTCATCTCACATCAATTCATCACTAATACAGCGCATAACTATGTAAACTGCCAACAAGCATGTTGGATTATCTCTTTACCTAAATGATTAACATGTTAAGTTAAAGTTTCACTATACAAATTAGGGCAAAGGTGCAAAAAAACCCATGTGGTTTACCCCGAAATCCCACTTACAACCTGAACATTTTTTTTTCAAAAGTACCTTTGACGTTTCAAATTCCAGGTCAACTTTGTCCCTCCCGTTAAAAAAAGTGACAGCTAGACAAACGGATGTTAGTTTATTTTTGAACAAGTGACACGTGGACAAAAGTGTTACATGGCAAAGAAAAAAAACATCAAATAGAATGTTTGTTTTCTCTCTCTCCCATCTTCTTCCTCTATTCTCTCTTCTCCTTCTTCTTTACCAATTTTTCATTCCTAGAGGCACGAAAGAGAGTTACAAAGATGTTGTATGATTTCTTCAGATCTAGATCTGCATTTAACTACAGATCTTATTGTGTTGTGAATCGACGTGGGATGGTGGTGTGGGACAATGGTGATGGTGTTGAGATCTGATCTGTGATCTTATCTTATGACAGTGACTTGGAATATTTTGAATGTAAAAATATGGATGTTACGATCGAGTACTTAATTTACGACTTCGATCTTTTAATCATTTCTTTGAAACGCCCCAATCACCGAAGTCGTCGTTAAACCCTAGTAACTCCATCTCCACTTCTTCGTCCACCGTTTCTGGCGGCTTTGTTAGGCAAGTTCAGAAAAGTTTCACCATTTTCTCTCTACATATAGCTCTGAAGTTTCTCTATTTAGCTTCCATTGTAAATAGGACTGAAAAAATGGGATTTTTTTCTCTGTGCTCTGTTAAATTTTCTTCACCCAAATCATAATTTTGCATCTATAAATACAAAGATAAGGAACAAAGTATATCCAATATAGTTACAGAATGTAAGAACCGTGGATTCAGATTGTATATACGACTTGGAAAACACAAAATATATATGTTAAATTAAACTAATTATGTAACAACCCCAAAATAGGTCCATTCCATCCAATCCATTCTGAGTCGCCAAATACATGGTACGGAATACAACTACAACTTTATTACAACAATTGTCGTGCAAAATACAACAACACATATGCTGTGAGTTTAGATACAAATATATACCAACTGTAGCACGTCACAATGACACCTTACATAAAGGTATAGTCAAAAACTGTTTTAGAAATTAGAATCTTTGGGAAGTGCTCAAGAAACCTTCGTATACGTGGGAGGTCATGCTTTTAGGTTATGGTAGATATCATATGGCCACGAAATTATCCTTGGTTGACCTAATAGACCCCAAAGAAAAACGAGAAGATTACTATCATATTCTTCCCAATGATGAGTCTTCTCTTGACATATCATTATCTCCACTGTCTCTAATTGGCAATTAAACTCCAAACAAACACCAAGATTATAAAGGTAGTGCTTGTAAATATACTCAGCAAGTGGATGAGCACAACCCTGTCTTATGATGACACGAGGTTATATGTCATTAGACATCTTGTATAATAGTGGCAAAACACCCTTCCAAGTTAAATTCACCTCACCCTCAACATCTATAGACCACCATTCTATTCCCTCGCTATCCCCTGCTCGACCCAGCTACACTTTTATTACTTGAAAGGAATTGTGAAGCAAAAGGGTGAGCACAACTAGCTCAGTAAAGAATATCATGACTAAAGATAAATAAATTATCAATAGCCTTCAACAGTAATAAATCAGAGATTTAGAACATATGGTAGATGATAAAACTTTTTAACCATAGTTGCAGCGAAACGAGCAATCCATTAGAAGAGTCAAATAGACCATAAAATCTATTATCTTCTCCATGTTAAAGTCCATCAACAATGTTTTATCCTCCGTAACATTAATCAACAATTCACATCCCACAATCACGTGTATAACTCATAATCGTAATTGTAGTTCTAAATTCCTTTCCTCATCCAGGACAAAGTTAATTTTCATCACCTGAAACATCAAAGATCATGGTTATACCAAATCACAGTTCATGTTCATAATCCTACTAATAAATTCATCTTTGCACTACGGGCCAAAGATATTCATCAATAAGTCATCTTTGCACTACAGGCCAAAGATATCCATCAACAAGTCATCTTTGCACTACAGGCCAAAGATATTCATCAACAAGTCATCTTTACACTACATGCCAAATATATTCAACAACAGGTCATCTTTGCATTACGAGCCAAAGATATTCATCAGAAATCATTCATCTTTGCACTACAGGCCAAAGATATTCAGTTATATCACTGAGGATGATGCAAAATATTTTAAAGGAGACGAATCCAGTGAAACAAAAGAACAAATATTAAGGATTCGTACTTTAAACAACCCAAGTTCAAAAATACTTCATAAATAACCGTGTGGAGTAAAATTCAAGAATGAAAACCAAAACATAGATCCAATCAAAGATAGGAATCATAATGAGACAATCTTGGACACGAGAAGAAAACTTAATTTTTCCGTGAATAATGTCGATTTGTGAATAGTCTTGAGTATCGTGAATAGTAACTCAGACACCAAAAGATAGAAATTTCACAAAAACATCATCATGCTTCGTGAATAGTACTCGTGAATAAGAACTCGTGAATAGTAACTTATGAATAAGAACTCGTGAATAAGTAACTCATGAATAAGAACTCATGAATAAGAAACCCGACATGAAAAAGTTCTAAATTTGATAAAATTTCCAACCAACATTCTAGCATAATGATATTGAAGAAATAATATCATTTTAGAAGAAAATAGCCTCCCTTACCTCAGAAAGAATAGTACTTCTGACTGAAATACTGGATATAGTGCTAAAAGAACTTGCACCGTATAGCAATACTCGAAGTACTAAAATACTCACAAAAATACACTCGATATTATAGAGAGAAAAAGAGAGAGAAATCTGTAGTTTCTGGTGTGATTTTTAATTCTAACCTAAGCACCCTATTTATAGGAAAATGCTTAGAACACCAAAGCAGAAAATTTAATAAAATATTAATATATATATATATATATATTAAATTCCTACGCACACTTGACTTCTGAATTTCAGCATCTAACAACACATGGGCCAACAATAAAAATGTTTTTCTAACAAAAAATATTTAAAACTTCCAAAAAATGATAATCAATTAATCCTGAACTTCAATAATTCATAATAAATAGCCATTTTATCAGAAAATTCGAATCTCGCCAATTTTTATAGGAAATTCAATTCTCTACAACTTTGCAGAAGAAATTTTTTCCAAATTCCAAACAGAAATTGACCGAAATCCATAAACGGGCGATTTTACGGGCTATAATCAAATTTCAGTCAAGAAATGGGCCCACACACATGTTTAACATGTTTTAAACAACTTTTGCAACAAAAATACTCTTCCTCCTTATATACTCATATATCTCACATTCATTGTAAAAATATCATCATTATTATATTATAATAATATAATAAAATATTATTTTATCAGAAAAGATAAAATATCGATTTTCAACAACTGTCACTTTAAAAAATTTTCTCCATCTATATCCACATAAAATGAATATTTTCCTTATCATATAAATCAATAATTAATTATTCACAAATAATATTACGTAATCACAATAATGACAACCAGTGCGCTTCTCGTGAAAGAGGGGGCTTTCCAATAAGGATCTCTCTTACTAAAGACGCAATTAGGTGACCAAACCTCTCCTTGATGTAACTTTCTAGACATTGCCAATAATGTTATCTAATAATATTATTCAGATAATATGAATTATTGCTTCGATAATGGAAAATACTTGTGTAGTGACAATTATTGAAACAACGATAATATAAAATATCAACGCAACAATTATTGAATCAATAAAATAAAATACTTTGAATAAAGAATTACTGTAACAATTATTGAGTAGTGCCTTCTTACGTAAGAGTCAATAATTCAAAAATAATGTGCAATACCGTGTGCTACTGTGCAACAACGCGTATTACTTTACTTTACCCACTGGGGATTCCAACAGTTTTAACGGTAACGATTACGCCGTTATTTATAAAAACTTTAATTTGTCGTTTTCTTCATCCGACATTTATTCTGTTGTGGGGTCCACAAAAGGCTGCGCCGTCGTATGAATATTCCCCGACAGGAAGAATATTTCACGACCAAACGAATATTCCCCGACAAAAATGAGTATTTTATAACCACTTGCTTATTTTGAAAAAAAATCATATATCTCCCTTAACTTTAACCTTTTATCAATTTAACCATTTACTGAATAGTAATTATAAGAAAAATTGAATACTTTTATTTCATAAAATTCTGGGTCTTACAAATTATTATTATTATAAATATTATCGTTCAAATATGTCATATTCTATTTGATAAGTTGTTTCTAAGCTTTGTTGGGGGAATTAAACGACTCACCTCACATCAATTCATCACTAATGTAGCGCATACATGTGTAGACTGCCAACAAGCATGTTGGATCATCTCTTTACCTAAATGATTAACATGTTGATTTAAAGTTTCACTATACATATTAGGGCAAAGGTGCAAAAAAAACATGTGGTTTACCCTGAAGTCCCACTTACAACCTGATTTTTTTTTCAAAAGTACATTTGACGTTACAAATTTCAGGTCAACTTTGTCCCTCCCGTTAAAAAAAAGTGACAGCTAGACAAACAGATGTTAGTTTATTTATGAACAAGTGGCACATGGACAAAAGTGTGACACGACAAAGAAAAAAAACATCAGATAGAATATTTATTTTCTCTCTCTCCCATCTTTTTACTCTATTCTCTCTCCTCCTTCCTTATCAAATTTCCATTCCTAGAGGCACGAATGAGAGTTACAAAGGATGTTGTATGATTTCTTCAGATCTAGATTTGCGTTCAACTACAGATTTTATTGTGTTGTGAATCGGCGTGGGATGGAAGCTTTTGATCGAAAAATATGAATGTTTCGATCGGGTACTTCTGACAACTTCGATCTATTAATTATTGTTGAACTACGGCCCCACCGCTGAGTCATCGTAAAACCCTAGTAACTCCATCTCCACCTCTTCGTGCACCGTTTCTGGCGGCTTTGCTAGGCAAGTTCAAAAAAGTTTCACCATTTTCTCTCTACATATAGCTCTGAAGTTTCTTTTGCATCTACAAATACAAAGATAAGGAACAAAGTATATCCAATATAGTTACAAAATGGAAGAACCGTGGATTCAGATTGTATATACGACTTGGAAAACACAAATTATAGATGTGAAATTAAACCAATTATTATTATAAATATTATTGTTCAAATATATCATATTCTATTTGATAAGTTGTTTCTAAGCTTTGTTGGAAGAACGATTCACCTCACATCAATCCATCACTAATGTAGTGCATACCTGTGTAGACTGTCAACAAGCATGTTGGATCATCTCTTTACCTAAATGATTAACATGTTGAGTTAAAGTTTCACTATACATATTAGGGAAAAGGTGCAAAAAAACCCATGTGGTTTACCCCGAAGTTCCACTTACAACCTGATTTTTTTTTTTCAAAAGTACATTTAACGTTACAAATTTCAGGCTAACTTTGTCCCTCCTGTTAAAAAAAGTGACAGCTAGACAAACGGATGTTAGTTTATTTCTGAACAAGTGACATATGGACAAAAATGTGACATGGCAAAGAAAAAAAATCAGATAAAATATTTGTTTTCTCTCTCCCATCTTCTTCCTCTATTCTCTCTCCTCCTTCTTCCTTACCAAATTTCCATTCCTAGAGGCATGAATGAGAGTTACAAAGGATGTTGTATGATTTCTTCATATCTAGATCTGTGTTCAACTACAGATCTTATTGTGTTGTGAATCGGCGTGGGATGGTGGTGTGAGATGATGGTGATGGTGTTGAGATCTGATCTGTGATCAGATCAGATCTATGACAGTGACTTGGAAGCTTTTGATCGAAAAATATGGATGTTTCGATCGAGTACTTCTGACAACTTCGATCTATTAACTATTGTTGAACTACGGCCCCACCGCTGAGTCGTCGTAAAACCCTAGTAACTCGATCGAAACATATTTGTTATTTTTAAATATAAGATTATTATTAATTTTTTAAATTTAAATTTAAAATATACTTCTTTAGTTTTAGTTAATACAATGATAAATATTACAGTCTTTGTTCAGAATTATAAGATTAATATTGACTTTATAAAAGTCAATTTGAGATATTTTTAAATTTAAAATTGACATGATCAATCCATTTAAGTTTTGAAAACAATAAATCTTATAACTAGTAGAATTTTTTAGGTAGTTTATGATATTTATAGTTGTATTGACTTAAACTAAATGAATTCATGTTAAATTTAAGTTTGAAATTGTTTAATATTGACTCTAAAAAGGTCAATACTAATCTTATTATTTGAAACGGAGGAGTATAAATTATTTAAAAGTTTTATTCAGTATAAATTTCTTATCTCATTTTTGTAATAAGTCACCTCAATTTTGAGTTTAAAAATATTTTAAGTTAAATTTAAAAAGTCAATAATGATCTTATGATTTGAAACAGAAAAAATTTATATTTTCATTATAACAATTCTATTAACAAAAATCGAATGAATTTATATGAATGTAAAATTTTACTCCCTTCACCTCAAAAGAATGACCTGAGTATATTTTTCACACAAATTAAGAAAAGTAAAATATAAGGAAATGAGCTGAAAATTAACCCGAAAATTCGAGCAAGATTTGGATTCAATACTTAAATGAGTTGAATCCATTTTGATACTCGAACACTTATACAAATTGAATATGAGCTGCTTACTGTTCACTTTTTTAGAGTATCAAATTTTTATTTCCTCACTGAATATTCTTACTCGATATAAGTTCGTTGATCCTAATTAAGCGTATATAATATCGAGTATACTCTATTTATTTAATATGACAAAAAGGGGTAATACTCCACTGTGGTTGTCCATATTTAAGTATTATCCCACTAAACTTTAAAAAAAATAAAATTGGCACACTAAACTTTTTAAAAGTTATTAATCGGCCATTCAGTCTAATTTGTGGGATGTCAAATAAGTTATCCTATTTTCACACGTGGCTTTTCAAAGAAAAATGAACAAACAGATAAATGTTGACATGACTAAGAGGGTGTTTGTTTAGAGCTGAATGGAGCTGAATCTGAATGGTTGAATCGATCAGTGCGTTTGTTTTAGTCTGAATGGCTGAATCGGTAAGATGGACTAGCTGAATGGCTAAGTCGGATTTTTTTTAGCTGAACGAGCAGCTGAATGAAGTAAAAAAAAAAAAAAAATTTAATTTTTTTTTAAAAAAATATTAACTATTATATTAAGCAATATTAAATAAATTTACAATAATTTTGAATTTTTTTCAAAAGGGTAAAATAATAAAGTTTTGTCATATGTCAATTATCAAACAGTTTTTTTCATTTAGATTTAGATTCAGCTCATTAAGATTCAGATTCATTCAATTTTTATCAAACACTCCCTAAATTGGCTAATCAGTTGATTCCAACGTGGATTGGGCGGGAGAAAGGAAATGAAAGAAAGAGACCGATTGATTGTGTTAGGGCTCAAAAGTGTACATTTGTCTCAGAAGAAAGCGACAAAGAAGGTGAGGGTTGGGTGACATAAAGAGACGAGTAATTCTTTACAAAAGCTTGATTTGAATCTTCTACAAAAGCATGCAAGTTTGAAATCATCGATTTAATGTTGTTTATTTGCACCCCTTTTTGTTGAAAGCAAAGTTATGGTGGGGTTTTCCTACAAAAGTTGTCACTGTACTAGTTTAAACTAATATATTGTACTTTAAAATATGAAACAAAGTGTATTTAACTAGTTTAAGATACTCATAGTAACTCTTTCAAATATGTTAAACTAGGTGCATTATGTTATTTTTGGACCAATACTAAGAAGAAATAAGGTGAAAAATATATGTGATCTTCTTTTATGTAGAAAATATGTTGTATGTATCAGAGATTTTATTTCCCACAAAAAATCTACGTAAACTTAATAAATAACACTCGTTGAACATCTGAAGTATAAAGCTAGATTAAGGTATGTTATCTTGACATGCATTCAAACAGAATCTTGCATTTTATGTTAGAAAGGAACAGAGTTTTACATCTTTCATTCTCTGCTGCTGCATGGCAGATCTTTACCATCAGAGCCCCCAGTCCAATCACTTGCTAGTCTTGGAACTTCTTCACTTGCTTTGCTCCTTGTTCTTGTGGAAAGGGGGTGATCATTTTCTTGAGGTTGAGAGTGGTTCTTCTTTGAGAATTGGGTGGCAGCCGCTCGTGCACCAGATATGGCCGCAGCAAGTCTTGGTGATTTCTCCATTTCAAATGCACCAGACCTATCTATGTAAGCAACACGTGATCCGGGCTTTGAAGAGAAACGATCTTGTGGATTTGGAACTGGAAACTTAACTGGTAGCGGGGCTTGTACTGGTGAAAGGCCTCTGACTGCTGAATCGAATATCTTGAAAATTTCCACAAAAACAAAATAAAAACCAAGTAAATAATAAGAACACTCAGAATTGGAACATAACCAAATAAGAAAAAATGAATCATCTGGTAGCTTTCTTCTTTACCTTTCTCTCCAAATTATAAACGCCTTGATACCCCCTCATTTCAAATGGCACAATCAATTTCTGCACTCATGAAAACTTATTCCTTTAATATATCCACAGAAACATACTGAACCATCACTACTCAACAGTTCAGTGTAACGAAACAAGAAACTAAAAGCTGAATGAAATTTTAAACCTGTGGTTGCTCACAAAGCCAGCAAAAATTTATTTGACCTTCTAGCCTCACCTACAGAAACATGATTTGGCTTTACATGAATAAAGACGATATAAAAGTCACCAAGATTAAACTAAAGGCACCATCCATCCCATAAAGTATGTACAAAGAATGAGAAAATCTAAGTTATAGTTACCCACCCCTTCCGGGACCTCCTCCCAGCATCTTAGCTCATCAAGTGTAACACAACCAACCACTTCAACACAACCTGTTCCGGGATAAAGTTTCTCATAAATATAGTATTCACCCTATATAATGCAAAGCAAAATAACAAATTTTTTGTTCTACTTCTACATGTGTAATGTTTTGTAAGGCATGGAAAACTTATCGCTGCACTTGCAATCAAATCATAACTTTAGCGTTTTCCTGAGCTTGATTACAAATTGCATCAGTAGAAAATAACAGTTACAACAGAAACATGAAGACCAAGATAAGTTTCAAATAATAATAATAAATAGAAGTTTTTTTAAAAAATCCATATGAAACTACAATCTCTGGAGAATAATATAATATTTAAAGGTTTTTAGAGTAACATAATTTCAGTTTTTCTTGAACATTATTAGTCAAAAGAATGAAGGTGGAGAAAAGGTTAAACTCTTAGAAGTTAGAATTAGAAGAAGAAAACTAAAAAGTACCTAGAAGTCTTGAAACTGGGTAATTCTCTGGGAACTTGAGATCTGTAATCCCATTCACTGCATAGATTTCGGTATAGAAGTCTTCCATTGCTTTGATTGTGGCTTGATCTGGGACCTTACCAGCAGCATGAATCCAAAGTCGGCCTTCAAAATCAAATATATAATGACAAATAATATATTTAACATTCTCACGTCCTTTGCAAAAACACGGAAATAGAAAGATAACTATAAACATTCTGGTTAACAATTTTTGGGAAAACAAGAAATTCTTAAAAAATCATTATGGCTGGTTCAAATCAAACAATAAGAAGAGTTTCTCTTTGTGTTCTTTTCATTCCGTTTGTAACTATAATAAGGGAACAAATGCCACTCCAACATATGAATTGTAGATACTTCCCAGTTACACCATTGACCTTTAAAATATTTTCAGATTGTACTTGTGTGCCTCATCTTCAATCAGTTAAATGAAAATAACTATTATTTACTGAATATTTTAAGATTCTTAGCTTTAGACTAACAAAATACCATTGAAAATGAACATAGTAAATAATCAAATACAATAACAGTCTCTCAGTCTCCCAAGCATACATGGTCATTGGGGACAAAAAACAGTCGAGAATATTTAAAAATATTCGGCTGAAACCAACTACTAGAAAAGGCAAAAAAATTAATGCCGAGCAAACAACATGGGCTTCAAGTTAGAAGAACACATCTCAGAATTAACTTCCAATACGATTAAATATGCTTTTAGTATCTACTAACATGGACAAAAGAAGATAAAAGGAGAAGACATAGAATAGGAGAAAGAGAGCTGAGAATAACAAAACAATTTGAATCCTAATAGAATAAAGAAACCATAAATCTTAGTAAATAGCCAATTACATAATTAAGGTAATTAACTAAATTAATAGTTTGAATATTTTCAGCCACATGAGATTTTGTATTGGGGTATGGTATTCCCACACCTCAAATAGGTGCCATTTCTGCAGCCACAATGTCCATCACATCGTCTACCTATAATTAAGGATGCTCATCGGTAAACCGAACCGAAAAACCCGGAAAATCAAGAACCGGTACTGGTACCGAATAACCGGTTTCGGCGGTTTCGGTACCGGTTCGGTACAAAGTCGGTACCGGTTTTTTCGGTTCGGTTTTCGGTTATACCGCAATAATTAAATAATTTTTTTTATATATTAACAATTTTTTTAAAACTAAGAAATGAGACTAGTAAATTACATTCTTACAAATACTAATTACAATTGTTAGTCTAAGAGTATTTAACTATCATAGTTGTAGTAAATAGTAATAAATAACCATATATATTAGTCCCTTTTTTAGTCTTTTATCCTACAAAATGTGGCTCATTAACTATATTTCTTTCATAAAAAGAATCTAACTAAACTATTATCATATATTTAGGGTAAACAATTAAATTACCACGTTCTTTTTAAATTAAAAATAAATAGCTATTACTCATGTATCAAATAATTTAACAAAATAATAAAATTTATGAATAATTTAAATGATAGGATCCGAATGTCATTTTTTCTCTACTCATAATTAAACTTCAAATAAAAGTAATCATATTATTTTTTCGATGCTCATACCAACCAGTGGCAAGCTATTTTTTCTTATTAGGACTGAGAACTTAGGCCTATTAGCCCAAAGTTGGCATCTCCATTCTCCCTTGGGCTGATTGGGCTCATAAGATTTTTTTGTTCATCTATAGCTTCCGGATGATATGCAGCTGGATAAAAAATTTGGTCTTCTCGATTTTTTTCGGTATTTACCGAATTCAAAATTTTCATTACCGCTACCGATGCATCAAAAGTATAAAAAAACGAAAACCAAGTCATGCAAAAAAAACCGAAACCGAAAAAAATCGATACCGCTGGTACCAGTTTCAACCAGTTCAGTAAAAAACCAAAAAACCGAATTTTTTTAGCACCCCTACCTATAATCTCATTCTCTCAAAACAAAAGGGTTGTTGAAATAAAAAAAACGACAAAAAGGGCAAATACCTCACTGTGGTTGTCGTCTTTTAAGTATTACCCCACTAAACTTTAAAAAAATAGAATCGACACACTAAAATTTTAAAAAATAATTAATTGGGTCATTCCGTCCAATTTGTCTGACGAACGTTAAATTTGTTTTTGTATTTTCAGAGGTGGCTTTTTAAACAAAAAATAAAAAACACGTAAATACTGAGATGTCTTAGTTGGTTCCAACTGGATTGGGCGAGAAAGAAATAAGGGGTCCTCCCTCCATCTCACTGACTCAGTCAACATACTCTTTCTCAAATTCTTCATCGTTTCACACATTTTCTCTCTCTTTATAATAATAATTTCCCTCTCATAACCTTGTCACTACTCCCCACCGCAGGAGCTAGCGGAGCTGCCGTTGTGGCCTTCACTCCTTCAATCGGATTCGGAGTCGAATTTGATTCAACTTCTAGCAGCTCAGGTTGCAATGGCGACGACACCATTTTTGTCGAATATGGGTTGCAAAAGCAAATTGGTTTGAATTTCGGAGAAACCTTACCCATAAGCCATTTGGTCGTCCAGAATAAGTTGATGGCGTATGCCGTCAAAACGGCGAGCCACATCCAAAAATTGATGAAAATCATCGTTAAAGCATCATAGCTCAAGTATCTGAGAGCAAGAACTTCCAGCGGAGAATCCAAGGCATTCATCTTCTCTCTTTCTCTCTCTAAAAATACTCTATATTTTTTGTTTGTGGATGAACAAATTGAATGGGAGTGGTTAATTTATTTATGGGGAAAAGAGAGAGAAAGCAAGAAAGAATGTGGACCATTGGATCAGAAAGTGGGAAGGAGATAAAATAATTGAGAGGGAAATGCTAATGGGTCTGGGTTTGCTGCTGAGTTCTCTCAAGCTTTCAGTGATTTTTCGGCTCGCAACAGTGACATCTCCGGCAAGCTCCAGCGCCAACCATTAATTTGATAAAAAAAAATTTATGATAGGAGAAATTAATTCGTTGATTTTTTAGCAAATCTGGGTCTTTAAAACATATGGGATTATGTTAATTAATTTGTGTCAGAAATTGAGGATTCAAATAACAACCATTTTAAAAATATCTATGAGCATGTACGAAGATGGAGTGTGAAAGTGCAGATTAGATTATTTTCAATGTTTTCATGGCTGCTGTGATGAGAAAATATGGAGGTGGGATGGTGATTCGAAAATATGGAGATGAAGAAGAAAAGAGAAAGAAAGAAAAGATAAAAAAAGAACATATAAGCCAAGTTAGTATTTAATTGTCTTTTTCTTCTTCATTTTTAAAGCCACGTCTGAAAATAATGTTAGGAAATTAACGTCCAATGGCCCAATTAAATTTTTTTTAAAAGTTCAGTGTGTCAATTCCATTTTTTAAAGTTTAGTGGGGTAATGCTTAAAATACAACAATGAGTATTTGCCCTTTTTGCCAAAAAAAAAAAAAAACTTAAGCTATGAGTTAAGTTAGTAGCTGCTTTAACCAAAGAGGCAAAAAGTAAGGCTCTCCCTTTCAAAGACCATAGAAGCTCGATAGCAAGTAGTTTTACCTTACATGGGGTTATTAACTTCCTCATTATGTGAGCATTCAATTGCACGAGGGCATAACAAGTAGCTTGACGATTTTAATACTAGATTATAGATTGTAGTTCTTTTGTTGTAGTTTTATACCTCATGACTTCATTGATGTTCTTTTTTACTTTATAAGGTATTATCTCCCTAATCGCTGAAGCTCTTGATGGCAGCTACCCCACATCTCAATACTATAAACTAGTGGGCGAACCCCACACTTATAGCAAGCCTTGATCATTCTGGTGCCATTTTAAAAAAGACTTCCGCGACGGGAAATTGTTTGGCAATAAACTATTTGATTATGCTGGTTCAAGAGAAATGTTCAATAATATAATGTCATGTTTTTATATTCAGAACGCTTAAGTATCAGATGGATTCATGGGCTTCCAACATAAATTCACTAATTTGGCAAAAAAATTGTATACTGGGGTCAAATTCACCTCTAGGAGGAGCACGAACACGTTTTTGGGCCGTGATAATGACACCCCTGTTAAGCAGAACACTTGACTCAGGCAACCACTTTCAACCAATAAAATGTGCAGAACTTTTCTCTCTAGTGCTTATAGAATATAAATCCACTAACTGTAACTTATCCTCAGTTGTGAAAGCATAATTAAATATGCTTGCATATCATGGGAAGCATGAGACAATGTTGTCCATTACCCAATTAATCCACTACTATTAGTATACACTACAGTATAAGTTCAAAATAAGCAAAGATTCCAATTGCATTCTGCATCAAGGATTGACCCAAAAAGTAATTATTAATTTTTTTTTACCAAAGGGGGTAAAACTGAAAAAAAAATAAAAAATTATCAGCCTTCTATTCTACAAATCAAATAACAGAAAAACTGAATTGACTTATTTGACAACATGAATAACAAAAATTCTAAGTAAATTGAGAAAGGTAATAGAGGGTGGTTTGGTTTGGGTACCTCTGATAGGAGAAGGCCAAGATCTTCCCTCAATGCGCTTGATACCATGAACAAGCAAAGAAGCCCATGGCTGATGCATAGTCAAACATGGGTTTCTGTAATTTCCATTCCCACCGCCTCCGCCTCCGCCTCCGCCGCCGCCTCTACTGCTACTCCCGATCATCTGCTCAGCTTCTCCCCTGAATTAGTTATGTTGAATAATAATTGGGTCGAATCTAGTTTTGGGAGTTAAAAATAAGCTTCAAACTGGGGTCGGATTTATAAACCACTACACTACTTGCAATCACAGCGGGAATCTCCCGTATCTGGTAGATGAGAGAGAATATATGTGAGAGGAGATCGACGAAAATAGCAAGTGATAGGCACGTGGTTAAGATTTTACAACACGTTCACCTTTTTTTTCCCTCCTTTGATTCGAGAAAGAAATTAAATTAAAGTGTCTTATATTTAAATTAAGGAGATATCTTAATCTATTAAAAAAATGAAAGACTTATTTGTTTTTTTTTTCCTTCTTTTATAAAGCTTGTACATTCATATCTTCAAATAATTGTTTTTAAATATATTTTAAAACGAAATTATAAGTAATTTTTATATTTTGGATTTTTATACATTAGACCAAAAATGTAGTAGTTCGGTAATAATGTCTATCAACGCAACAGTTTCAAATCTATCCCATAATAAATAAAAATAAAATAAAATTCAGAATGGACAGACCCTATAGAAACTCTTAAGATAAATGCATACTGGAAATTTAATTCTAATTATTTAAGTTCTAAAAAAAATTCTATGCATTACTATTTGATAGTGGATGATGATATGGGTTACATACATTGTATTTTACTTAAAAAGATAATAAGAAAAGAAAAAATAAAAAATAAAATCGAAATTTATCTTACAAGATTATATGAAGTAATAAATATTTTTTTGTATATTAATAGACCTAACTAGATGACACATTTATATTTAAGAGTATGTACACAGCCTGTAGTACAAATATAAAACCCCAAATTATTAATAAATGAAATTTATTTTCTTCTATTTATTATTTTGAAATAGTAAGGGTTGATTTGATTAATGTGGATAGTTATGGGTAAAATACGCAAATATTTCGAATAAGCAAGTGGTTATAAAATATTCATTATTGTCGGAGAATATTCGTTTTGGTCGTGGAATATTAAATCTTGTCGAGAATATTCGCAATACGACGGCAAATCTTTTGTGGGCCCCATAACTGAAAAGCGATTGGATGAAGAAAACGACAAATATAAGTTGTTTATAAATAACGGTAGTTATTACCAATCAATCTCGTTAGAATATCCCGTTGGTTAAAACACGATAATATCGTTGTTGTTAAGACAAGAAGACACTTGCAGATTGCACCAATTATTGATTCTTACGTAAGAAGGCCTTTTCAATAATGGTTATAGTAATTCTTTATTCAAGATTTTATTTTATTGATTTAATAATTCTTTGCGTTGATATTTTATATTGTTGTTGTTTCAATAATTGTCGATTACGATTATTGTTCATTATCGAAGCAATAATTCATATTATCTGAATAATATTATTAGATAACATTATTGGCAATGTCTGGAAAGTTTTGTCTAAGGAGAAGTTTGGTCACCTAATTGCGCGCCAGTAAGGAGAAATTCTATTTGGAAAGCCCCATCTTTTCTGAGAACTGTCTGGTTGTCAATATTGTGATTCTGTAATATTATTTGTGAATAATTAATTATTAATTCATATGATGAGGAAAATATTGATTTTATGTGGATATAGATGGAGAAATTTTTTAATGTGACAATTGTTGAAAATTGAAAATTTATCTTTTTTTGATAAAATAATTCATTTAAATATATATATTATTATATTTTAATAATATAATAATGGTGATATTTTTACAACGAATGTGGGATATATGAGTATACTGAGGAGGAAGAGTATTTTTGTTGCAATAAATGTTTAAAAACATGTCGGTGGACCCCATTTCTTGACCAAATTTGATTATAAATTTGTAAAATCGCTTGGCTTTATGGATTTCGGTCAATTTACATTTGTAATTTGGAAAAACTTTCTTACGCAAAGTTGTAGAGAATTGAATTTCCTATAAAAAAATAGCGAGATTCAATTTTCCGACAAAAGAGCTATTTATTATGAATTATTGAAGTTCTAAAGCTCCAAAATAATTAATTTTTGAAAGTTTTAAATATTTTTTTTTTTAAAAACGTTTTTCTCACTTTTTCTAGAAGATGAGCATGTGAGATATGTTAGAAATCTGATTTTCCAAGGAGGCGTATGAAATTTATTATTAATAATATATTTTAATAAATTTTCGCTTTGTGTTCTAGCATTTTTCATATAAATAGGTGCTTAGTTTAGAATTGAAAATCACACCGTAAACTCAAGTTTTCTCTCTATATTATCGAGTGTATTCTTGTGAGTATTTTGAGTATACTTTGAGTATTGCTATATCGGTCTTGAGTTCAAGTCATAGCCTATATCCTGTGTTTTTAATTTGAAGTATAAATCTTTCGAGGTAAGGGATGTTATTTTCTTCAGTAAATGATATTATTTCTTCAATATCATTATGCCAAAATATTGGTTGGAAATTTTTATCAAATTTGGAACTTTTTCATGCATGTTGAGATTACTATTCATGAGTTCTTATTCACGAAAGTACTATTCACGAAGCGTGATGATGTTTTTTTTGAAATTTCTATCTTTTGGTGTTGTGAGTTACTATTCACGTATAACAGACTATTCACCAAAAAATGAAATTTCTTCTTTTTGTCCAAAATATCTATTCCGGATACTAGCTTTGATTGTATCCATGTTTTGATCATTCTTGAATTTTACTCCACTTTCGATTACTTATGAAGTATTTTTGAACTTGGATTGTTTAAAATACTGAATCCTTAATATTTGTTCTTTTGTTTCACTCGGATTCGCTTTCCTTTAAAATATTTTTCATCATCTTCAGATCCTAAATGATGATATTATCAATATCTTTGGCCCAGTAGTGGTGCAAAAGATGAATGATTTCTTGATGAATATCTTTGGCCAGTAGTAGCAAGATGAACAAGTGTTGAGATGAATACGACCGATCGATTAATATCTTTGGCACAGTAGTGCAAAGATGAATGATATCTTGATGAATATCTTTGGCACATAGTGCAAAGATGAACAGTGTTGAGATGAACACGATCGATCGATTAATATCTTTGGCCCGTAGTACAAAGATGAACAGTGTTTAGATGAACATGACTTAATCGATAAATATCTTTGGCTTGTAGTGCAAAGATGAATATTTGATTCGGATATATATTGATTGATGTTAAAGGGATAAAATATCGACGATGAACTTTTAAATTCATATATGTAAGATAGTAGTTTGCATTCTCTACTTAACTCTTCTAATGAATTGTTGTTTCACATTGCAGCTTGTTGATTTAAAACTGGTTGTCTATCAGATTCTATTAGATTTTTCCTGTTGAAGACTAACGATAATTTGTTTCATATTATCTTAGTCATAATATTCTTTATTGGGCTAGTTGAGCTCAACCTTTTCTTTTTGTTCTATTTTTTTCTTCAGGAGGCGAGAATGTAGCGAAAATCTTAGTGAGGGTATGGAATGAAAGTTCTAGAGAGAGTTGTTTAGTAGTCCTCACTATTTTTGTAAAATAATATATCAATAATTATGATGGGGATTTATTTGCGTGTGAATATTGTCTAGATGGCAATATCTCGTATTTAAACTCACAGTTTATATGTTGTAATAATAAAGTTGTAGTTATTTCGTATGCCATGTATTTGGCGACTCGAAATGGGTTGGATGGAATGGACCTATTTTGGGGCGCCACAATGGTATCGAGCTTAGGGATATGATCTCCATGCGGAGATCGGGGAATAGAACTAGGAGGGAGAGACGAGTAAATCTTTCGCTAGTGTGTCCTACCTAAGCTTATTTGTTAGTTATGTCAAGATATAGGGATATTATGTGATATATTGATTTCCTTAATTAACCCTTATTTTATGGCAAGATTTTTGAGAATGTCGATTTGAGAATAATAATAGTGAAAATGAGACCGTGGAGACGCCTGTATTTCACCAATGAGGAGAACGCAACAACAGTGGCAATGTTCCTCCCGTGAACAACACCACCGAAAGAGATGATGAACGAGGGGATGTTTGTAAGCTTTTTACAGTTCATGCAAAATCGGATCATGGAGACTCGTGGTTCAAAATACAGAGAAAATGATAGCAATTCACGGGTTCTCACAACCAAGCAAAATTTCAAAGAGTTGGGACCACCGAATTTAAGGGGAAAGCGATCCGATCATGGCGAAACATGGGTCAAGCAAATTACCAAGATATTCGATGTCTTGGGATGCACGAGAACAGAAGGTTCCATTCGCCACCTTTATGTTCCGTGGCGAAGCGTGATCACTGGTGGGAGTCATGTAAGCGTACCCATCCAAATTTCCGCCTTTCGGCGTGTCTTGGGAGACGTTTGAGAAACTATTAAATGACAAATACTTTCCGAAAGTGTTCATTATAAGGAAGTGAAGTTTCATCGATTAGAACAAAATAACATGAAGGTGTCTCGAAGACGAGGCAAAGTTTGCGAGTTATCCGTGTTCAGCACCTCATTTGGTGGAGAATGAGGAACGTATGACGCGGATGTTTCGAGAGGTTTGAAACCCGACATACGACAATATCTCATTTCTCATAAATTTTCTCTCTATTCGGATGTTGTCAATGGGGCTCGGTTGTTAGAAGCGAGATAACGAAAGACGTTCAACCGAGGGACCATACCGTGGATCATACCAAGATAAGCGATCATCGAATAACGATAATCACGGAGAGAAAAAGAATACGGACAAAAGGCGGTAACCACTCTGGTGGTAATCGTACCATGAAAATAGAAGAAGCGAGTGGGAGGAGATTTTAAAAGAGGAGATTTAACAACGACCATGTGAAGACGATAGTCTTAAAAAGAATCGGGTTCCAAGGAGAGAAAAAGATCACCGGTCAGTATGTTACAAATGCGGAAGAGGGACATATCGTCCAAAAGCGCCTGCCAACAGTTTAAGGTATGCTATAATTGTGGAAAAGAAGGACATATCGCTTCGAGATTATACAATGATCGAAACCAAGTCCAATGGAATGGTGACTTAAAAGGATGTCCCGTAAAAGTCAAAGTCAATCGGTTCGGAAGAAGCGTTTGTCATGGCCAAATTCGAATGCGAGGAACCCGAACGAAATAGCACGGTTAGTTAATTATAAATTCTTGCGAAGTTTATACCTTACTAGATATCTGGGTTCTACCCATTCTTTTATCTCTCTTGCTTTGCGCCAACGCTTTGAACTTGACTACGGAGAAATTAGACTTGGACCTATTTATGGAGACTCTTAGGAGAAACTTTCATTACATCCGTTGTTTAGAAATCTTGCTTGATTCAGTTGGCACTATCACATTACACTTAACCTTATTTCTATAGAGATATTTGCTTTTGATGTGATTTTAAGGTTAACTACTCATCATGCCAAATTGATTACTTTCGTAAGGTTGTTAGTTTTCATATTCCTAAGCAACTCCGTTATTCAATTCAAGCAATTAAACCATTGTAGTCAAACATTTTCATATCAAGCCATGAAGTCATTCATTTATTACGGATGTCAAGTTTTCTTAGTCCATGTTATGGATTTGAATAAAGACACGTCAGATTTGAATAATATTCCTGTTGTTATTGATTTTTCCTGACGTATTTCCTGAAGAATTTCTTGTCTTTACTCCCAAAGTGTGATATTAAATTTTGTATCGACTTTGAACCCAAAGACAAAACTCATTTCTAAAATCTCATATCGAATGGCTCCTATTGAACTTCGTGAGAGTTAAAATTCAACTATAGAATTTGGTACCGAGCCTTTATCTGGTGACTTCCTTTGTGGAATGCACCGCCGACTTCTCTCGTAGGGGACACCATATTCGCAATAGTAAAGGCGATAGGTGTCATTGTAACGTCTTTATCCAAGGTTGGGATATGAGTCACAATTGAGAATAACCTAAGTTTGGTAATAGAAATACGTAGCTTTCTAGGCTTAGTTGGTTATTATCGGAGATTCGTTGAAGGATATTCTCGAATCGCTATTCCATTAACGCAATTTGACTCGTAGAGATACAAAATTGAATGGAGCAAGGAATGTGGGAAGAGCTTCAAGAACTCAAGAGAGACTCATTTCAAAGACATGTTCACCCATGCCATCCCGAAAAAAGCGAACGTGGTAGTGACGCGTGTTGAGTAGAAGATCGATACAAGTACGATCTGAGTAATGATATTGTCAAAGACTCATTTCGTATAACTTACAAATAATAGAGATGGAGATGAAAACTCTAGGTACCCACGTGATGATATACGAGTATAATAGACTTTAATCGATAAAGTTAAAGCTGTTCAAGCTACACACCAGAGCTGATGAATTTGAAGAAAGAGATGCAAGAAGTTGTTATTTCAAAAGCGAGAATCAGTGATGTAAGGAAAGCTTAAACCTTCGATTTATTGGTCCATTTCAAATTCTTGACCGAGTAGGAAATGTAGCCTATATACTCGCGTTACCTCCAAGTATGTCTCGTGTTCATAATGTGTTTCACATATCTGTACATCGTAAATATGTGAAAGACCCGAACCACGTTATTGAGTTAGAACCGGACGAGATAGCCGAAGACTTAACGTATGAGGAGGTACCTGTCAAGATCTTGGATAGGAAGGAGCATGTCCTACGCACGAAGGTCATACAACAAGTTAAAGTTTTGTGGAGGAACCATGCTATAGAGGAAATGACCTGGGAATTGGAAACGGAAATGAAAGCGAGGTATCCTCACCTTTTCAAACACCAGTGATCGCGTCGCCAATTTCGAGGACGAAATTTCATAAGGAGGGAGGTTGAAAGACCCCAAATTATTAATAAATGAAATTTATTTTCCTCTATTTATTATTTTGAAATAGTAAGGTTGATTTGATTAATGTGGATAGTTATGGGTAAAATACGCAAATATTTCAATAAGCAAGTTGGTTATAAAATATTCATTATTGCTTTGAGAATATTCGTTTGGTCGTGGAATATTCAATCGCTTCTAGAATATTCGTATTTACCAGCCAGTCTTTTGTGGGCCCCATAACTGGAAAGCGATTGGATGAAGAAAACGACAAATATAAGTTGTTTATAAATAACTTGCAGAATAGTTATTCAAGTATTATCTTTTTGTTAGAATACCCGGTGGTTAAAACACACGAATACGCTATTGTTGCACAAAGAAGACACTCAGTATTGCACCAATTATTGATTCTTACGTAAGAAGGCACTACTCAATAATGGTTATAGTAATTTCTTTATTCAAAGATTTTATTTTATTGATTTAATAATTCTTTGCGTTGATATTTTATATTGTCATTGTTTCAATAATTGTCATTACACAAGATTGTTCATTATCGAAGCAATAATTCATATTATCTGAATAATATTATTAGATAACATTATTGGTAATGTCTAGAAAGTTTTGTCTAAGGAGAGGTTTGGTCACCTAATCATACGCCAAGAAGGAGAAATTCTATTTGAAAGCCCCATCTTTCCTTTAAACCCGTTGTCACATATTGTGATTCGTAAATATTATTTGTGAATAATTAATTATTGATTCATATAATGAGGAAAATATTGATTTTATGTGGATATAGATGGAAAAAATTTTTAATGTGACAATTGTTGAAAATTGAAATTTTATCTTTTTTTGATAAAATAATTCATTTAAATATATATATTATTATATTTTAATAATATAATAATGGTGATATTTTTACAACGAATGTGGGATATATGAGTATACGAGGAGGAAGAGTATTTTTGTTGCAATAAATGTTTAAAAACATGTCGGTGGACCCCATTTCTTGACTGAAATTTGATTATAGCCTGTAAAATCGCCCGTTTATGGATTTCGGTCCAATTTCTTTGTAATTTGGAAAACTTTCTTCTCAAAGTTGTAGAGAATTGAATTTCCTATAAAAAAAAAGCGAGATTCAATTTTCCGACAAAAGAGCTATTTATTATGAATTATTGAAGTTCTGAAGCTCCAAAATAATTAATTTTTGAAAGTTTTAAATAATTTTTTAATAAAAACGTTTTTCTCACTTTTTCTAGAAGATGAGCATGTGAGATATGTTAGAAATCTGATTTTCCAAGGAGGCGTATGAAATTTATTATTAATAATATATTTTAATAAATTTTCTCGCTTTGGTGTTCTAAGCATTTTCCTATAAATAGGGTCTTAGTTTAGAATTGAAAATCACACCGTAAATCAAGTTTTTCTCTCTATATTATCGAGTTTATTCTTGTGAGTATTTTGAGTATACTTTGAGTATTGCTATACGGTCAAGTTCAAGTCATAGCCTTATATCCTGTTTTTCAATTGTAAGTATAAATCTTTCGAGGTAAGGGGATGTTATTTTCTTCAGAAATGATATTATTTCTTCAATATCATTATGCCAAAATATTAGTTGAAACTTTTATCAAATTTGGAACTTTTTCATGCTTGAGTTACTATTCATGAGTTACTATTCACGAGTACTATTCACGAAGCGTGATGATGTTTTTTGTGAAATTTCTATCTTTTGGTGTCGGAGTTACTATTCACGATACTCAAGACTATTCACGATATCTGCACTATTCACCTAAAAAATGAAATTTCTTCTTTTGTCCAAAATATCTATTCGGATACTAGCTTTGATTGTATCCATGTTTTGATCATTCTTGAATTTTACTCCACTCGATTACTTATGAAGTATTTTTGAACTTGGATTGTTTAAAATACTGAATCCTTAATATTTGTTCTTTTGTTTCAATCGATTCGCTTCCTTTAAAATATTTTTCATCATCTTCACCCTAAATGATGATATTATCGAATATCTTTGGCCCAGTAGTGCAAAGATGAATGATTTTGATGAATATCTTTGGCCAGTAGTGCAAAGATGAACAAGTGTTGAGATGAACACGACCGATCGATTAATATCTTTGGCCCAGTAGTGCAAAGATGAATGATATCTTGATGAATATCTTTGGCACCTGTAGAAGCGTGCAAAGATGAACAGTGTTGAGATGAACATGATCGATCGATTAATATCTTTGGCCCGTAGACAAAAAGATGAACAGTGTTTAGATGAACATGACTTAATCGATAAATATCTTTGGCTTGTAGTGCAAAGATGAATATTTGATTCCAGATATATATTGATTGATGTTAAAGGGATAAAATATCGACGATGAACTTTTAAATTCATATATAGAAGATAGTAGTTTGCATTCTCTACTTAACTCTTCTAATGAATTGTTGTTTCACCGCAGCTGTTGATTTAAAACCGGTTGTCTATCAGATTCTATTAGATTTTTCCCTCGTTGAAGACTAACGATAATTTGTTTCATATTATCTTAGTCATAATATTCTTTATCGGGCTAGTTGAGCTCAACCTTTTTTTTTTGTTCTATTTTTCTTAGAGGCGAGAATGTAGCGAGTACTTAGTCGAGGGTATGGAATGAAAGTTCTAGAGAGAGTTGTTTAGTAGTCCTCACTATTTTTGTAAAATAATATATCAATAATTATGATGGGGATTTATTTGCGTGTGAATATTGTCTAGATGGCAATATCTCGTATTTAAACTCACAGCTTTATATGTTGTAATAATAAAGTTGTAGTTATTTCGCATCATGTATTTGGCGACTCGTAATGGGTTGGATGGAATGGACCTATTTTGGGGCGTCACAATTGGTATCGTAGCTTAGGGATATGATCTCCATGGAGATCGGGAATAGAACTAGAGGGGAGGCGAGTAAAATCTTTTCGCTAGTGTGTCCTACCTAAGCTTATTTGTTAGTTGGTCAAGATATAGGGATATTATGTGATATATTGATTTCCTTAATTAACCCTTATTTTATGACAGTATTTGAGAATGTCGACTGAGAATAATAATAGTGAAAATGAGACCGTGGAGACGTCTGTACTCACCAATGAGGAGAACGTGCAACAGGCTGGCAATGTTCCTCCCGTGAACAACACCACCGAAAGCGAGATGATGAACGAGGGATGTTTAGAAGCTTTTTACAGCTTCATGCAAAATCGATTTATGGAGACTCGTGTTCAAAATACAGTGAGAAAATGATAAGAATTCACGGGTTCTCACAAAACCAAGCAATTTCAAAGAGTTGGGACCACCGAATTTAAGGGAAAGCCGATCCGATCATGGCGAAACACGGGTCAAGCAAATTACCAAGATATTCGATGTCTTGGGATGCACGGAGGAACAGAAGGTTCCATTCGCCACCTTTATGTTCCGTGGCGCAGGCAGATCATCGGTGGGAGTCATAAGCGTACCCATCCAAATGCAGACTCAAGATGTGTCTCGGGAGACGCTTTGAAACTATTTAATGACAAATACTTTCCCGAAAGTGTTCGTCATATGAAGGAAGTGAAGTTCATCGATTAGAACAAAATAACAATGAAGGTGTCTCAAAGACGAGGCAAAGTTTGCAGAGTTATCCAGTGCTCAGACCTCATTTGGTGGAGAATGAGGAACGATGACGCGGGATGTTTCGAGAGGTTTGAAACCCGACATACGACAATATCTCATTTCTCATAAATTTTCTCTCTATTCAGATGTTGTCAATGTGGCTCAGTTGTTAGAGCGAGATAACGAGTACGCTCAACCGAGGGACCATACCTGAGATCATACCAAGATATAGCGATCATCGTAATAACGATAATCACGGAGAAAAAAGAATACGGACAAAGCGGTAACCACTCCGGTGGTAATCGTAGCCATGAAAATAGAAGAAGCGAAGCCTGGAGGAGATTTTAAAAGAGGAGATTTAACAACGACCATGTGAAGACGATAGTCTTAAGAAGAATCGGTTCCAAGGAGGAGAAAGATCACCTATCAGATATGTTACAAATGCGGAAAGAGGGATATATCACCCAAAACCGCCCACAACAGCTTAAGGTATGCTATAATTGTGGAAAAGAAGGACATATCGCCGAGATTAGACAATGTCGAAACCAAGTCCAATGGGAATGGTGACTTAAAAGGATGTCCCGTAAAAGTCAAAGTCAATCGGCCTCGGAAGAGCGTTTGTCATGGCCGGTCGAATGCGAGGAACCCGAACGAAATAAAGACGGTTAGTTAATTATAAATTTCTTGCGAAGTTTATACCTTACTAGATACCCCTGGCTCTACCCATTCTTTATCTCTCTCTTTGCTTACGCCAACGCTTGAACTTGACTACGGAGAAATTAGACTTGGACCTATTTATGGAGACTCTGCTAGAGAAACTTTCATTACATCCGTTGTTTAGAAATCTTGCTTGATTCAGTTTGGCACTATCACATTACCCGTTAACCTTATTTCTATAGAGATATTTGCTTTTGATGTGATTTTAAGGTTAACTACTCATCACGCCGAAATTGATTACTTTCGTAAGGTTGTTAGTTTTCATATTCCTAAGCAACTGTTATTCAATTCAAGCAATTAAACCATTGTAGTCAAACATTTTCATATCAAGCCATGAAGTCATTCATTTATTACGGATGTCAAGTTTTCTTAGTCCATGTTATGGATTTGAATAAAGACACGCCGATTTGAATAATATTCCTGTTGTTATTGATTTTTCCCGACGATTTCAAGAATTTCTTGTCTTTACTCCCAAAGTGTGATATTAAATTTTGTATCGACTTTGAACCCAAAGATAAAACTCATTTCTAAAATCTCATATCGAATGGCTCCTATTGAACTTCAGAGTTAAAAATTCAACTATAAATTTGGTACCGAGCCTTTATCCGGTGACTTCCTTTGTGGAATGCACCGGCCGCATTCTCCGTAGGGACACCATATTAAAGGCAATAAGAAACCGATAGGTGTCATTGTAACGCTTATCCAAGGTTGGGATATGAGTCACAATTGAGAATAACCTAAGTTTGTAATAAAATGCGTAGCTTTCTGAGGCTTAGTTGGTTATTATCGAGATTCGTTGAAGGATATTCTCGAATCGCTATTCCATTAACGCAATTGACTCGTAGAGATACAAAATTCGAATGGAGCAAGGAATGTGGGAAGAGCTTCAAGAACTCAAGAGAGACTCATTTCAAAGACATGTTCACCATGCCATCCTCGAAAAAGCGAACGTGGTAAATGACGTGTTGAGTAGAAGATCGATACAAGACGAGTAATGATATTGTCAAAGACTCATTTCAGATAACTTACAAATAATAGAGATGGAGATGAAAACTCTAGGTACCCACGTGATGATATACGAGTATAATAGACTTTAATCGATAAAGTTAAAGTCGCTTCAAGCTTACACACCGAAATGATGAATTTGAAGAAAGAGATGCAAGAAGTTGTTATTTCAAAAGCGAGAATCGATGATGTAAGGAAAGCTTAAACCTTCGATTTATTGGTCCATTTCAAATTCTTGACCGAGTAGAAAATGTAGCCTATATACTCGCGTTATTCTCCAAGTATGTCTCGTGTTCATAATGTGTTTCACATATCTCAGACATCGAAATATGTGAAAGACCCGAACCACGTTATTGAGTTAGAACCGGACGAGATAAATTAAGACTTAACGTATGAGGAGGTACCACCAAGATCTTGATAGGAAGGAGCATGTCCTACGCACGAAGGTCATACAACAAGTTAAAGTTTTGTGGAGGAACCATGCTATAGAGGAAATGACCGGGAATTGGAACGGAAAATGAAAGCGAGGTATCCTCACCTTTTCAAAACACTGTGTATCGTACGCCAATTTCGAGGACGAAATTTCATAAGGAGGGAGGTCAGAAGACCCCAAATTATTAATAAATGAAATTTATTTTCCTCTATTTATTATTTTGAAATAGTAAGGGTTGATTTGATTAATATGGATAGTTATGGGTAAAATACGCAAATATTTCAATAAAGCAAGTGGTTATAAAATATTCATTATCATTTGAGAATATTCGTTTGGTCGTGGAATATTCGTGATCGTTTGGGAATATTCGTATTTACGCCAGCCTTTTTATGGGCCCCATAACGGAAAGTGATTGGATGAAGAAAACGACAAATATAAGTTGTTTATAAATAATCTACAGAAGTTGTTACCGTCAATCATCGTTAGAATTCGGTTTAAACACAAGAATATGCGTTGTTGCACAAGAGAAGACACCGATATTGCATCAATTATTGATTCTTACGTAAGAAGGCACTACTCAATAATGGTTATAGTAATTACTGCTCAAAGATTTTATTTTATTGATTTAATAATTGTCAAGCGTTGATATTTTATATTGTCATTGTTTCAATAATTGTCATTACACAAGATTGTTCATTATCGAAGCTAATAATTCATATTATCTCTAATAATATTATTAGATAACATTATTGGTAATGTCTAGAAAGTTTTGTCTAAGGAGAGGTTTGGTCACCTAATCATTACCAAGAGTGAGAAATTCTATTCGAAAGCCCCATCTTTCCCGAACCCTTTCCTGTTATCAATATTGTGATTCAGTAATATTATTTGTGAATAATTAATTATTGATTCATATAATGAGGAAAATATTGATTTTATGTGGATATAGATGGAGAAAATTTTAATGTGACAATTGTTGAAAATTGAAAATTTATCTTTTTTTTGATAAAATAATTCATTTAAATATATATTATTATATTTTAATAATATAATAATGGTGATATTTTTACAACGAATGTGGGATATATGAGTATACGAGGAGGAAGAGTATTTTTGTTGCAATAAATGTTTAAAAACATGTCGGTGGACCCCATTTCTTGATCGAATTTGATTATAAATGTAAAAATCGCCTGCTTTATGGATTTCATCAATTTACATTGTAATTTGGAAAAACTTTCTTCTGCAAAGTTGTAGAGAATTGAATTTCCTATAAAAAAAATAGCGAGATTCGAATTTTCTGACAAAAGAGCTATTTATTATGAATTATTGAAGTTCTAAAGCTCCAAAATAATTAATTTTTGAAAGTTTTAAATATTTTTTTTAATAAAAACGTTTTTCTCACTTTTTCTAGAAGATGAGCATGTGAGATATGTTAGAAATCTGATTTTCCAAGGAGGCGTATGAAATTTATTATTAATAATATATTTTAATAAATTTTCTGCTTTGGTGTTCTAAGCATTTTCCTATAAATAGGGTGCTTAGTTTAGAATTGAAAATCACACCGGTAAATCAAGTTTTCTCTCTATATTATCGAGCGTATTCTTGTGAGTATTTTGAGTATACTTTGAGTATTGCTATACGGTGCAAGTTCAAGTCATAGCCTATATCCGGTGTTTCAGCTAGAAGTATAAATCTTTCGAGGTAAGGGATGTTATTTTCTTCGTAAATGATATTATTTCTTCAATATCATTATGCCGAAATATTGGTTGGAACTTTTTATCAAATTTGGAACTTTTTTATGTCGGAGTTACTATTCATGAGTTACTATTCACGAGTACTATTCACGAAGCGTGATGATGTTTTTTGTGAAATTTCTATCTTTTGGTGTCGAGTTTACTATTCACGATATCGACACTATTCAATCAAAAATGAAATTTCTTCTTTTTGTCCAAAATATCTATTCGGATACTAGCTTTTGATTGTATCCATGTTTTGATCATTCTTGAATTTTACTCCACTCGATTACTTATGAAGTATTTTTGAACTTGATTGTTTAAAATACTAATCCTTAATATTTGTTCTTTTTTTTTTCACCGGATTCGCTTCTTTAAAATATTTTTCATCATCTTCACCCTAAATGATGATATTATCGAATATCTTTGGCCCGTAGTGCAAAAGATGAATGATTTTTGATGAATATCTTTGGCCCGTAGTCTGAAAGATGAACAAGTGTTGAGATGAACACGACCGATCGATTAATATCTTTGGCCAGTAGGTGCAAAGATGAATGATATCTCGATGAATATCTTTGGCTTTGTAGGTGCAGAAGATGAACAGTGTTGAGATGAACACGACCGATCGATTAATATCTTTGGCCCGTAGTACAAAAGATGAACAGTGTTTAGATGAACACGACTAATCGATAAATATCTTTGCTCAGAAAGGCAAAGATGAATATTTGATTCCAGATATATATTGATTGATGTTAAAGGGATAAAATATCGACGATGAACTTTTAAATTCATATATAGAAGATAGTAGTTTGCATTCTCTACTTAACTCTTCTAATGAATTATTGTTTCCGCTGCAGTTGTTGATTTAAAACTGGTTGTCTATCAGATTCTATTAGATTTTTCCTCGTCAAGACTAACGATAATTTGTTGCATATTATCTTAGTCATAATATTCTTTACCGGCTAGTTGAGCTCACCCTTTTCTTTTTGTTCTATTTTTCTTCTTAGAGGCGAGAATGTAATGAAAGACTTGGTAATGGTATGGAATGAAAGTTCTGTAGAGAGTTGTTTAGTAGTCCTCACTATTTTTGTAAAATAATATATCAATAATTATGATGGGAATTTATTTGCGTGTGGATATTGTCTAGATGGCAATATCTCAGATTTAAACTTACGCTTTATATGTTGTAATAATAAAGTTGTAGTTATTTCGCATCACGATTCGATTTAATTTCGAATGAGTTGGATGGAATTGACCTATTTTGAGGGCGTCACAACAAAATCGATTATGATAACCATTTTTTAGGCTATAGAGTCCGAACTATAATACACAGTAGTAGTGAATATACATATAACCAATTTATTTAATCATTCTCTTAAGATTGGAGAGAGTAATTTTTTTATTTTTTGGGTCGGGTGTTGGGTTTGACCCGAGTCCATGACCGTTGATTGACTTCTTCTGTTCTACATGTGTCTCCACAATCCATATGTACGTGGGTACCTCCTCTCTTCCCTCTTTTCTCTGTCCCCCTTCATTTTCTCTTTTTGCTTTTTCATTTGAACGAGCGGCCTTAAATAAACACGAATGTTTTCACAAAAAGCCAACTACAAACTAAATCCCAAAATTCCTTCAAAGATATTCATATACTAATCTTCAGTTCAACTTCTATCTCTCTAAAAATCCACTCTTCTTTTTTCTTAGGTATGCTAATAATACCCCAAGAACAGAGCCAAGTTCACAATCAAATTCAACATCCCTTTTCTTGATTCTCTGCTTTTTCTTCAATCTCGATTGCTTTTGTGACCTTTGTAGAAATCCCAGTTCGTAAGACATGGAACCTTCGGTTCTTGATGACATAATCAACCGATTGCTTGAAGTTAGAGGCAGACCAGGGAAGCAAGTGCAGCTATCAGAGTCCGAGATCAGGCAGCTTTGCCTTCAGTCCAAGGATGTGTTCTTGCAGCAGCCCAATCTTTTGGAGCTTGAGGCACCCATCAAGATCTGTGGTATATGATAGTTCATATGAAATGGATTTGTTTTATTCTGGTTATGGTTATTTTGGGTTGGGTTTTATTATTTTTAAGGTTTTTTTTAGTTTAAAATTTTATTTTTTGAGGTGGGTTTGTTCAATTTGAAGTGGGATTTTGTTTGGTTGATACTGACTTTGAATTGCATTTGTTGGGACTCTTGTGTTGGCCATGTATTACTAATCCTTTTCTTCCGGAATTGCTACTGTATGGTAGGGGTAGAAAATTGAAGTTGATATGGTATGAATCCGAGACGGGTAAATGAAACAGACACCTGCAAAAGTTATGTGATGGCTATCGATTTAAATGTTTTGTCTGAAAGAAATTCTGAATAATATTTAAACTGAACAATCAAATTGATTGGTGGCTAAAATTAGAACTCGGTTCTCCTCATATAGTTGAGCTCTAGTATTGTACAAATTACATAGTTTGACTTGCTGTTTACTGTAGAATTTCTTCTATTTACAATTGCATTTTGTGAGTAAGTTACCTTTAAAGTATTATGCTATCGACTAGTGGATTATGACGTTGAAAGCTGTGTGGTTGAATTTTTTTTACCTTCCTATTATTCTTCTTGATAGTTTGTTTTTAAATGTACAGTGAAGGAATTGGTATGTTCTGACTTTTTTTTCATTATGCCTGTTGAGTAGGAGAGTTTTGAACTACCCATGTTCATCAGTTTCTTGGTATGTTCTGTGGGTCAGACTATGAAACGTTACCATGTTTCTTATATAATCATTTTGGCTGGGATAATTACATTAAGTTAATTAATGTAGGATGGAGTTGCAGGATCCATATACGATTACTTCTCTGAGAAATTTATTGTTTTTCATGGATAATTAACAATATCTTACTTCATTAAAATAATGCAGTATACCATACAGTTGGCCAATTGGGTTTCCCTGCAAATAGCTTCTATTTAATCTTTGTCCACACCTTTAGCTAACTGCATATCAAATTGTTTATTAATCCATGATAACCTTGCTATGAATAAAATGACGACTAGCTTTCTTGTTTTTACTTTCTGCACCAGGCAATGTTAACTGTTACAGGTTACTACTTACTACTTAATTACCATAGATTGACAGGTCAAAAGTTTTCTAGGGTGGGCACAATGTTCTAAAAGGCGCTAGGCGGGGGGCCTAATGCCTAGGGGGCCTAGGCGGAATTTTTTATTGTAAGTCAATTTTAATATTTTATCTTATATTTATCCAAACAAAACAATAATATAAAGCAAAACAATCTATAATAAAAATAATAAAGGTTTTTGCTTAAAGTTCAAACTCATAACCATATTGCCAATGTCAAAGTTCAAACTCAAACATGCAATTGTTGAAAGTTCAAACATATCTTTAATGTATTAGTTTTATTCATAAACAAGATTGCTATTAAATAATAAAATTTAAAATTTCAAGAATTCAATTCAATATTAAAAATTAAGAAAGTAAGAAACTAAGTATAAATTTAAGAATTATATTGAATTAAACTAAATATTACAAATGTATCATCATTTATATAATTTGAAGTTGACAAGTTCAAAAAATTACAACTATAATAAAATTATCAATTTTGACTTGATATTGTTCACTTCTTGTTGTGATTTGAAATGCTACAACTTGCATTATGAATATGGTAAATCATTAGAAAAATAAATATATTAAGATCTGATTTGGATAGTTATTAAAATAAAAAAAATCTTTCCGCCTAGGCCCCGTCTAATTTTTTGGAGGAATTTTTTTTCCGCCTTGGGCCTAGGTGAGGCGTCAGGGGGGCCTAGGCGGAGATTTTTAGAACACTGGGTGGGCGTCCATTAAATTGACCACTTTCAAGAGTGCGGCTAATCCTTACCTAGAGAAGAAAGGAACTCTCTTGTCCCCAAGCTTGTTTTAAGGGGACCTCAATCATTTTGAACTTCTATTCCTGGACAACCTCCACCACTTTCTAATCTCCATCGCACCTTGCATTGTAGTACTAAGTGGGACCTATTGAAAATAGCTTGATCAACCTCCTTTATGCACATTCCATTTCTTAGATCTCTTCTTCTTAGGCCTTTCTATATATATCATTTAAAAGGTATATTGTTTATGGAATTCCCAATCTTTTAAATAGCTCCGAAAGGAGGGGTATGTGCCACTAGATTGTTGAGGTACAAAAAATATCTGACACTCACAGTTAATGTGGAAGTTAATATTCTGTCGAGTTTTATCCTGTTTGTCACATTATCAACTTCTTGTAGGTTGCTGATAGATACTGTGTTATATAATATGAATTCCCTTCTATATGTTTATGTTTGCTCGAATCCACTTTCGTCAGAATTTGGCACTTCTTATGTTCTCCACTCTTACAAACTAATGAATAAAGAGGAACTTAAGTTTTTTCCTTTTACTTCTAAATGTATTTTGCTCTGTTAAATTGTTCAAAAATCCACCTTTTTGTATTGTAAGCCCTTTTTAAATACCAGTCCTGCATTTTTTATTTATTTATTTATTTTATATTAATTCTTATAGACAACACTATGCGGTGATTTTTTATTGAACTATTAATGTCAGTGGCATCCATTTTAGATTTTTTAATATAAGTAACATATAGGATGGACGTGCACCTAATGCATGTAAGCAAAGACAAATCATCAGAATTTCCCCATGAACAACTAGCTTCATTTGAATTTTCTTTTGATCTTTTGAGATTTGAACTTTGTTGTTCAATGATTCCATATACTGTTTAGTCATTCTATCTATCTCTCTCTCTCTCCCCTCTATCTCTCTCTATCTCTCACGCACACAGAGAAAAAGGAAGAAATTATATCTAAACATTGATCTAAAATTTTGTCTCTTCCATTGGCCAGGAGATATTCATGGTCAGTATTCTGATCTACTGAGGCTTTTTGAATATGGTGGTTTACCTCCAAAATCCAACTATTTATTTTTGGGGGATTACGTAGATCGTGGGAAGCAAAGTCTGGAAACAATATGCCTTCTCCTTGCATTTAAGATCAAGTATCCTGAGAATTTTTTCCTTTTGAGGGGCAACCATGAATGTGCTTCTGTAAACCGCATATATGGATTCTATGATGAGTGTAAGCGAAGATTCAATGTCAGGCTCTGGAAAGTGTTTACAGACTCTTTTAACTGCCTACCAGTTGCAGCACTCATCGATGAAAAGATCCTATGCATGCATGGGGGTCTTTCTCCTGATTTGAACAATTTAGATCAAATCAGGAATTTAAAGCGTCCAACTGATGTACCGGAAAGTGGTTTACTTTGTGATCTATTGTGGTCGGATCCCAGTAAAGATGTTAAAGGGTGGGGAATGAATGATAGGGGAGTTTCCTATACCTTTGGTGCCGATAAGGTGACTGAATTTCTTTTGAAGCAGGATCTTGACCTTATTTGTCGTGCTCACCAGGTATATATTTTTCTATTTTTTTATTTTCTATTAAAAAAATCAGAATCTCAGTGTCTCATAAGTTAATTCCTTATTTTCAGGTTGTGGAAGATGGATATGAGTTTTTTGCTGATAGACAACTTGTAACTATATTTTCAGCCCCTAATTACTGTGGTGAATTTGATAATGCTGGTGCCATGATGAGTGTGGATGAGACATTGATGTGCTCTTTCCAAATATTAAAGCCAGCAGAAAAGAAGCCGAAGTTTGTGTTTGGGAGCACAACTACAGCTAAGCAAGGAAATTTTTTCACAAAAAACAAGGTATTCTATTCTGCAAAAGTAACTAGTTCTAAAAAGTGGAACGTATGATAAACTGGAATCTCTATATTTATTTCCTGCTTCGTAAAAGTCTTGGGAAGAAGAGGTACATAAATAATTTGTTTATTTATTTTACCTCGAATTGAAATTTGGAGCTTTTTGACATTTTTTTATATAATATAAAATAAGTAAATAAAAGAAAACGAAGAAGGAAACCTAGAGCTGTTTGAACATGTAAGAGAAGACTTGAAATAGTTAATTTAGGGATAGAATCTATGTTTCTTGTATGAAATTATTCATTAGAAGAAAGATTTTACCAACCTGTGTATCCGAGTGGTGGATAGCTTGTGGAATGATAGGCTGTCATGGAAGTATAATGAAAAAATGCAGAATATTATCCAAACTTTTGTCTAAGCATTAACATTCAAACATTGTAAGCACAGATATATTCCTATATCAAGAACATGCGGCCCTTCTGGAATATCAGGATCTTCAAATCTTGATTGTGCTACTCAGTTTCTAAGTTGTTTTGCTTCATACTTCTGCTCTATTACGTGAACTTAATCGTTTGTCTTGTCATGTGCCATGATGATAACTCCTAGTCTACTATTCAGTTTTTCTATACCTTAGGTTTTTCACTTAAGGTGGCCTTAAATTCAACCTTTTATAGAAGCATGGCTCTCCTTTTTCTACAAGCTTCTTCAGTGTGTGTCTGATCTTTAGCTCATATCCATTATCCAGTGGCAGTCGCAAGATATTGTCTCTACTGGGCAATGGATAGTTAATAATTTTAAATGATTCGTTAATGATTTTTTTTTTTTGCATAATCACCTTGATGGGATTCTAATATTACTTTCACTTATTTCCAGGCATTCCTTGGCCCCTAAGTATGAATGAATGTTTCATGTATCGAGATCTCTGTGGAAGATACTGTCCTCAAATCTGTGGTACATAGAGCAGAAGGTGGATGTCAAAGTACTCGAGGTTTCTTGGTACGAGAGGATCAAAACACTGGAAGCAGTCTTCAGCAAATAGAAAATATAACACAGACCTCCTTATGATATATAGAGTAGGAGGATTGTAATAACATTTTTCTTCATAATGTAAAATACAAACTGATTTAGTAAGGGATCAAAGATCGACGCTGACATGAGAATTTCTATGTTAATTTTTATTTTTATTTTTTCAAAACGTGGAACAATGATCGATCAGTCAAGACATCAAAGGGAACCAAAAGTCTTGAGCCCTTGAGGTTGCATTGCATTTGAGATTATAGTATCAGGTATGTGATAAATGTTCCTCTCTTTACCTGTCTTTGCTAATAACTTTCTATTATTCTTATTTCTAAATATTCATTTGGGTACAAAGTCCACTTTAATGATAATTTAAGTGATTAATGTTACAGTCTCAATTTAATTATAAGTGAAACTCTATTTGGGGAGTAGTATCCCATGATCTTTGAGAATTGAGATTACAAGTGGAATCCTTTTTTGAGGACATATCGTAACAATGGATCCGGTTACCATGAAGTTAACTTCATGGTAAGTTGGTCAATTGACCAATACAGTGCTGACACGCAGAGAAAGAGATCACATTTCGCATGTGTGTCAATATTGTATTGGTTATTTAATCAAAATTAACTTCATGCTAACCACTCCCGTAACATAGAGTTCAGCATGGTATGAGACTGTTCCTTGATTTTAATAACTGTCCCATCCGAGTTGATCAAGATAGATGAATCAATTCAACTCTGCCTTATCTCAATTTTTCGGCTATTAGCGTTTACAGGGATAGCGTTCGTCACATTTGAACCTTCAAAGATTGTATTATTTTTGGTGCATTGTGTTTGAGTCTTATACTCTGTGTTTTTTAGTTAAATAAATTTGTATTTAAAATAAATTATTACTACATCAATAAATTTGTGTTTTTTTAAGTGCGTTTGTATTTCTAAACTTCCTACACTCCAAAAGCTGTATAACTAAACATAGAGTTGGCTACATAACTTCCTATTTGAAATGCTGGCACTAAAAACGATAATAAACTCTATATATGTAAATTAATGCAGATAAGTATGCATCATTATTTGCTATAATTATATGTTAAATTATTGTTCACATCAAATGAGTTTAGCAAGATGGCAACCAATATGTGCCAAGTCATCACGAAGAATAATTTTCAATTTCATAAAATACATATTCAAGTGAACAAGAACTGAGCCCCTTTATTTTTGGGTTATAAATTTGTAATGTTACACATCATAATAGAACCCCATCTAAACACATGTTCCCTCCGTTCCATGATAAGTCTTTATTACTATTTTGGGTAGTCTCATGTTAAATGTGACGCCCCCAAAATAAGTATACATTACCCATTTTGAATCGCCAAATACATAGTACTGAATACAAATATAAACTTAATTATATAACATGAGTTGTGAGTTTTAATACAAATATTGTCTTCTAGACAGTATTCAAATTCAAAATAAGTACTCATTACATTTATTGTCACATTATTTCACAGAATAGTGAGGACTACTAATGCTACCATCTGGGTTGTCATTCCGTTCCCCGACTAGTCTCAGCTATATTCTCATTTCTTGAAGAGAACAATGAAAGCAAAAGGTGAGCTCAACTAGCCCAGTAAGAAATATTATGACTAAGATAATCCAAAATAAATTATCGTTAGCCTTCAACAGTGTTAAACTGATAAAATATAATAAACATTAAATTTAACTGCAGCGGAACAAGCAATACATTAGAAGAGTCAAGAAGAACATGAAATCTACTATCTTCTATGATTTAAAAAGTTTATCAACAGTTTTATCGCTGAGACTCGGCTTAATAAATAATCCACATCATTGAATCATCCATGCACTACGGCCAAAGATATTCATTAGTATCACGACCACAAATTATCCATGCACTACGGGCCAAGAATATTCGTGTTTTCATCAATAGTCATGATCATGCCAACAATCATGTCCATCAATGCACTACGCCCAACGAGGACATTTACCACATCATTTGTAATATTACGGCCATGATTATACCGAATAATCCCTAATCATAATCATACCAAGTTCATCTACGCACTACGCCAAAGATGACTTTCATAACAATATAAGCATGAGGATGATGACAATGATATAAGAATTCAATTAAATGAAAGTAAATCATAAATTTTAAAGATTTATAATTTAATTTATCCGTAATTCAATAATGTCCAAATTGTCAACATAATCTTTTTCTTTGTGGAGGAGTAAAATTCAAGAATAATATTATATCAAAAATGATTTGAATGAAAAAAATCAATTTTGTCATAAATAAGACTCGGTGAATAATAACCGAGTGAATAATACCCGTGAATAATAACTTCTGAATAGTAACCCCGTGAATAGTACTTCTCCGACAACCCCAAAATAGGTCCATTCCATCCAACCCATTCTCGAGTCGCCAAATACATGGTACGATGAAAATAACTATAACTTTATTACAAATTGTTGTCGTGCAAAATACAACAACACATATCTTTGTGAGTTTAAAACAAATATATACCAATCGTGACTCATGTCCCAACCGTGGACAAGACTCTCATAATGATACCTTACATAAAGGTATAGTCAAAACTGTTTTAGAAATTAAAATCTTTGGGAAGTGCTCAAGAAACCTTCGTATATGGGAGGCCATGCGTCCTAGGTTATGATAGATATCATATGGCCACGTAATTATCCTTGGTTGACCCAATAGACCCCAAAGAAAAACGAGAAGATTGCTATCATATTCTTTCCAATGGTGAGTCTTCTCGACATATCATTATCTCCACTGCTCTAATTGGAAATTATACTCCAAACAAATACCAAGATTATATAGTAGTGCTTGTAAATATACTCAAAGAAGTGGATGAGCACAACCTCGTCTTATGATGACACGGGTGGTATGTCATTAGACATCTTGTATGATAGTGGCAAAACACCCTTCCAACGTTGGGTTCGCTTCACCCTCAACATCTATAAACCACCGCTTCTATTCCCCTGTTATCCCCGCTGACCCAAATACACTTTTATTACCCGAAAGGAAAGTGAAGCAAAAGGGTGAAACACAACTAGCTCGATAAAGAATATCATGACTAAAGATAAATAAATTATCAATAGCCTTCAATAGTAATAAATCGTAGATTTAGAACATATGGTAGATGATAAAACTTTTCAACCATAGTTGCAAATGAACGAAAGCAATCCATTAGTAGAGTCAAATAGACCATAAAGTCTATTATCTTCTCCATGTTAAAAGTCCACCAACAATGTTTTATCCCTATAACATCAATCAACAGTTCCTGTCCACAATCATTTGAATAACTCATAATCATAATTGTTGTTCTAAATTCCTTTCCTCATTCAGGACGAAGATAATTTTCATCACCTGTCTTTACTTGAAACATCAAAGATCATGGTTATACCAAATCACAGTTCATGTTCATAATCATACTAATAAATTCATCTTTACACTACGAGCCAAAGATATTCATCAACAGTTCATCTTTGCACTACAGGCCAAAGATATTCAACAACAGGTCATCTTTGCACTACGGGCCAAAGATATTGATCAATAATTCATCTTTGCACTACAGGCCAAAGATATTCCTCAACAGTTCATATTTGCACTCTGTGCCAAATATATATTCATCAACAGTTCATATTTGCACTACATGCCAAATATATTAATATCTCAAAGAAATATATAATCATTTCAAAATTTATATAAACAATAATTATAACCATGTTGATCAATTCACCTTTGCACTTAAGCTAAAGATATTCAATTATAAATTCAATGGTCATGATTATACCAGTCATAATTTAACTTTTCACTATTGGCCAAAGAGAACCCTAGTCATGATCATACAAATAATCTACCCATCTTTACACTCCAAAGTGAAGAGAGAATTTCAACATCGTAGTTATAAAAATGTTATATATGATAATAAAATCAATATAATCAATACATAGTTTTAATCTCCAGAGTAATATTCATAAATCAACTATAATTTGGTTAGAAAAAGAAACCAATTTTGTAGTGAATAATACCCGTGAATAGTAACTCGTGAATATTAATTCATGAATAGTAACCTTTAGTGAATAGTAACTCGTGAATAGTAAATCGTGAATAGTAACTCGTGAATAGTAACCCCGACATGAAAAAGTTCTAAATTTGATAAAAAGTTCCAACCAATATTTCGGCATAATGATATTGAAGAAATAATATCATTTTAAAAAAAAATAATATCCCTTACAATCCCTTAAAATCTCTTATTATCCCTTACCTCAAAAGAGCGATTTTACGACTAGAATAATTATTTGATCTAACTTGCAATCGTAGATAAAAACACTCAAGATATCAAAATACTCACAAGAATACACTCGATAATATAGAGAGAGAAATAGAGAGAAAACAATAGTTTCTAGTGTGATTTTCAATTCTAACCTAAGCACCTATTTATAGGAAAATGCTTAGAAAAAAAGCGTAAAATTTAATAAAATATTATTATATTTATCAAAAATTCTTACGCCCACTTTCTCGATCCGAATTCAATTGACAAAGAATAACAAAAATAAAAAAATGTTTTTGTTATTAAAAATAATTAAAACTTTCAAAAATCAATTATTTCGGAACTTCAGAACTTCTATAATTCATAATAAATAGCCCTTTTATCAGAAAATTCGAATCTTTCGACTTTTTATAGAAAATTCAATTCTCTACAACTTTGCAGAAGAAAGTTTTTTCCAAATTCCAAACAGAAATTGACCGAAATCCACATACGGACGATTTTACAGGCTATAATCAAATTTCAGTCAAGAAATGGGCCCACCAACATGTTTAACATGTTTTAAACAACTTTTGCAACAAAAATACTCTTCCTCCTCATATACTCATATATCCCACATTCATTGTAAAAATATCACCATTATTATTGTAAGACCCCAACTTATTATAAATAAAATCGAATTTCCTCTAATTATATTTGTGAATAATAAGATATTAATTTGATATAATTCTCTGGTTATGGGTGAAATGTGCAAATTTTGCAAAATATGCAAGTGGTTATAAAATAATCATTGTTGTCGGGGAATATTCGTTTGGTGGTGGAATATTCTTGTTGTCGGGGAATATTCAGACGATCGCATATTACATTCATTTGTGGGCCCATAATGTAATAACCATCGGATGAAGAAAATGACAAGTTTAAGTTTTTATAAATAATCTACGTAGTTGTTACATCAAGTTAACAACATTTGTTGGAATACCCGGTGGTTAAAATACGATGTCTACGTGGATGCATGATTTGATAAATTATTGATCCTTACGTAAAGAAGGCACTACTCAATAATTGTTATAGTAGTTATTGTTCAATATTTTATTTTATTGATTCAATAATTGTTGCGTTAATATTTTATATTATTGTTGTTTCAATAATTGTCACCGCATGCGATTTTTTCCATTATCGGATCAATAATTCATATTATTTGAATAATATTATTAGATAGAATTATTGGCAATGTCTAGAAAGTTCTCACAACGAGAGGTTTGGTCACCTAATTGCGCCGGCAAGAAGGAGAGAAATCTTATTGGAAAGCCCCTCTTTTCTCGGGAGCTACCGGTTATCATAAATGTGATTCGGTAATATTATTTGTGAATAATTAATTATTGATTCATATGATAAAGAAATATTTATTTTATGTGAATATAAATGTTGGATATATTTATTGTGGTTAAAAATGAAGGAGTTAATGTTGAGGTGTTTTATCAGTATTTTTTGTCGGAATGAAGGTATTAAAAATTAAACCAAATTTTGAGATATATTGTGTGAGTTATAATTTTAATCCGACCTTTGGATCGTTGTAATTTTTGGATATGTTATACATATATAAGTTGAGTACATGTCCACAAATTTTGAACTGCTAAAATGAACGTATGATTTGTTATGAATTTTAAGAGGTGACTGATTCGTAAATTAGGTTTATAAATGATTTTGGTGGAAAATTCTAGAATTGAGTGGGCCCCACTTGTGGTTGGTGAAGAAATATGCTGAATTTATTTCAAATGTGGTGGGTGGGAATAATAGTAGCGGTAAAAGCCATCATATTCAAAGTCAAGTCTGCTAACATTTTCCTATAAATAGAGGCTAAGTTAGAATTGAAAATCACACCGAAACAAGTTTTCTCTCTTTCCTCTCTAGATTATTGAGTGTATTTTGTGAGTATTTAGATACTTTGTGAGTTTCTATTCATCAAGACAAGTTTTCTTCAAATTTATACCGATATTCCCGTCGTAAGATCGATATTTTGAGGTAAGGGATGTTATTTTCTTCATATATGATATTATTTCTTCAATATCATTATGTCAAGTATTGATCTGAATTTTATCAAATTTGGAACTTTTTGTGTGTGGGAGTTACTATTCACGATAATGACACTATTCACGATATCTGACACTATTCACGAATCACGACACTATTCACCAAAAATGAAATTTTCTTCTTTTTGTCCAAGATGTCTATTATGGTTACTATCTTTGATTGTATCCATGTTTTGATCTTTATGTTTGAATTCCGCTTTCAAAATTGGTATTTATGAAGTATTATTGATCTTGGATAAACTGTTATACTAAATCCCTACTATTTGTCCTTTCGTCTCAATTGGATTCGCTTTCTTTTTAAAATATTTTTCATCATCCTCGGTCCTAAATGATGATATTACTAAATATCTTTGGCTCAGAAAGTAGCAAAGATAAATGATTAATCGATGAATATCTTTGGCCCGTAGTGCAAAGATGAACAGTGTTGAGATGAACATGACCAACCAACTGGTGATATGAAATGAATATCTTTGGCACAGTAGTGCAAAGATGAATATTTGATTAAAGAAGTATATTGATTGTTGTTACAGGGATACAATATTGATGATGGACTTTTAAATCTTAGAAGATAGTAGAACTCATTCTCTACTTGACTCTTCTAATGGATTGTTGTTTCCGCTGCAGTTGTTGATCTAAATCTTGTTGTCTATTATATTTTATCAGATTTTTTTTCTGTTGAAGACTAACGATAATTTGTTGTATATTATCTTAGTCATAATATTCTTTACTGGGCTAGTTGAGCTCACCCTTTTCCTTTCCTTTCGTTACATCCACAGTTTATAAATCTTGCATGATCCAAGTTGGCACTATCACATTACCTGTTGATCTTATCTCTTTAAAGATACTTGCTTTTGATGTGATTTTAGGAATTGATTGGTTAACCACTCATTATGCCAAAATTGATTATTTTAGTAAGGTTGTTAGTTTTCATATTCCTAACCAACCTGTCATACGAATTCAAACAACTAAACCACTAAAATCAGTCCTTATCATATCAAGCCATAAAGCTATTTGTTTATTGAAAAATGGATGTCAAGCTTTCTTAGCCCATGTTATGGATTTGAACAAAGACAAGTCGATTTGAATAATATTTACATTGTTAGAGAATTTTCGTGTATTTCTGAAGAACTTCCTGGCCCACCCCCGAACGTGATGTTGAATTCTTTATTGATCGTGAGCCGTGTACAAAACCCATTTCTAAAACCCCATATCGAATGGCTCTATTGAACTTCGTGGAGTTAAAAGTCCAACTACGAGAATTGTTAGACATAGGTTTCATTCGTCCTAAGACATCTCCTTGGGGTGCTCCTATTTTATTCAGAAAAGAAGAAAGACTTTGGAGTATGCGACTTTGTATTGACTAATGAGAATTAAACCATGTCACCATCAAGAATAGGTATCCGCCACCTCGCATTGATGACCTGCTCGACCACCGCAAGGAGCACAATTTTTCAAAGATTGATCTTAGCTCGGATATCATCAAATGAAGATTAAAACCGAGGATATTCCAAAGATCGCTTTCGAAACTCGATGCGGGCATTATAAATTCTTAGTCATGTCTTTTGGATTGACTAATGCTCCTGCTGCTTTCATGGATATGATGAACCGTGTATTCAAGGAATATTTGGATCAGTTTGTTGTTGTCTTTATTGATGACATCCTCATCTATTCCAAAAGCCGTGAAGATCATGAGCACCATTTAAAGCTGATACTTGAAAGGCTTCGTGAAAACAAGCTTTATGCCAAGCTGAAGAAATGTGAGTTCTGTCTTGAGGAAGTAGCATTACTTGGGCACGTGGTGTCAAAATATGGAGTATCTGTTGACCCTTTGAAGATTGAAGCGATCTGAAAGTTGGGAGCACCAAAAGTCGGTGACCAAAAGTCGCGTAGCTTTCCGGGCTTAAATGGTTATTATCGGAGATTCGTGGAAGGATTTTCTTGAATCGCTACTCCGTTAACTCAACTAACTCAGAAAGATACAAAATTTGTATAGAGCGAGGAATGCGAGAAGAGTTTCCAAGAGCTCAAGAGGAGACTCATTTCGGCACCTGTTCTGGCAATACCATCTGGTACGGATGGATTTGTTATATACAGCGATGCTTCAGGCAAAGGGTTAGGATGCGTTCTCATGCAACATGGGAAATTCATAGCCTATGCCTCACGAAAACTCAAAGAATATGAGAGGAATTATCCTACTCATGATCTAGAGTTGGCAGCAGTCGTATTCGCGTTGAAAATTTGGAGACACTACTTGTATGGGGAGAAAGTGGAGATTTATACGGACCATAAAAGCCTCAAATATTTCTTCACCCAAAAAGAACTCAACATGCGGCAACGATGTTGGTTTGAACTATTGAAAGATTACGATCACGCTATTCAATATCATCTTAGAAAAGCGAACGTAGTAGCTGACGCATTGAGTAGAAGATCATATGCGATTACGAGTGCGATATTGTCAATGCAAAGGCCCATTCTGTATGACTTGCAAAGGATGGAGGTAAAATTAAAGACTCCAGGGACCCACATGATGATGGCGAATATATGAGTAGAACCGACTTTAATCGATAAAGTTAAAGCTACTCAAGCTACGTACATGGAGCTAATGCGTATGAAGAAGAAAGTGCAAGAAGGTGTTATTCCAGAAGCAAGAATCGATGAAGAAGGAATACTTAGATTCAACTCCAGACTTTGTGTTCATAACGATCCTGACTTGAAGCATAGAATCATGATGGAGGCACACAACACACCGTTTGCAATCCATCCTGGGAGTACCAAAATGTATAATGATATTCGACATAAATTTTGGTGGAATAATATGAAGAGAGAGATCGCGGAGTTTATCTCGAGGTGTTTAACTTGTCAACGTGTAAATGCGGAGCATCAAGTGCCAAAGGGTCCATTACAACCACTTGAGATTATGAAATGGAAGTGGGAACACATTACTATGGATTTCGTTACAGATCTTCCCAAAGTTTCTCAAGGCATAGATGCGATTTGGTTTATTGTTGATAGATTAACCAAGTCTGCCCATTTCTTACCGATACGTGAGACTTATTCCTTTGAACGTCTTGCTCAGATGTATATGAATGAGATTGTGCGATTGCATGGCATACCAAAGATCCATAGTTTCGGATCGTGACCCAAGATTCACTTCACAATTTTGGGTTAGCTTGCGAGAAAGCTATGGGCACGGATTCTGATTGATTCGGCGATACCATCCTCAAACGGACGGACAATCGAGAGAGACTATTCAAACCCTTGAAGATCTATTAAGACTTTGTGTCCTAGATTTTAAAGGAAGTTGATATAAGTACTTGCCATCGGTGGAATTCTCCTACAACAACAGCTATCAAGCAAATATAGGCATGGCTCCATTTGAGGCATTGTATGGACGAAAGTGTCGCTCTCAAAGATCTTTGGGGCGAGGTGGGAGAAGCAACGTTGTTGGGACCGTAATTAGTACGCATGACTCTACGTAAAAGATCCAAATGATTCGACAACGATACAAAATGGCACAAGATCGACAAAAGAGTTATGCGGATCTTCATCGAAAAGACGTGGAATTTAATATTAGGGATCATGTATTGTTACGTGTTGCACCATGGAAGGGAGTTACAAGATTTGGGAAGAGAGAAAGCTCAATTCACGATTTGTTGGTCCATTTGAGATTCTTGACCAAATATGAAATGTGGCCTATAGACTCAAGATTACCTCCAAGTATGTCTCGTGTTCATAATATTTTTTTCACATATCCATGCTTCAGAAATATGTGAAAGACCCGAACCATATTATTGCATTAGAACCAGACGAGAGATAGCCAAAGATTTAACGTCACGAAGAAGTACTGTTAAGATCTTGGATAGGAAAGAGCATGTCCTACGCACTCAGGTTATACCACAAGTTAAGGTTTTATGGAGAAACCATGCTATTGAAGAAATGACCGGGAGTTGGAATCGAAAATGAAAGCGAGGTATCCTCACCTTTTCAAACACTGTGTATCGTATGTCAATTTCGAGGACGAAATTTCATAAGGAGGGGAGGTTGTAAGACCCCAACTTATTATAAATAAAATTGATTTTCTCTAATTATATTTGTGAATAATAAGGTATTAATTTGATATAATTCTCTGGTTATGGGTGAAATGTGCAAATTTTGCAAAATATGCAAGTGGTTATAAAATAATCATTGTTGTTTGGGAATATTCGTTTGGTCGTGGAATATTTTTTGTTGTTTGGAATATTCGTATAATCTACCATAGATCATTTGTGGGCCCCACAATGTAATAACCGTCGAGATGAAGAAAACGACAAGTTTGAGTTTTTATAAATAACGGCGTAGTTATTACCAGAATTAACAACTTTGTTGGAATACCCGGTGGTTAAAACTGATGAATACGCGTGGATGCACAATATTGATGAATTATTGATCCTTACGTAGAAGGCACTACTCAATAATTGTTACGAGAATTCTTGCTCAATATTTTATTTTATTGATTCAATAATTGTTGCGTTGATATTTTATATTATTGTTGTTTCAATAATTGTCATCTTTGCACAAAGATTTTCCATTATCGATCAATAATTCATATTATTTGAATAATATTATTAGATAGCATTATTATCGCAATGTCTAGAAAGTTCTCACAAGGAGAGGTTTGGTCACCTAATTGCGCCACCATGAAGGAGAAATTCTTATTGAAAGCCCCTGCTCTTTAGGGCGGCACCGGTCATCATAAATGTGATTCGGTAATATTATTTGTGAATAATTAATTATTGATTCATATGATAAGGAAATATTTATTTTATATGGATATAAATGTTGGATATATTTATTGTGGTTAAAAATGAAGGAGTAAATGTTGAGGTGTTTTATCAGTATTTTTTGTCGGAATGAAGGTATTAAAAATTAAACCAGTGTTTTTGAGATATATTGTATGAGTTATAATTTTTAATCCGACCGTTGGATCGTTGTAATTTTTGGCTATGTTATACATATATAAGTTGAGTACATGTCCACAAATTTTGAACTGTTAAAAATGAACGTATGATTTGTTATGAATTTTAAGAGGTGACTGATTCAGAAATTAGGTTTATAAATGATTTTGGTGGAAAATTTTAGAATTGAGTGGGCCCCACTTGTGGTTGGTGAAGAAATATGCTGAATTTATTTCAAATGTGGTGGGTGGGAATAGTAGCAGGTAAAGCCATCATGTTGCAGGTTAAGTCTGCTAACATTTTCCTATAAATAGAGGGCTAAGTTAGAATTGAAAATCACACCAGAAACAAGTTTTCTCTCTTTCTCTCTCTAGATTATTGAGTGTATTTTGTGAGTATTTAGATACTTTGTGAGTTTCTATTCATCGGTCTGCAAGTTTTCTTGACCTTTTATACCGATATTCCGATCGTAAGATCGATATTTTGAGGTAAGGGATGTTATTTTCTTCATATATGATATTATTTCTTCAATATCATTATGTCGAAGTATTGATCTAAATTTTTATCAAATTTGGAACTTTTTGTGTCGGGAGTTACTATTCACGTATACGACCTTTATTCACGTATACTCAGACTATTCACGAATCGACCTTATTCACCGAAAAATGAAATTTTCTTCTTTTTGTCCAAGATGTCTATTATGGTTACTATCTTTGATTGTATCCATGTTTTGATCTTTATTTTTGAATTCTGCTTCAAAATTGGTATTTATGAAGTATTATTGATCTTGGATAAACCGTTATACTGAATCCCTACTATTTGTCCTTCCGCTTCAATTTGGATTCGCTTTCTTTAAAATATTTTTCATCATCCTCACCCTAAATGATGATATTACTAAATATATTTGGCCTATAGTGCAAAGATAAATGATTAATCGATGAATATCTTTGGCCCGTAGTGCAAAGATGAACAGTGTTGAGATGAACATGACCAACCGGTGATATAAATGAATATCTTTGGCACATGGTGCAAGATGAATATTTGATTAAAGATGTATATTGATTGTTGTTACGAGGATAAAATATTGATGATGGACTTTTAAATCTTAGAAGATAGTAGAACTCATTCTCTACTCACTCTTCTAATGGATTCTTTGCTTCTGCAGATTGTTGATCTAAAACTTGTTGTCTATTATATTTTATCGATTTTTTTTCTCGTGAAGACTAACGATAATTTGTTGTATATTATCTTAGTCATAATATTCTTTACTCGGGCTAGTTGAGCTCACCTTTTTCTTTTTTGTTCCATTTTTCTCAAGAGGAGAAACGAGCAGCAGAACTAATGGAGTACGGAGTGATGGTTCTAGAAAGATGTTTTAGCAAATCCTCACTATTTCGTAAAAATAGTGTTTGAATAATTATAATGAGGACTTATTTGAGTGTGGATATTGTCTGTAAGATAATATTTGTATTTAAACTCACAAGATGTGTTGTAATTATTTTATACGACAATTGTATTATTGAAGTTGTAGTTTACTTTCTGTACCATGTATTTGGCGACTCAGAATGGGTGTTGTATACCTATTTTGGGGTTGTCACAGTTATATTATCATAATATAATAAAATATTATTTTATCAGAAAAGATAAAATATCAATTTTCAACAATTGTCACTTTAAAAAATTTCTCCATCTATATCCATATAAAATGAATATTTTTCTCATCATATAAATCAATAATTAATTATTCACAAATAATATTACGAAATCACAATAATGACAACCTTACGCTTCCGGGAAAGATGGGGCTTTCTAATAAGAATTTCTCCTTATTGCAAGCGCACCGATTAAGTACCAAACCTCTCCTTGATGTAACTTTCTAGACATTGCCAATAATGCTATCTAATAATATTATTCAAATAATATGAATTATTGATTTGATAATAGAAAATACTTGTAAATGACAATTATTAAAACAACAATAATATAAAATATCAACGCAACAATTATTGAATCAAAATAAAATATTGAATAAGAATTACTCGTAACAATTATTGAGTAGTGCCTTCACGTAAGAATCAATAATTGGTGCAATACCGCAATGTCTTCTTGTGCAACAACGCCAGACATCGTGTGTTTTAACCACCGGTATTCCAACAAGATTAATCAGAATAACTACGCCAAGTATTAGTAAACAACTTATACTTGTCGTTTTCTTCATCCAATCGCTTTCCGTTATGGGGCCCATAAAAGGCTGCGCCGTCGTATGAATATTCCCCGACAGGAAGAATATTCCACGACCAAACGAATATTCCCTAACAACAATGAGTATTTTATAACCACTTGCTTATTTAAAAAAATTTTCATATATCACCCTTAACTTTAAGCTTTTATCAATTTAACTATTTTATAAGAAAAATTGAATACTTTTATTTCATAAAATTTGGGGTCTTACAACCCCGACATGAAAAAGTTAAAACTTATCAAGAATGCTCAGAATAATATTTTCATGAAAAGATACTGGATGAAGCGCAAATATCAAGGATATTCTACTAATTTCATTGAGTATAGAAGCCAAAACTTTAATAAAATGAGTATAGAATTCGGAATCTGAAATGAAATAATATTACTTACATACTACACCGTATGGAAGAAAATATTATTTTATATGAATATTGAACAAAAATAACATTCTTTACCTTGAAAAGAAGAGTATTTCAACTGGTATAGCGAAGATATTCTTGAAGAAAACTTATACTGTTTTCTACGCTCAAAGCTTTCTAAAACTCGAAAGAAATACGCTCAATATTATAGAAAAAGAATTCTCTGATTCTGGTGTGATTTTCAATTCTAACTAAACATCCTATTTATAAGAGAATGAAAATGATACTATGCAATAAAATATTCTAATAAAACGAAAACTTTTAAATAAAATATAATATTTATTATATATATATATTATATATATATATATATATATATATACATCCCGTGAATCAACTTTTGAAAAATCCCCAAGACAACTTTTATCACCAACATGTGGCCCCACCTGACCCACTCGTGGCCCCCACTTTTATCACCAAAATTATTATTGTAACAAATGCGATTTACAAATATAATCATCTCACATTACCAAATATTTACGATGACCTCTTTAGATAACATACTAGATACAAACCCCCGCGTTGCGGCGGGATTATTTAAAATTTTAATAATAAATGTGTGCGTACAATTAATAAATTAAAATATAATAACAAAATAGTATATTATTATGCGATGATCAAATTTTATACAGAAAAACAAATGAATATACATTATAGGGGGTAGTGGTGAGAGTTTACTGGTTTGTGCATTACATTCTAAGTATATGACTATTGCTTTTAAGCTCGTGGAAAATTAAGTGATCTCAACTTGTAGACAAATTATTTTTTCTACTCTTCTTTTTTTTTTCTATTTTTCTTGACCAAAGTGTAGCCAACTGATTTATTTTCCTTGTCCTTTACTACGTTTGTATTTTGTTTACTGCAAAGAAAGGGATCCATAACAAAAAGAGAAGAAAAGGGTATAAATATATAAATAACTCAATGACCGACATGAACTTAAAAGATTAGTAGCTTAGCTGTTAACCCTATGTTAATTAAAAATCATGAAAAACACCCATAGCTGATGAAAATAAATAATTAGCCTGATTAATATACGTGTATATATATATATATATATGTATGTATGTATATGCATGGAAGATTAGGTCAGGTGATCATTAACATTATTTCAAACTCTAATTTAGTTAGGAAGTTTTATCCATATAAAATTTTGCTCATTGGCTGTTGAAGAGATTAAATTCTACTTGGTTTGTTATTATTTATCCATAATTTAAAAAAGGATAGTATATAATTAAGATAATTGGTTTGTTATTATTTTTCCATAATTTAAAAAATGATAGGATATAATTAAGATAATTAGGACATAATTAAAACTATTTAAGATGGACATATGTTGAATTTGTAGAAGGACATTTGTTAATATATGGTGCCATGTACTGTGATTTAGTATATACTAGATACAAACCCGCGCATTGCGGCGGGATTATTCAATTTTTTAATAATAAATGTGCACGTACAATTAATAAATTAAAATATAATAAGAAGATGGTAAATTATTGTGCGATGATCAAATTTTACACAGAAAAATAAATGAATATACATTGTATGGGGTAGTGTTGAGAGTTTACCGGTTTATGCATTACATCTTCTGCTTTGTTCAAAGGTTTTTTTTTTTGTAACAATTGTTTAAGGCTTTTGAGTAATTTTTTGTTTTTTTTCAAGTATATTTAGTGCATGAATTAAGAATTTCGAACTTATTTTAAAGTCTAAAATCTAAAGATACAAAGCAAGAAAGAAAAAACAAAAAATGTATATTCATTTGTTTTGTATCTAGTTTCAACCCATTTTTGATTGTATCTAATTTGTATAAACTTATCTGCTTTATATCTAGTTTCCATCCAATGTTGAACCCCAGCTCCCTAAAATTTACCTGTTGCTATTACAAATAACCTCTTGTTTAAGATTTGATGAGGGAGAATATAGCATTGAATCATTAACTCAGATAGAAAAAGAGAGGTGAAACTGTTTAAATTCCTAACAATGGTAATCCAGTTCTTACAGTTGCCTGTAGATTCATTCATGCTAATAATTGTCATTCATCAAATCAAATCGTAGTGTGTATTGAAACTTACTCTGAAAGCAATAAATACCGAGGTGCAAGTATTTTATTTTTTCATTAAAAAAAGGTACGATTTTTAGCAAGAATTATATGAGAACATTAAGATCACACAAAAGAATAACATAAAAATATGTTGGGAAATATTCACATACTTCTTTTCCTAATGTCCAAGAAAAGGAGAAATTGCGCTATATGAATATCAAAAAGCTAATGATAAATTTACTCATCATCATCTTCATCATCATACTCATAATCATCGATTACCAAAATCTAAGTCTTTAAAAGAAATCTTTGTCTCCTCGACCTTTCGTGTCCCGGAAATTCATCAACTGAGAATCGAACTTTTATCTTCTTCTGATATATCAACAGAGGTCCTGCTCTCAGTTTCCTCTTCATGACTGCTGAAGATGTCTCCTCGTCAGGATACTCGTTTAGAGGGTTATCTTCAGCAATCCTATATAAATGGAAAATACCATTTGAATCATAACTTTCATTTTCTAATCCATCAGGGCCATCATAAAAACCATCATCGTCATCCACTTGGCAAAAAGAGGTCAACCAATAAACGAAACTATGAGTAAAAGCTCACAAAGGAAATGGATTTGAAGCATCTTAAGCAGTCATGGTAATATCATCCTTCACAACATATAAGTCATATACAAAGTCATCTTTAGATGCTGCGATTACAATAACCAAAACAAAAACATGAATAAAATTAGTGATAGGCTGTCTTGAGACCAAGAAAAGGGTGACGATATGTCATATATATTATAAAATGATGCAAATTCCCACAGGTGTTATTATAGCCCAATCCTTGAAAAGGAAAACAGAAAAACTATACATTTTTAGTTTTTAACCAATCCAGTTTTTTTATTGCCCAGCAGGCTGTTTCACATGGTTATACCAAAGCTAAAGCAAATTATTAGTGAAAGATTGCTAAACATAGAAAAAGGTGTATTTAAGAATATCAATTTTTGATGATCCCAAACACAAAACAGAAAAAGAAAAGAAATGAAATGAAACATTATACATGGATATACCTCCATTGGACATGTAATCGTCAATTTTAAGATTCTATTTCTGAAGCTGCACTTGGAATGAACTCTCTTAACAGAGGTAGAAAAGATGACATTATCCTGTGATCCTCCAATTATGAGTATCTGCAAAAAAATATTAAAAAACGGATCATTATCAGCAAGCAGTTTCAAGTAAAAGTAATAAATTAGATTATATCATTACATGTACTTACTCCTGCTCTTTCACCTCATTAGTTGTTTCCACAACATCAACACAAACAACATCATAGAGATGACACATCTCGCTTAATGCTTCATCGTGATTTGAATCTTTTTTACCTTTCCTCCTCCTCCAATTTGTTCAATATCATATGATATATATTCAGAATCCATAATTTACATTCAAAAAGCAATAATTAATTATCAAATAGCAATGGAATGTATACAAGTAAATATGAAAACATTTCAAGATATACAGACGGCAAAAAAGAAGAAACCGAATTAGAAATATATTAATATATTACATGTTCAGAGGACATACATGTCACATATAATATATTACGTGATATGATCTGATAACAATAGATCATCATTTTAAGGAAAATCATGTACAATACATGTATCATTAGTTGACAATACAATATATACATATTGCAATTGTATATAGTTTTTTTACTATAATTAAATATAATGAATAAAAATTATGAAGCACATATCAGTTTTTTAAGTGCTTAGCCCACCTTTATGGTGAGTTAATCAAGATCTGGATTGATAAACAATTCATTAGAAGACATGTCTGAAAATAATCATTTTGGCATTGAACAATCCAAGAGACAGATGTTTTAATACTGAAAGTGAATGGTATAACCACAACATCATACTCTAACAACAACTCTTGGCTTACCTTGAAGAACCATGTATTTTGTGCCACCAATGAAGCTTGTGGACAGAACCATGTATTTTGTGCCACAAATATTCCTGTTTAAGGCTGCTTTCTTTCTTGCAATGCTCTTCTTGGGCACAAACTGATGGGAAGAAAAGTTGTGTCCACAAGCATCATCAAGTGCACCAGGAAGATAATATAATCCAGAAAATCCAATATTTAAGAGAAGGGTAATTAGTATGAATGTTATAAGACATGAAGTTGAAACAAAGACATTCACAATTTTGTGGCCAACTTCTCCACGACATAGGCATTACTTTGATATTGATGTGTAAAATACAATGAATCAAAATCAGATCATGTGAAATTAACCTGCTTGTTTGCAAAAATAAGAATGACAACACCTCTTAATTCTTCCTCCTGACAAGAAAGCACAAAGAATATATATATTTTTCAAATCCATAACATAAATTTAAGGTTAAATTCAAGTATATATAGTACATTTCTTTTTAGATAAATAAGCACAGGTCAAATAACCAAACAATGAATTACAATTTGAAAAATACAACGAAAATTTTATTTCTATTATTTATTTTACTATGAAAACGATAACCTTGGAGTAGGTAAGATTTGACCATGTGATCTCCCTTATAATGGGGGACAAAAGGAGTTGGCATTTAGTAACAAAAAAAATCATATTTTTCAAAAATTAGTTGAGAGAAATGAGGATCACCAACATAAGCTAACCAACAACATATTATCACATATATATAGAGGATCCCCTGCCTACCTATAAACAAAAAACAACACAAATCACCTAATTAATTAACAGGCAAAAATGGAATTGTAACGGACCACCAAATTTTAACTAAATTTCAATTCCTTAAATTGTAAATGTGCTATCAATTACAATTCCGAAGCTCGGTACAGAGTTGTCAAACGCAGTGAAAATGTAATTCAATCAGGAAACTGGAAATTACTATATATTAGCATTTGGTCACACCAAAACATAGCAATTAACAACAACAACAATATGTGAAAAACCAGCTACAATAAATTAATGATAATTCCCAATTCAAAACCCACAAAATATATATATAATAATATAAGCACATACGCGGCCCTTCGTTCTTGAAATTCAATGAAAGCTCTTTGGAATGCCAAGCTCAAGCCAAGGCTTCATTTTTCCATTGAAGTGCAATACTGCTGCATTTTTAGCGGTTTCCAGATCCAGACTATAGTTATGACCCAGTCCTGGCAACACCCGGGCATCATCAAAAGCATGAACCGGGCCTTGAAAGGTGAGCAAGCTTGCACACAATGTAACAGATTTAAAATGTCCTTCTTCCCTATTGAGCTGCTGTCCACAATGGGGGAAAAAAGAGAGGCAAACATCAGAAAACTAATGGCTCACAACATAGTTGTACAGGTCATTTCATTAACTATAAGCTCATATCATCAATGTATAAATATCTAGTCTTCCATTAACTTGTCTAGAAAAATATCTTAAGTTAACAGAAGAATCAAAGGACTCATGAATAAAGTACACAAGTCATTACACCAGTAATATTAAATTATATCCAATCAAAACCAACATTCCCTTAGCAGGGGCACTACACAAAAAAAAATTGAAATGAAAGGAGATGCTGGTGTTCAAGGGAGGTTTAGTAGAGAGATGTTTTGACAAAGACAAACTCAGATTACCACCCACCATAAACAACAGGATAAAAATAGGAAATAGAAAAGATTACCACATTCATGTTTATAAGCAATAAATGTAATGCTTTGAAATAAGCTTCTATATATCATCAAACTCTAGAAAACAAACAAGCAATGAAGGACTCTACATTGTATATAGGCACACACGCACACATAATATTGATATATCTTCTTTTCGAGGGTTGGGAGGGGACGAATTATTGCCTACCCTCCTCCTAAACTATGCAAAATCAATTATATCATCGCCAACACCGCCTACATCACTGAAAATCCTAGCAAAAAATCAATTAAAGGGAGTTCCGCAATGACCTTATTAGCAAAACCAGAAACAGAATTCGACTCCTCCATGTAACCCTTGAAATTGAAGGGTTTTGTGGGGGTTTTAATTCTGTGGAGCTGGCGCAATTAAATCAGGGTGGGTGAGGCCTGCAAGTGAGGGTGTAGAAATGGAGAAGTGGGTTTGCAGAAGAGGAGATTTGGACGATATTATTGGGTATCTGGTGGAGAGAAGAAGAAGATATACAGGATGTTTATAAAGAATTTGAACGAATACGGAATATATTTGAATATATGATCCCAGAATTAGGGGAATGAATTTAGATTTTTTACATTCTTACATGTTTTGTTAGTTGGGTATTTTTTTAAAGGATAAATAAGAGCATTAATATAGATGTTAAATTATTGTATCATGTACTGTGATTTAGTATATATAGATAATAGATAACAACCGTCCCCTTACTGTAATGCAAAGATTTTTGAATTGAGTTTTTGTCTCAAATAATTGCACATTATTAATACTTAAAATAACAACTAATTTGTGATAAAACTTTGTTTTTTTTTAAGTATTTTTTCGGTAATTTATCTATCTATCTAATTAGAGACAATTTAATTCGTCTTATTTTTTTTATTCGCCTTTTTTTTTTGTTAGATTGTTTACTATTCCTACGTTAAGTCAACTTCCATTATTATTTATTAATATATCCAAATTAGAAACTAAAATCAGTAACATAGTTTTACAAGGAAACAAAATTAGTAATATAGTAAGGAAACAATCAAAACGTCAACATTATCATAATTTGGTTCAACCGAATATAAATGCATTAATAAATGCATTTTCACTTAAAAATTATTAGATCATGTTACCAAATATAAATTTGTTACTATTATTAAATAATATTTTATTACTACTTAGATAATATAGTTTGAGAAGAATTTTTCCCATAAAGATCATCTTTAACCAACTTGAATTTGTTACTATTATTAAAGTATAAGTATATAATTATGTCTCAAGTATAAGTAGAATTTTATTATTAATTAAATAATATATTTTGAAAGAAATTATTTTTTATATGAAGATCATCTTACTGAATACTAAATTGTTACTATTATTAAAATATACATACAAATATGATATATTAACCAATCATATAATTAAATTATTAAAGAAACAAATAAGACTTCATGCTTTGCACGAGATATACGGGGTTGAACTTTATATTTTCTAATTTTTATTATTACTTAAATAATATAATATTAAAAGGAAAATAATTTCTTATGAGAACCTGATATTAAATTATTACTATAATTAAAATACAAGTATAAATACAATATGTGGACCAATCATATGACTTAATTATTAAAAAAATAATTACTTTATGCGATAACATATTTATAAAGAAATATAATAAAAATTTAATAATATCATATTTTAAAATACCTCCTCGTACTTTATGCGAGTACATACATATATATATATATATATATATATATATATATATATATATATATATATATATATATAGAATGGATAAGGTCCGTGATTCGAATTGACCAAAATTCGGACCCCAATTTTATTTTTATTTTTGTTTTTATTTTTAAAACAATTAAATTTTTTTTTAATATTTTATGGGCTCGAAATTTTTACATAATACAATGTTTTGGGTACATATAATAAAACATGTACATACATGTTTTGTTATATGTACCCAAAACATTGTATTATGTAAAAATTTCAGTTCCATAAAATATTAAACTTTTTTTTAGTTGTTTTAAAAAAAAAGTAAAAAAAAAAAGCTCCGAATTTTAAACTTGTCCGAGCTCCCGGACAGAATCCGGCCTCTCTCTCTATATGTTGATTGCAGCTGGGGCAAGCAATGTATATATGTCACCATTTGTAAAAATGTCAAGTATGTTTTTTTACAATGAAACAAGAACAAGATGCCATCTTTTGCCAATTAATTTAGCTAAAGGCTAAGGAGACTTTTTCTTTCTTTATAAATTGCATTATCAACTCTCTCTTTCACTCTAGTACCCTGTTTTGTAAGTTATGTGGAATAAAATAAGAATTTTATTAAATTTAAAAGACTAAATAAAAAAATTAAAAATAATAAAAAAGGACAAAAGATGAATTTTTTTTTAAAAGTCAAAGGGCAATTTTAGAAATACCAAATAAACTTCATTTTGTTTGTTTACCGCGGGAGGCCCTCGCGCTTTATAATATAATTTTTTTTTCAACGAATTAAAGATGAATCGGACAATAGGAACGGTTTTTTGAAATATAGCGACGATTCGAATTGTCGCTTTAGATATAGCCGACTATAGCGACGGTTTTCTATGCTATAGCGATAGAAAAACCTGTTATTGTAACCAGTTCGTTTTTTATCCGTTTTTTCTGATTCGCTGAAAAGCGAAATATATATATATATATATATATATATATATATATATATATATATAATAAAACACAACCAAATTTGAATCTATTCCCATTTAAAGCACAAGAACGGCTGTGATTGATTTTAAGTTAATCTAAAGGCTCAAATTTTGTCTAACCCAACAAAACATCCCGCCCAGTACACCATTCTTCTTCTCCCCATCTCATCAAACACTAACCACACCCCCATTCTCTCTCTCTAAACCCTCTCCTCAACCTCTTCATTTATTGACATTCACTCTTCTTTTGCTGGTTATTTTTCGACGGATGGATTTTAGCGGCAAGAACTCCGGAACAATCACCCCCGTGAAAGATCCAAAACTGAATCGATTCCAAAAAGTCCTATAAATCAGTCTCGAAAAACCCTAAACCCGTTGCCTCACCTTCGTCGAAGTTTGTGGTGGAGAAGAAGAACTCCAAGAGAGAGAAATCCAACTCTTCGACAGTGGCGTCCAGAAATGTGGTAAGTCCAGAAATGTCTGTGTGTCGCTTATTACTCTGATAATGCTGAAAATGGAGTCAAAAGGAGAGGAAGAAATGAATCCCATTAATCAGAACCCTAAAAATTCGGGGGGAAATGATTGTTTGAGGTGATAAATTGTTGAAAAAAGTAATGCAGTGTGCCTGAACCTGGGTCTAGTAGAGTGCAACATGTTTTTCCCTAATCACCTTGATTTGGATTCTCATTTTGGTTTTGTTTTTGTTTTTCTTTTGAAGTTTTACTGTTTCAAGAAAGAATTCTGATTATTGTGCATTCTATTTTGAGATTTAGAGAACTCAAATTATTAATGTTATTATTCACATTCAATGTAGAGTCTTGAATAATCTGGGGCATTTGGTGGATGACAATGGAAGAGGAGATATGTTTAATTCACATTCAATGCACAATCTTGAATAATCTGTGAATAGAGGTATGTTTAATTTGGTTTATCTGTGAGCTTGAATTCCTACTTTAGTAGCATAATGATAGTAAAACAAAAATTGGGTGTGAACAATGAGACCTCTGCACCGCCATTCATGCTATCCTCAAAACCACGATTCTGTGAGACCCATTAAACATCTTGATATGTAAACATCTTGAGCACCCATTAAACAAACTACCAAAATTGGGTGTGAACTGTGAGACCCAAAAGCTTAAAAGGGTTACTGATTTACCCAATTAACATAAGACAGAGGAAGTTGGGGATTGTGGTGTGGACTCACTAGGAAGTAGGAACACATTCAAGTTTTTCTTTTTCTTCTGAAAAGGTAACATTTTTCTTTTTATTTCATTCAATTTCAAACAAATCTTTCTCTTAAAGCTTGATGCTTCACTACTCATTGTCAACTTAGTACTCATAATAAAATACTGGTACTAAATTTCAAGTGAACAAGTACTTGGTGTTTATGTTATATTATGAAATGATGTTTTTAGTTTCGCAAAGTTGTGATCACATTGATATGATTTACCCTCATGTTGTGAAATAGAATGAAAATATCAATTTTCATTCTATTTCACCTGGGAGTATTTTTGTTAAAATAAAAATAAAAGGGAGACAAGAAGAAAAAGTTTTCCCTAAATTAAAGGTAAATAAAAGTTAATTCACAATTCATAAGATTTTAACTGATTGTGAAGGAACATAATCTCATGTTCTATTCTTTTATTTTGCTTCTGTTCTTTGCGTTTATGGATTTTGAAAATTTTTATTTCCTCATTAGAAACTCTCAAACGGGATCTTTTTCATATCAAGTTTCTAAATATAGCTTTAGTCTTCTCACATGCAGGGGAAAAAATATAAAAACTTTAAAATAAAAGAATTTGGTACTTCTCCTTAAAAGCCTTCTATCTATGTAAACTAGAAACAAAATACAGCCATTAAAAGATCAAGTAATTTCTTCCATCGAGTAAATAGAAATCTTCAACAACATTAACCCTCATAATGAGGGTGCGGACTTGCAATGTCCATCTTCCCAAATATTCAACAAAACATGTTCCATAAAAATCCAATATTGCATACAAGGGGATAGAGAGAAAATTAAGTCTTAAACTACTAATATGACTGATTGGGCTAATAGAACAGAAAATTAATTCTTAAATTGGTGTGTATATATACCCCTATATATATATATATATCTTGAATATTGATTTGTTTTGTTGATTGTAGTACTACTTAGAGATTGGGTTTGCTTTGACTATTCGAATCTTTGGAGATTGATATACATATGGCTTCAGTAGCAAGTGAGTTTTCGGATCTAAATTCTTATGTTCCTATGGTTATATTCTTCTAGAATCTAAATTAGGAAGTGGATTAAGAGCTCTCTGGTTTTAAAGTGCCTCAACCTTCAAACTTTATGGACGATCTCAATAGATTTTTCATTCACTTTTGGAAGTTGGAATTTTTTTGTTGCTAAATGTAGGGTAAATTTTTGTTGCATCAGTTTATATTTGTAATGCACAAGAAATTGAGCTAAATGATTTTAAGAAAATCTTTGTTGGAATTGAGAAATTGGACTGTAGTTGCCATATGTCTTTTTTTTCCATGCAGCTTTTTGAGATTTCTTTTCTCTATTCGTCTCTTTAATGAATTGAGATCATTGAAATAGAAGCATGTTTGATGTCTGGTTTTCCAACTCCTTAATATAAGCATGTTCATGGAAACTTTTTGGATGTATTTTTTAAATCTTTCATTAGGAGTTAGGACAAATTGGTACTCATTAGAAATATATATATATATATATATATATATATATATATATATATATATATATATAGGATCAAGAGCATTCTCCTTAAATAACATTCTCTCTAAAATAGCATTCTTTTATTAAAACTGCTGCGTCGTTTTTGGAGGGGACGCTGGTGGCATTTTTGTAAATACGCTGATGGCATTGTGTTTACAAAAATGCCACCGCCTCTCCAAAACAACGTAGTTTTAATAAAAGAATGCTATTTAAGGAGGAATATATATATATATATATATATAGATTCCATCCACAACAACCTATTGTTGTTGAAAGAACCCCTTAGCCAAAATTACTGACTCGTAGCCAACATTTTACTTTTTTTTTTTTATAAGCCCATGTGCTACGGTTGTAGCAATTGAGCCAAAAGAGATTGCTCCAACAACAACATTTCTTTAATGATGGAGACCTATATATATATATATATATATATATATATATATATATATATATATATATATATATATATATATATACTGTCCGCCTCTAAAAGTGAACCTTAAAGAGCGAACCCAAAGATTTAACTGTCTTTTGTGTGTCTATGGCGACGGTTCGATCCGTCGTCATAGCCATGTAGTCTTTGGCGACGGGTCAAACTGTCGCCATAGACACCAAATACGACGTTGAAGGTTCGCTTTAGAATCTCTCCGTTTATATATATATATATATATATATATATATATATATATATCTTGTCCAGTACTAAACGGACCCATTCTTTTTGTATGGAAATGGAAAGTGCAGAGAATTACAAAAGGTATTGTAAACGAAGCTTGAATAATCTTCAATGATTTGATTTTAATGAATGTTTATAAAGGACCAGACAACAACATTGTTTTCAGTGATTCAATAAAATACATTGTTTTCAGTTATTATAATTCTTTGATTTTTATGGGAGAGTTGGTGATGGTGTCAGGTAAGATATTTGTACTACGGTAGTATGCATTCCGGCCCTCCATCCCCTAAAAGCTGATTAAGTATACCAATATTTAATATTTGATAAATTACTTATTTTTAATAATTAAAATTCTTTTTATTTTAAAATATTTTCTGTTTTACAAAAAAATTAGTAACATTTAATTTTGACCTTCGTTAATTTGCGAAATTGTAGTATTTTAAATTATGATGTGATTTTCTTGTAAATTTTAAAATAATATTTTTTAAATTATTTACAATATTAACTATATATTACATTAATAAATTAATGTAAAACATATGTTCTTGTTGATGATGATATCCCAATTTGATAAGGCAGACGGAGGAGAGAGAGAATAGAGGAAGGAGATTAGAGAGAGAAAAGAGGGTGAAGAAATATAATTTTTTTTAAAATATTATTTTTATTATGTGTCAGTAAAAGTAGATGAGGTGTTCATGACTTGTCAGCAAATTTAGATGAGGTGTTAGTTACGTTAGTCTAGTTGGCAGATCCGTTAACGGCACAGGGGCACATAGTGTACTTTTGGACAAAAAAAAAGTATAGAATGCAAGTGGGACATCCGAATAAACATTAAACGTCATTTTTGCACCTTTACCCTATATATATATAGTGATTGGATCAGTCATACTTTATCTTACTCACCCGCTTTCCTCCTTTTTAGCGACGGACCCGTGACGGTTCGGTCATATAACCGTCGTCTATATTTTTAGCGACGGACAACATATAGCGTCGCTAAAAGTATAGACGACGGTTGTATGACTGATCCGTTGCTAAAGGAGTGTAAGCACGAGTGAGTAAGATAAGAGGTATGCACTTGATCCGGACTATATATATATATATAACATGAATGCCTACGCATAAACAACTTTGCTTGCAAGTTACGATTAGATTTCCAAACACGCAGTGACGAAGCCACATGGAGGACTATGGGGTCAATCGTCCCCACTAAAAAAAAAATTTGTTTTATAATGTAAGGTAAATTTTAAAATTTTTAAGTATTATGTATAAATTGACCCCACTAAAATTTTATAAATTTTCTATTATACGGGGTCAAATTGAAAATTTATAACTTTGTCAATCACATATGACTCATATCTGCTTAATATATGTATCTCTCTATAATATTTTAAATTAAATAATAATCTAATTTATATTATTTTTAAAAATAAATAATAAATTACTTACTTATGAACAGTTGTGATTAAAAAAGTCTAGTATGAGTCAATATATATAGTGTAAATATACCATATATTATTACTCATTATATTTTCATTGAAATATAGTATATATATATATATACTCGAAAGTATAGTATAAAGTATTAAAAAAAATTGGCTCGGGGGCGCTGCCCCCGAATACCCACTAAATTATTTGTACCTTAGTAATAATTTCGACCTCATTAACAAAAAATCATGACTTCGCCACTGCAAACACGTACATAATGTTGAGAATATGCAACCACTTATACTTTAAAACCTAACAAAAGTCTACTAACAAAATTCAGTTGCATGACAGATGAACGAGCGAAAAGTAAAAATATTATTATTAACTAGGTATATTATCATTCTAATTATAACTCGTAATATATACTTATAATTAAATTATTATTTGAATTTAATTTTGCCAAATATATATTATATACCTTGGTTGTACGCAGAACCCAAACTTTGATCTATATATGTTATTAGTATATATTTAGATTTATTTTCCTTTTCGGCTGGTTTTATATTGGGTTTTAGTATTTAAAATTCTAAATTTGCGGAAGTTCCTTGCGCTCCAAAATATCAAAATCATTATTTGCATGATCAAAATGCCTTTTGAAAATAAAAATATACAAGCGAGTGTCTCATTTCTCAAGAGATTTAGTTTTTATATTTTTATTAGAGAATATTTTATATGATAAATATGGATTAGTTATGGATTATTCTGAACAAGTTCTTGGATAACAAATCTAAACGTTTTCTCATTGATGATAATGATATTGATGATAGAGGCGATAAATACTTATCTTATTAATTAAACCACTCAATATGATCTATAACTATTCCATAATTATCATATATAATATTCTCTAATAATTCTTAATAAATTGATCATAGACTTTGAAGCTAATTGAATATTAAATACCTGAAATTTTACCTCTTTTGTAAATGTTCAAAAATAAAAACCATATATATATATATATATATATATATATATATATATATATATATAGCCACCAAAACAATTGTTTACCTCACTTTCACAATAATTTAATGGCTATTGGTGTACCGAAAGGTGTTGGATTCAGAAAAGTCAACTGGCTGACTTCTTATAGCCCTAGCCACTTTAATAGACAAATAACATACATACATTATTTCTCTAATTAATATACTTTATTTCAAATTGTGCTACTGGCCTTCTTGCAACCCTAGCCACTTTATTAGACAAATATCATACATACATTATTTCTCTAATTAATACACTTGATTTCAAATTGTGCTACTGACATAAGTAACCGCAAAAATTGTTGGCCTGATTCAGGCTCTGGAACGATTCTCTGTGTATTACACAATCTACTTGGTTACTGCAACCTCCTGTGTGTGCAGAAGACTTAGTCCACCAACTAAGCTAGAGCTTTAATGTATATATAGGTAGACCTGACAATATAGTTGATTAACTGTCGGATCAACCCATATTAACTGAAATCAAATGGGTGTGTTAACTATATTTATTTATATGGGTTGGTTAAAGTTTGGAACCATATTTAAAAAAAGAAATATAGTTCCGACCCGATTAACCATTTTTTCGACCCATATTTTATTCCAAATCCAAATCAAAAGTAGTTTTTTCCACCCATATTTACATATTCAAGAAGCTCAACCACCCACCTCACCCCCACCCCCACCCACCTCCACCCCCCACCCACCCCCACCCAACCCCACCCACTCCCCACTCCCCACTCGCCCACCCCCACCCCACCCCCACCCCCACCCCTACCCCTACCCCTACCCCTACCCCTACTCCAAACCACCTGCTTTACCGAATGTTAGTTCCAATTAATTAAGAAACATGTATGTGAAAAGGGACAGACAAATTAAATTTGTTAAGGACACTGCTTTAATTTGTTTAATTTTCCAACATGAATTGTTGATACCCTGGTGTCATGCTGCTAGTTCCTGTGGTCACTGTTGGTCTAATATTATCACTGTTGGTGAATCAAAAGCACACAAGTTAGGCCCCCACCCCACCTCACCCCACCCCACCCCACCCCATTCCCACCCCACCAAAAAAATTATTATATGATTATGTATACAACCTTCACCTCCCACCCCATGCCACCCCACCCCACCCCACCCCACCCCACCCCATCCCATCCCATCCCATCCCATCCCATCCCACCTCCACCCTTCAAAAAATAATATTATGTGATTATGTATTCACCCCTTATCCCCATCCACCCGCCCACCCCTCCACCCCCACCCCCCACCCACCCACCCCCACCCCCACCCCACCCCCACCCCACCCCACCCCTACCCCTCACCAAAAAAAAAATAATATTACGTGATTATGTATATTTCATAGCATTACTTAAGGAGCCTAAATTCCACCCCTTATATCCGTCTCTCTATCTATAGTATATATTAATTTCATTTTTTAAAAATTTTGTTTAAAAGTCAAAACATCTTAAAATGGTTAATATGGTTTTTAACCATAACCATATGGTTCCAACCCACATTATCCATATTAAAAATGGTTAATATGGTTTTAATTCTTAAATGGTTGATTAACCATATTTTGAAAATCAAAATCAACCCATAACCATATTTTGTCAGATCTATATATAGGGTATGTATGAAGCTTACATAACCTTTAGGCACATTAAAATTATTATATGAATATTACTAGTTGCTTCATCATAACTAAGAGTTAATTACCAAAGATTAATCGTGCATGGTATGGTTTTCATGTCTAAGGTATGCATAGACATAATTCGGTTTAAACATTTCAATTTAATTTACATTAACTCACAGATCATTTAAAGAACTTAATTAATTAATTATAGGTCACCAGCCCATAACTTCTGGCCACCTTCCTTTCATGTCTGCTAGCTTTTGCCTCCTAACTAAACTTAAATGTCAACCACAAAAATGACTTATTTTCACCGTTACCAAACTATATATAGCTTATATATATACCCACCTTTGGTTCTATTAGGCCAGTCCATATTATTGTGAATTAAAGTATTGCACTAATTTTAGTTTATTTGGACAATAGGAAAACAGTACGTGACCTAATTAATTTTGTATCAATAAATCAATGTCATAACAATTACTTGCAGATTTCCGTATAATAAAATTTTCTTTTCGCGTCTTCGTACTGATCGATAGAGGAAAAACAATGAAGAAAACAATTTAATAGAATTAATTGTTTTGGATGCTCTTATAGAGAGAAATTGCAAAGAAAATATATAGTGGATATAAATTTTATTGTCCCCTTTTCTAACTTATCATCCAAGGAGCCCTCTTTAATTTGGCTTTCTCCATCTGACCTAAATGACTCCTTCCGTTATTCCAAAATGATTGGGACTAAGCTAGGAATGGAATGAAAACACATCATTATCTTTGATATTATATGGATCGTTCATTTATTTTTATATTAACATATATAGATTTAAAATCTATAGTTAAAAATAAATAGGATTGGTTGGCATTTGGCAAAGACATCCAAACATATAGACCAAACACAAAGCACAATTCTTTAATGAAGGAAACTATATGGAGCTAATTAAGCTAGTACGTCAAATATAATATGAAAGTGTTGACAAATGAAGAAGGTATATCCGAAAATATGCCGGATTAGATTCTGCTTGTTTATGAAAATGGAAACTCAGGTGCATCCTTAAATACCAACCCATCACCTGATCACCCCATCTCTCATATCCTATCCCTCCCTTCTCTATTCCTTGAGTTCTTTCACTCAAAGTCTAATTACAGAAGCAGGTATACATATTCATTTCTCTCGATCTCTAGAATATATTTTGAGTTGATTTCTTTTTATATATTATTTATTTGATATTTTCATTTATGAATTGAACAGCTATATATGCCACACAAGTCTATATATATGGTTACTTAGTTCACCTTGAAAATAAAATTCCATGCCACAAATTACAATACTAGTACAGTCACTAATTATCAAGTCTTTTTCTTGACTCTTCATTTATTTTTTTCCATTTATACATGTATTTGTATTTGTGTTTGTGTGTAGTTTTTGCGCAGTCTGGTTTTACTAATCTAGTAATTTTTTGTGCTCAAGTAGTATCACTCTCCCATTATTAAAGAGTGATCTGGAGGCATTACTTTATAACTCGTTATGAAATTATTTCCTTGTAGGGTTGGGGGTTGAATTCCATATCTCTATACTCCCTATTTAATCAATATGTAAATAATTAACAGAACGTCCACGTAACATATTTATAGTTTAGTTTATATATATACATATATATTCCAAATAGCTAGAGAATTAAATATTTTCAATTTATTTAATTAAGAACATACTTCTTCTGTTCTAGAATTAAAGATACATTTTAATTTTTTAGAGTCAAATGTTCACGAAATTCTAAAATTCACATTCTCAAAAATATATTTAATTTTAATACAACAACTATAACAATAAAGTATTATTAATTAATTATGATCTTTGTTTTTTTTTCAAAATTGAAATGAAGTCCTAGCAATTTAAAATTTTATAATTTCATCAATTGATTTCAAAAAATCTAAATATTTATTTAATTTTGGAACTGAGGAAGTATTTACTAGATCCCTCCTTAATTAATAGAGTTTTAGGAAACTATTAGACAAAGATTCATATTTTGAAGTGGCTAGCTGATCTAGACCTGAACAATATTCAAACCTGTGTTGTTATAATTTAAAAAATTAAGTTCATTAGGTCATCATGTGCACTGCCGGCCTTTTAGTTTATCTTCTTGATTTATTTGTTATATTTTTCTTCTAGAAGCTGATATTTAATAAATACATTATCTTACAAGGAAGAATTGATATTTGTATTGTATTCAAAATAAATAGTTAATGTACGACAGTCAAAATACATAATTATTGATCGATATATGCAGTCTGATAATAGAAAAACGTATCATACAGATCGAACATTAGTTTGAATAATACGAAATTAGTTGGCGATCCATCTATTACGTCCCTGCATAGATTAAATTAAAGACTGATAGAAAACAAGGAAATTGATTCCCTTGGAATATCAACTAGTATTGCCAACAACTGTTCTTTATTTAAATACAATTTATATATTTTGTTTATAATAGACCTTGATATTAATTAATTTATCTACTATATCTTATAAATTTTAAAATCAAACATATTAAATGTTAAGAGGAAGTATCGGTCAACTATGTAGTTTTCATCCACAATGTTATCTTAATTATTTTTCTGTGGGATAAAATGTTCAGTTTGACTAAAACATGTATGTTTAGGAAAAGAATTAAAGTAAAGTATATATATTCCTTCTAGAGTCAATATATTAATCTATGTTTAATAAAAGAAAAGTATCTTTATTAATCAAAATTACTCGCAATCCATCAATCATCATGAGAATTCCGGACGAAATTTCATTCAACTTTTCTTTATAATTCATCTTTTAGCCAAAATTTATTACGCACATATATATATATATATCTTTATATTCTTTTTTATTTTTTATTTTTACTGCAGCAAAGGTAGCTAGCTTCCAAGAATTGTGGGACAAAGACTAGGTAGCCATGGCTCGAGAGCAACTAGAAGTCCTTAATGCACTTGATATAGCCAAGACTCAACTCTACCATTTCACCGCAATTATCATTGCCGGAATGGGCTTTTTCACCGATGCTTACGATCTCTTTAGCATTTCCCTCGTCACAAAGTTACTCGGCCGCATATACTATTACGAGCACGGCTCCGAAAAACCCGGTGTCTTACCTCCGGTGGTCTACTCTTCCGTCATCGGTGTCGCCCTCGTCGGAACCCTAGCCGGCCAGCTCTTCTTTGGCTGGCTGGGTGACAAAATGGGACGAAAAAGAGTCTATGGCCTAACATTAATCCTCATGGTTGGTTGCTCACTTGCATCCGGCTTTTCCTTTGGGCATAGTGCCAAAGGTGTTATGGCCACCCTTTGCTTTTTCCGGTTCTGGCTAGGCTTTGGCATTGGTGGCGATTATCCTCTGTCAGCCACAATCATGTCAGAATATGCTAACAAAAAGACACGTGGCGCGTTTATAGCGGCTGTTTTTGCTATGCAAGGGTTTGGTATCATGGCTGGAGGAATAGTTGGCCTAACTGTATCCGCTGCTTTTGACCATGCATATAAATCCCCTACTTATGAAGTTGATGCTTTGGCGTCCACCGTGCCACAAGCTGACTACATCTGGAGGATTATACTAATGTTTGGCGCTCTTCCGGCCGCCCTAACGTTCTACTGGCGGATGAAAATGCCGGAAACCGCCCGGTACACTGCTCTAGTAGCCAAAAACGCCAAACAAGCCGCTCAAGACATGGGTAAAGTACTACAAGTTGTACTTGACCCCCAAGAGGAAAAAGTAGTGGAAATGGTTAAAGATAAAAGTAATTCATTTGGGTTGTTTAGCAAACAATTTCTCCATCGCCACGGCCTACACTTACTTGGAACTACTAGTACATGGTTCTTGTTAGACATTGCTTTTTACAGCCAAAATCTTTTCCAGAAGGACGTTTTCACCGCAATAGGCTGGATTCCACCAGCAAAAACAATGAATGCCATCCACGAGGTTTATCGTATCTCGAAAGCACAAACCCTAATTGCACTATGCAGTACTGTCCCAGGGTATTGGTTTACCGTGGCATTTATAGATATTATGGGAAGATTTGCGATTCAATTAATGGGGTTCTTTTTCATGACAGTTTTCATGTTTGCCTTAGCTTTCCCCTATGATCATTGGACCAAAAAGGCTAACCGTATAGGGTTTGTGGTAATTTACTCATTGACTTTCTTTTTCGCTAATTTTGGACCAAATGCTACAACGTTCGTTGTACCAGCTGAGATTTTTCCAGCTAGGTTAAGGTCAACATGCCACGGAATATCTGCGGCAGCTGGGAAGGCTGGAGCTATAGTGGGGGCATATGGATTTTTATATTCTTCGCAAAGTACTGATCCGAAAAAGACTGATAAAGGGTACCCTACGGGGATTGGTGTGAAGAATTCCCTAATTGTTCTTGGTGTTGTCAACTTTTTTGGGATGGCATTAACGTTCTTGGTGCCTGAGGCGAAAGGGAAATCACTTGAAGAGGCCTCAGGGGAGAATGAGGATGATACAATGGAGGAAAATGTTGTTTCTTCTAACAGGACTGTTCCGGTATGAAGAAGTACTTAAGATCAAGGTATATGTGTTGTTGTAGGTATGAAAAAAAATGAACAATAATGTATGCAGTCGTCTATGCAGATATACAGTTTTATTTGTTTAATGTTTTATTATGTGATTTACTTTAATTTATCACATATATATACATTTGTATTTTGAATTGTAACTTTTCTTTTATATACTTGTGTATCACATTACAAGAAATTACCAACATATGTGTATTTGAGTCGTGGATAGCTTTGTGAAATGATACGCTGTCATATAGTGAGAAAATGTAGAATAATATCCCAAACTTATGTCTAAGCATTAACTTTATTAGCACAATTTATTCCTTTATTAAGAACACGCGGCCCTTACAGAATATAACTTAATTTCAAAATAATATAACCACCTTGATGGGATGATAATAGTACCTTCGCTTATTTCCAGTCATTAGTTCCTTGGCTCGTTAGTATGATATATTGACTGCATTTGTAATGTATCGAGATCTCTGTGGAGGATGCAGTCCTCAATCTGTGGTACATAGAGCAGAAGGTGGATCGATGTCAAAGGACCTGAGGTTTCTTGTTACAATATGATCAAATCATTTGGAATTTGAAATGAGCTACATAAGTTCCTATTTGAAATGAAGCGACTAAAAAAGATGATAAAATGTATGTATGTAAATTAATATAAATATGTATGTGTGGGCAAAGAAATCGTACCTTGCTAGGGTTAGGGTTTCGTGTTGGCTGAAGAGGCGAGAAATCCACGAAAAGTACGGAATTGATTGATTGATTGAAGAGGGGAGAAGAACAGGTGGGCGATTACTCCAACAACGCGTGACAAAACTCTTAGAATCCAAGAACCGTGTTAGGGTAACAGGGATTCCAAGAGCCTTCTTGAGTCCTTCGAGTTGAGAGAATGTTCAAACCCCTTTCTAGTGCTTTTAGGTGGAATCTCCGAGCCTTTAAGTCACCAGAAAGGGTCCTTTGATCTTCCAAGAGTTCAAGTCTTGTGTTTGAAGAGAGGTCCCCTTCCCAATGGAGTGGAAGGGGTATTTATAGGATTTTTTGGATAGTGGTCATGTGCTAGGCACATGTCCTCGGAAAAATTCCAAATTTACCCTTGGTCATCAGAGTAATGCCCAAATTGTCCTGTCCTTCTAGCCACCAATCCAATCCCTCAATCAATTCCCAAAAATGAGTCGCCTCCACGTGTCTTCTGCCTCGGGACACGTGGAAGATTCTCTCAGATCTTGCTTCTTTATTTCCGGCTTTTCTGTATGTCATTCAATTCTTTAGGTCGTATGTGTGAACCCTAATTTGTACATGGACTCACATTTGCCCCCTGCATGTGAGTCACACCTTCGGAGTGGCGATCGTGCAAATTACTTCGAGTCTTTGAGTCTTGTTTCAAATTTTTGAACAATCTGCGTAGTTTGATCTTGCAAGTCTCAAAAATAGAAAATTAAGGGGACCCCTAGACCGGAGAGCTCCCTTAAAATATCTTGAGAATCTTTCCCAATTCCTTGATTTTCCTGCCAAAATTCCTCTTTGTTTTTCTTAGTACTGCATCTAAAAAGCTTTTCCATGTGATCTTCAGTAAAGCAATTACCCAAAATTTGTGGTTGTCCAAGTGCAGTACTATTACCAAAAAAATCTTTGTTTCATTGATAACAAAGGAAATTATCTTTATTTCCTTGGTAGTATGTGTGTGTGTGTATATATATATATATATAAAATAAAATCTTTTATTTTATTTTTTTTTTTTTTATTTTTTTATATACACTCAAATTATTCATATTTTGGAAATAAAAATCAAATCATTCTTATTTATATACTTATAAAATAAAATTAGAAAGGAATTATTTTACAAAAATAATTTCTGAAAGTCGAGAATAATATAATTTGTTAAAATAATAATAATATTATTATTTTTTAAACTCAAGATCTTTTCCCCTTGATTGATGATACCGCGTAGTCATTCATGGGGATTGTGAGGAATTGATTCGAGCAATTGATTTTACTGGACAAGTATTATAGAGAAAAATGACGGATGAAAGGTAAACAAATAACAATCACCTTTTTAATTGAATCATATATACATGGCTCTCCAAAGGCACATTATATAATATATATTATATACATTATATAATATATACATGTGCATCTTCAACACTGGATACACTGGATACATCATATATATATATATATATATATATATATAATGTATTCATGAAAGCTATTGATTCATATATAATATATATATTTTAGAATTGCAACATGAAGTGAATCATATTGATTTCACGATTTTTTTTTTTTGAGAAACTAAATCAAGACAAAATTAAATTACATATTACAAAATAAAATATGATCTTATTTTACTTTGAAAAACAAGATCTTGGTAATACCCTCAATCTTGGTATGATATATGCAACAAGTTTTCTATATAAATTTAGATGTTAACAATTAATTTCCGGCATTGATCCAGTGATTGTCTTCCTTTCCGTCAATGTCAATTGTCTCTCTTGCTACGCTGCCGCCCTTGACCACATCATCTTAACAAGGTCCTTGGCTCGGATATTCCGGTGAAGTAGCATTTATTCCTATCAATTGATTCAACGAGTAAGGAGAAGTTAAATGTAAGAGGAGAGAGCTCCTTAGGTGGCTAAACCCTACGGGCTAACCCTTAGGGGAACCAACCTAATGGCCTCCTCCTTCACATTTTGTCTAACTCATCTAGCCACCTTCAGGAATGGCAGCATTGGATCAACGAGGGACTTGAGAATGTTGATTATGTGGATGTAATAAAGAAAAAGTTGACATTTTTCGTTGCATCCAGCTATGCAGGGACACTCGTATTCAATGGAACCGTGGTGCTCCTCCATATGCATATTCGTCACTGCTTGGGGGGAATGCACCTTTACTCTGGAGGATGTCTATGTCATCTACCAGTAAGCATTTGCCCCCTGCGCGTGAGTCACGCCTTTGGTGAGATGATCGCGCAAAATAATTTTAAGTGTTGAAGTCTTCACTTCTTGAAGCTTGATGTTTTGCAAGCCTTGAAAACGAAAGTCCTAGGAGAGCGAACCTCTAGAGGAGCAAACCCTAGGAGGGCAAGCCCTAAAGGAGTTCTTCAAGGGCATCTTGGTATCTCTTAGCTTTCCTTGGACATGTCTCCCTTCCATGCTAAGTTGGGTCTTTTTATTTTCAATCATCATATTGGTGCACTTCGTTCGGAAGTCATTTCACGTCTCCATGAGAATGACTTATTTTATGTAAACTTTAGGAGCTTCAAGATGCCATAGATAAATTGAAGATCAAGCTTTTGAAAAAATTAGTCAGCTACCCAAGACCTTGAAGGCTCGATAGCCTCCAATCTGAAGGCTCGAGGCACCACCATTGTCGACTTGGAGGCTTTAGTTATTCCCTTTCTTCGATTCGACAGTCATGGCTTCTGATCATGGCTTTAAGTAGTTTTCCATTTCTGTGTCGGAAAATTCATGTACATATGCAAAAACTAACACTTGAATCCATTCATTTTTTTTTAATAAATCAAGAGAAATAATCAAGTATAAGTGAAAGTTTGACAAATTTATTGATAATCAAATTGCTTTTAACGAAAAGCATAACGTTTCATATAATAAATCTTGCTTTTGTCGAAGAAAGCATAACGTTCACCACTTTTAGAGATAAAGTGCAACTTTCTTTGCTTTTGTCGAATAAAGCATAACGTTCGCCACTTTTAAAGATAAAGTGTAACTTTTTGGGGTTGAGGCTTATACTCGTGTGCCTCAATCACTTTTGAAGTTGAAAGTGTAACTTCCGAAACATTAGTCGGTGCCTCGATTACTTTTGAAGGTGAAAGTATAACTTATGAGGACTTATAGTCGGTGCCTCGTTCACTTTTGATGATAAAGTGTAACACTTTCGGTGCCTCGTCACTTGGTCGTCCAATCGATTTCTTGGCAAGTCACGATCTACGAGGACTTGAAATCGGGTGCCTCGTCACTTGGGTGGTCCAATTTTTTGGCAAGTGCAGTCTACGAGGACTTGACCACCATTTAGAGTGGACCACCATCTTGGGTGGATTTTTTTTTATTTTTTTTATTTTTTTTATTCGTCAATTTTTTGTGCCTCCTCCCTTGGTCATCCAATTACTTGGCAAGGGATATTCCTGAGGACTTAAACCACCATTTTTTAGTGGACCACCATCTTGGGTGGATTTTTAATTCATCTGTAGTTCAGAGTTTTTTCGATGGTAGAGCCAATATTTGGGTTCTTGACTTCCGGGATCGCACCATGGGTGATAGTGTTACACGTTTCTTCTCCTAGTTCAATCTCCCCGGCCGTCAGCTTCTCGTGGTATATCCTCCGCAGAGTCTAACAGTCCATAGTGGAATGTCCTGTGTATTGGTGGTATACACAGAAGTCCGGTCTTCTTTTCATCTATTCCGTTACAACCAACCGGGGTCTTGGAGGCTTCACCACTCCATGCTCAACCCATTGTTTGTACAGGCTCCTGAATGCCTTCTCGCTGCATGTAATAGCCTCCGAAACTGGCATTCTGGTATACTTGTCCCCATCTTTTTCTCTCGCTTCGCTCAAATTTCTCATTCTTTTCCTTTGCCCCTTGTGGTTTTCGATGAGAATCCGTCAAAGCCACGATTCTTCTCCCTCTCTTGCCTTCCATGTAATCATCGCATGGTGGTGGGAAATGTCATGATTCCTCCCAAGTCTTGTGCAAAAGATGAGAGGGTCATGAATGAATCACAAGCTTTGGTAATGAGGTGGGGCTTGAAGGCGTCTAAAAGCACCATTGTTGCATATATCTTAACCAAGTTCTTTTCTTCAATTGGCTCGCACACTTCGTGCTTGGGCCTGAACCTATCCACGTGTCCGATGACTCTTCGTTTGGCTTCTGCTTGAATCGCATGAGCTCTACGATGGTTACCTGTTTCTGCACAGAAAAATTTCTTAAAAAATTGCAATTTTAGATCATCCCAATCATGGACTGATCCCTTCTCCAAATTGTAGTACCAACTGAAGGCACTATCCGTCAAAGTCTTGTTGAGTTCCCTCATCAACAAGATGTGGTTGTTTACTTCATCATATCCTATCCATGGAGACATCGACTCTACGAACCTGGCAATGTGTTCCCTGGCATTTCCTTTCTCCCCATTGTATTTTGGAAACTGCGGGGGATGCTCAATATACCCCATCGGATAAGGTTGCCTCCGAATGTGTGCAGGATAAGGTGGAGTAAAATCTAACTCCGAGGGTCGGGATGTTTTCCTACGAAGTTGATTGATCACATCGATCATATCATCCTTCGTCATGTACTGGCTTGTGGCGTGAACTCTCTGGGGTGTTGTAATATACTTCTGTATTGGCGGTGTGTATGGCGAAGAGATTGGTTGATGTACACTTGCATCGCGCAAAGCTGGCACTGGTGGCCTTTGCTGGCTCACTCGCTGGACATGGCCTGGGACGGTTGATATCTGCACCTGTGAAAATGCTTGAAGAGAAGTTGGGATGATGTTCGTTTGAGGTTGGCTTGCTTCCAACCTAGGTTGTGGTCCGTCACCACTGTTCTGGAGCTCCAAGTTGATTACTGGAACCGATTGACTTTCAGTCAATGGAGGTACAATCTGTTCTCTTTGTTGTTCTTTGCCATTATTGTTGTCCTCCACTCCTACTTGTTCTTCATGCGAATTGCTTGGGAACATGGCCTTGAAGGTAGGGATCTGCATCAATTGCTGGCGAAAGTTCCCCATCTCCTCTTGCTTCCTCTGCATTTCCAGCATCATGGCCATCATCATCCTTGCCTTCTCGTGCTTCCTTCAATGCCGTGAGCATCTCCAGTTACCTGACATTAAATCGCAGTCTCCACCGCATCCTCGCGCCTTGCCTTCCTGCGCTTGTTTGTTGTTGATTGGCCATATATGGTGATGTTGAACTCCCTTCTGAAGCGTCTTCAATAAGTGGTTGGTCAAAATCCAGGTTTGCGCCTTGGAAATCTTGAGTGGCTTGCCTTGGAACTGGATCCGGTGAAGTAATATTATTTGTTGGTGAAGCAGCTCTTCCTATAGTTCTCCCACTTCGAGTTGTGGGCATACCCTTCACGAATTCTACACCTCCCCAGCAGAGTCGCCAAAGAAATGTGGGCAAGAAAATCGTACCTTGCTAGGGTTAGGGTTTCGTGTTGGCTGAGGAGGCGAGAAATCCATGAAAAGTACGGAATTGATTAATTGATTGAAGAGGAGAGAAGAACAGGTGGGCGATTACTCAAACAACGCGTGGCAGAACTCTTAGAATCCAAGAACCGTGTTAGGGTAACAGGGATTCCAAGAGTCTTTTTGAGTCCTTCAAGTTGAGAGAATGTTCAAACCCCTTTCTAGTGCTTTTAGGTGGAATCTCCGAGCCTTTAAGTCACCAGAAAGGGTCCTTTGATCTTCCAAGAGTCCAAGTCTTGTGTCTGAAGAGAGGTCCCCTTCCCAATGGAGTGGAAGGGGTATTTATAGGATTTTTTGGATAGTGGTCATGTGCTAGGCACATGTCCTCGGGAAAATTCTAAATTTACCCTTAGTCATCAGAGTAATGCCCAAATCGTCCTGCCCTTCTAGCCACCAATCTAATCCCTCAATCAATTCCCAAAAATGAGTCGCCTCCACGTGTCTTCTGCCTCGGGACACGTGGAAGATTCTCTCGTGTCTTAACTTTTTTATTTCCGACTTTTACATTTTGTCATTCAATTCTTTAGGTCGTATGTGTGAACCCTAATTTGTACATGGACTCACAGTATGCATCATTATTTGATATTATATGTTAAATCATTGTTCACATCAAATGAGTTGAGCATAATGGAAGCCAATATGTGCAAAGTCACCACAAATTAAGAAAATGTTTCAAGTTTTTAAAATACATATTCAAGTGAACATAAAAGCTTACCCCCTTATATTTTTTTGGTTATAAACTAATTGTAATGTTACTCTTCCTTCTGCAAAGACTTTTGGATTAGGTTTATGTCTCAAATAATTGTACATTTATTAATAATTTGGCTCAAAATAACAATTAATTTGTGATAATGTTTGGATGATAAAGAGTCTATGAAACTTTCTAATTTCAAAGTGTTATTTTGGTAATTTTATATACATACATACATATATGTATGTAGATTTTAGATGGGGCAAGCAATGTATATATATGTCACCATTTGTAAAAATATTGTTAACGCCAAATTTTGATCGCTCGCTAAATCAGCAAACAACAACGGAAAATATACACAGGAAACAAACGACCACACTGAGAAACATGACAGTCGGGATAGCCGAGAAATAGTTCTGGTGTGAGAATAAGTACAAGTCAGAAACGTTAACAATAGAGATATTTAAAATTGCTCTAGTGCGTAAATTAAGTTGTAAGGTACGTACCTGGAACCTAAATTATGGTTGTCTATTTATAGATGATCACACCTCCACAATTTTCTACACCCTCCCTGAATAGGACTCCTTATTACTTCAATTACCATACTTAGATAGGATTCAATCTCCTTAAGAATGGGAAGTCGAAATTAATTCGGACTGCACCACCTCCATAATGGAATTAGATTTGGTTTCCTTAAAAGTAGAAAAATAGGATAAAGAAGCTATAAATCAATTAGGACTACAGATTCCTCATAATGTCAAGCCTCTTGACTGTAATTTTTTGCCGCGTGGTACATGTCCCCCAAAACCCTTCGGACCCATAAAATCACACCCCAACATAGCCACCCACTATTCTATAATAAAGAATTTATAATAGGAGAGTAATGCTAGAAAATGATCCACTCGTATTTGTTTTGCTAAGATTTCAATCCTGATCCAAAGACCCGACCCGCTTTATATCGTCATTATATGGCTCTTGACCTCTAAGGAGGCTTTTGATCCAAGTTCTGAAGAACTGTCCAACCTTATATCTCCGTAATAATACCCCCAAACCCTTAGGGAGTCTTTATGTAGAGGTTCCGGAGAACCATCCGACCTTATACCGCCATAACAGTGCTCTTAATCCCCTATAGAGGCTTTAAATAGAGGTTGCAGAGAAACGTCCGACCTTATTACAACCGAAGATGAATAACCGACCTTATTACTGTCGAAGAATGTTTAGTCCGTTCGAGAGAACATTTAGTCCTTCTCAAAAAACGTCGTTAATTGTCCCTTCGGGAGAACATTGAATCCTTCCCGAATAATGTTTATGTTTTTGGGAGAACGTTAAGTCCTTCCCGAAGAACGTTGTCCTTTCGAGAGAACGTTGAGTCCTTCCCGAAGACCTTTTGTTCTTTCGGGAGAACGCTCAATCCTTTCCGAAGAACGTTTATCTTTTCGGGAGAATGTTGAGTCCTTCACGAAGAAATTTTGACCTTATATCGTCATAATAGTGCTCTCGACCCCCGTTCAAAAAAAAGGCTTTAAATAAAGGCTCCGAAGAACCATCCGACCTTATACCGCCATAGGTGTATAACCGACCTTATCTTCCTCATATGTGTGTCCAAAGATGGATCTCTAAGTTTTGGCAAAATTAAATTGTGAAGGCGACAATTTGGAACAGTCGAAGGCATAATGAAGCCAAAGTAAACTACTAACGTCTGAAGTGGGTTGTGGTTGCCCAAAGTGTCACGAGTGATCATCTTGGACCGTCAAAGCTTATATCAGGCTTGTACATTCTGCCCCCTAGCCAATTCTGCCCGAATCAAATACCAATTAACTCTATATCTTGTCTAAAAAAAAATTCTCCTTTACCAACTGAAGACTATAGAAAACTGCCAATGGGAGCACTAAAGAACATAGAAAATTGTCAATGAAGCCTTGGAGATCTGAGGCGGTCGGGGCCTTGAGGGTAGGGCAACCGAGGGCATCGCGGGGCCACCGAGGAACGCGGGCGACTTAGGCGGCGCCCGAGATGGCCGATGAGGGCATGCGTTGCGGTCTTGTGAGCAGCGGATCATGACGACGTCGAGTTCTTTGAGTGAATCTGTTATTTTAATTAAGCCTTAACGAATCCTCCTTCCAAATACCAATGCTAAAGTCAAATTCTGACCGCTCGCCAAATCAACAAATAATGAATGGAAAACCTGCACAGGAAACAAACGACCACACTGAGAAGCATGACAGTAGGGTCCGCCGGGGGATAGCTCTTGTGTGAGAATACTTTCAAGCCAAAAACGTTAACAATGGATGTATTTGAAACTGCTCTAGTGCGTAAAGTAAGTTATAAGGTACTTGGAACCTGAATTATGGCCGTCTATTTATATTTGATCACATCTCCTCAATTTTCTATGCCTCCCTGAATATGACTCCTTATTACGTCAGTTACCATACTTAGATGGGATTCAATCTCCTTAAGAATGGGAAGTCGAAACTAATCCAGACAACACTACCTCCATAATGGAATAAAATTGGTTTCCTTAAAAGTAGGAAAATATATATAATAAGGAAGCTACAAATCAATTAGGACTACGAGTTTCTTAGAATGTCAAATTTTCTGACTGTAATATTCTGCCACGTGGCACAAGTCCCCCCAAACCCTTTGGACTCATCAAATCACACCCCAACTAATATCAAGTATGTGACTTGCGTTTTTTACAATGAAACAAGAACAATATGCCATCTTTTGCCAATTAATTTTGTTGAAGGCTAAAGAGATCGTTTCTTTCTTTATAAATTGTGTAAAATTCAAAAAATTGCATGTGATTTACACCAATTCTTGAGTCACCATATGTGACTCAAAAATTATCGAGTCATCACCTGAGATCATTTATATCTGGCCTCACTTGCCAAAAAATGAGTGAAGTGTTATTTAGTAATAAAAAATATTATTACAATGACTTTAATTCCTTCTAATATCTCCTTCAAATTTAACAAAGCATACCATCAATGATTCTCTTCACCATATGACTAACCAAAAAAAAACTAAGAAAAACAAATAAACATATGTTTCTTTTCTTCAACAAAACTCATCCAAAATTTCATTTATTCATATCAAAATACAAGCACATAAGGTAATTATTTAGCTAAATCAAACCAAATATTACTATATTCAAGTCAAATTACATGCCTAAGCTTTTATGCGGTAAGTTGCACATATTTTTAGATTTTATATAGGCTTCTATTAATCCGAATGGGTCAGAGGTTTACCTTGAATATTTCTCCCTCAATTGATTCACCCAAGTCCAAAAATTTCTTTGAATAATTCAAATTTCGTCAAGTTAATGCAGTAAGAAATAAGATTTGATTTGGATGATTTTAATAGTGATTTCCCAAAATAAATTAAACCCTAACCCTAAATACAAACCTAACCATCATACCATTAATGGCGCGACCATAGAGATGACTTGGTGACTGCGGATTTAGACAGAGATGAAGGTTGCTTCGATGGCGAAGGACGTGGAGGAGGCGGTCGCTATGGTGGTGGTGGACATGGAAGAGACAATCTGTTTGATGGTGGTAGCCGCAGAAGAGATGTTCGATTTTCTGTGTAGATTTTGGATTTTAGGTATTAAGTTTATCTTATAATCGTTTACGGTACAATTTCTCTCTCTAGCTAACGGATTGGTATGAAGTTTACATGCAGTAATTAAATCGTTGTTTTGTACTTTCAAAACAATAAATAAAAATGCAGTAGTATTTGGAAAATGATATACATGCGCTTTAATTAATCTAGTAATTCTGTAGCCAAAATGTATGATATGCATATCCTTATAATCTCAATTTTTATTGCATGTAACAAAGTTAGCTTCCAAGACTTGTTGGAAAAATACTAGCTACAAACTAGTTGGCCATGGGTCGAGAGCAATTAGAAGTGCTTAATGCACTTAATATAGCCAAGACTCAACTCTACCATTTCACTGCAATTATATATCAATGCCGGAATGGACTTTTTCACCGACGCATACAATCTCTTTAGCATTTCCCTCGTCACTTTTGTGACTCGAGTGCATATATTACTACGAGCATGGCTCTGAAAAACCTGATAACATACCTCCGGTGGTCGCTGCCTCCGGTACCGGTGTCGCCCTTGTTGGAACAATAGTCAGTCGTCTCTTCTTCAGCTGGCTAGGAGACAAAATGGAACAAAAAAAGTTTATGGTCTAACCCTAGTCCTCATGCTTGTTTGCTCACTTGCATCTGACTTTTACTATGGGAATAGCGCCAAATGTGTTATGGCCGCCCTTTGTTTCTTCCAGTTTTGGCTTGGCTTTGGCATAAGCATAGGCGGCGATTACCACCTCTCTCTGGCACAACCCACAATCATGTCGGAATACGCCAACAAAAAGACGTGGCGCGTTTATAGCGACAGTTTTTGCCATGCAAGGGTTTGGTATCATGGTAGGTGGAATAGTTGCCCTAATTGTATCCATTGCTTTTGACCATGCATATAAAGCTCTTACTTATGAATTTGATGTATTGGGTCCATAGTGCCACAAACTGACTATATTTGGCGGTTTATACTAATGCTTGGTGCTCTTCCGGCCGCCCTAACATACTATTGGCAGATGAAAATGCTAGAAACCGCTCGGTACACTTCCCTTGTTAATTGCCAAAAATGCCAAATAAGTAGCACAAGACATAGGTGAAGTATTGCAAATTGAACTTGACTTCCAAGAGGCAAAAGTAGCGGATATGGCTCAAGATAAAAGCAATTCATTCGGTTATTTAGCAAACATTTTCTCCATCGTTGCGTAGTACATGGTTTTTGCTAGACATAGCTTTTTACGACCAAAATATTTTCCCAAATGACATTTTCACTGCAATAGGATGGATTCCGCCAGCAAAAACTATGAATGTGATCCTTTAGGTTTTTGGAATCCTAATTGTACAATGCAGTACGGTTCCGGGATATTGGTTCATCGTAGCATTTATAGATATTATGGGAAGATTTGCTATTTAATTAATGGGGTTCTTTTTCATAACAGTTTTCATGTTTATCCTAGCTTTCCCCTATGATCATTGGACCAAAAAGGCTAACCGGATAGGGTTTGTGGTAATTTACTCATTAACTTTCTCTTTTGCTAATTTTGGACCAAATGTCATAACTTTTGTTGTACCTGCTGAGAGTTTTTCAGCTAGGTTAAGGTCAACATGGCACGGTATATCTGCGACAGCTGGGAAGGCTATAGCTATTGTAGGGGATTATGGATTTTTATATGCTTCGCAAATTAAGTACTGATCCAAAAATGACTGATAAAGGGTACCTTACGTGGATTGGTGTGAAGAATTCCCTAATTGTTCTTGGTGTTATTAACTTTTTGGGGATGGCATTTACGTTCTTGGTGCTTGAGGCAAAAGGGAAATCGCTTGAGGAGCTAGGCCTCAGGGGATAATGATGGGGAAGATACGACAGAAGAAAATGTTGCTTCTTCTAACATGACTACGCCGATATGGGAAGTTAATGTCAAGGTTTATATATATGTTGTTGAAGTTTTGAAAAATGGTGAATAACGCTGCGTTCTATGCCAAGGGCGGAGCCATAAATTTTTTCCGTCCTAGGCTACCAATTAAGTACCAACTATATACACAAGAAATCAGAAGCTGGAGCTGGGGGCTGTCCAGAATTCCTAGATTTTGATTCTTTGATTGGCTGCTTTGTGATTTTATATCTCTCAACCTACACATTCGATTGCTTCTAACTTTTGATATGTTCCACATGGTATATCATAGTATTTTATAAAAATATAGCATGACCAAGTTGGGTTTGGTAAGATGGTATTACATAGGCTTGAAAATGCCCTGTTGGTCACTTTTTTCTTCAAATTTAAGTTTTTAGAAATTCTTTAAAACTTGTTTTGGGCTTGATTTGATTCACTCAATCAACTTAGTTAACATCATAACACATATATAAAGGTAACTTATCCCCAAGATTTGTTTAATTTTTGTTTTTTAAGCATAAATTCTCATTGAGGCAAAATTTTAAACATCTTGTGTGGGTGGCTTAAATTTCCAGATTTCTTAGTTGTTTAGATATGGTTCTAGCCATAATTTTCAATCTTATCACTCCAATGACCTGCATAATACTTTGTTCACACTAATTTACAACCCAATCACAATAATTTTAATAATTACAATACATTATTACTCTAATTTTCGTAAACTTAAATAAGTAGAAGTTATTACCTCTTGTTTGAAGAATTTGTGTTTCAAGTTTGCTTGGAGATTAACTTGAATCTTCTCTTTGATAACAAGTACTAAATATTTGTCAAAAACTTCACTCGGACTACCCAGCCTAAGTGTGGCTCCGCCCCTTGTCTATACAGATATACTGTTTTATTTGTTTTGTGTTTAATTAATTATGTGATTCACACTATCACACATACGTGTATTTCGAACTATAACTTCTTTTTTCAATACTTGTTGATGTGAATGTAAGGTTTAACATATTTGCCCATAGCAGCTGTTTTTTTGTCAACTTCACTTGTACCATACATTTTATAGAATGACTTCATTTTCGCTTTTACAATTTTTGTCTCATCTATTGTCCTACTCTTTTGTTTATATATATATATATATATATATATATATATATATATATATATATATATATATATATATATTATTGTCACATATTCTTATCTATTTGTTGATAGGTCATTAGATAAGATATGAGACAAGACAACTGTAAATGAGAATTGTCTTTACAGTGGTTAGGATTTCGTGTTGGCTGAGGATGAGAAAAATTCACGAAAAGCACGGAATTGATTGATGGATTGAAGAAGGGTGAATAATAGATGAGTGATTACTCCAATGACACGTGATAGAACTCTTAGAATCCGAAAACCTTACTAGGTAGCAAGGATTCTAAGAGTCTTCTTGAGTGCTTCGGGTTGAGAGAGACTTCTAGAATTCGAAAACCTTGTTAGGGTAGTAGGGATTCAAAGAGACTTCATGAACGCTTCGAGTTGAGAGAGAATGCCCAAGCTCCAAAAGTCCAAAGTCCAAAAGAGTCAAAAGTCCTTTCTCAATGGAATGGAAGGGGTATTTATAGAGTTTCTTCGAAAGTGGTCACGTGCCAGGCACATGTCCTCAGGAAAATTCTAGAAATATCCTTAGTCAGCAGAGTAATGCCCAAATCGTCATGTCCTTCTAGCCACCAATCCAATCTCTCAATTAATTCCCAAAATGAGTCGCCTCCACGAGTCTTCTGCCTCGGGACACATGGAGGCTTCTCTCGGGTCTCGCATATTTATTTCTGATTTTTTCGTCTTCATTTAATTAGGTCATGTAAACCCTAATTTGTACATTTAATTTAATTAAATCATGTAAACCCTAATTTACACTAGGACCCACAACAACAAATTCGAGTTCTTTTATCTTACTTTACAAAAAAATTGCTTCTTTTTTCTTTTTTGGGTTGTGTTGCAAAGAAAATTTCGTTTTGGAAAGATGGAATTCCTACCAAGTTTTTTTTTCAGCCAAAGAGCATATATATATATATATATATATATATATATATATATATATATATATATATAAACAAGAAAATAGGTAAAGTTGGTGTAAAGTCATGTGTTAGCAAATTGCAGATGTTTTACCAAAGGCTCATGGGCTTGGAGAATGACTAGCAAGAACAAAGTTGGGTTTTAAAATGGGTGAAATCTTGTCCGAAGTCAATTTTTGTAGAAAAAGATTTGTAAAATAATGAATTATGTCATTCAATGAAAATTTGAAGGTAACCAAGATAAAGTGGTGCATTCTCTCCTACAATTTTAAATGAGTTTATTCAAATTGACAAGTTTACACTTATCAAAATACGTACAGAAATATAAATTATTCCATTTAAATTGATCAAGTGGAGAACCAAATAATTATTAATCTCTAACAAAAGTCTTGAAAATTATTACAAGAACGACTTCAAGACCCCAAATGTTGACCTTTCTCTTTTATACCCTAAATCTATATTCATAAAATCAAGGAAATGAGCTAATAATTCTACCTAGTATGAACATTGAAAGCAAGCTTGAAACCTAGCTCCTTAATTAGAGAGGTGCATAGTTGGTTGATTGTCGTATATAATTTGCGGCCGGGTGGCTAGGGCTTATCTAGTGGATCTTAAAATATTGATCAACTTGCAGTATGTACCAGAGGTCGTAAGACTTGAGCTTCAGCCGAAATGTTGGACAACTTAAGAATGGACAAGCTAACTCATGACTGTAAATGTAATAAATTCAGACTTCAGACTTCTGACTTCTGACTTTTCAAAGTCTTCAGTTTTTAAGTCAACTTGATGCATTTCTTTTCTCTAACACTTTGACGTACAAGGGACAAAACAAGCTACCTGCTCCGATCCGTTCTAAAAAAGATCATGAGTTAAAATATAATTTTTATTTATTTTTTAAAAAAGATGAATTAAGATACATAAAATTAATGTTATATATATATATATATATATATATATATATATATATATATATATATATATCATTTAATGAGATTTGTTAATATATAAAAAATTATCATTTTATATAAATAATCTTACGAGTTCACTAAAAATAAATTTAATTTTTTTTTTATTCTCAACTCTCAATTCTTCAGTTTTCAAGTCAACTTGATGCACTTCTTTTCTGTGCGTTTAATACATGGGATGGGACAAAACAAGCTACGTGGGCAAAACGTAATATACTTGACATTTAATTGGTTGTATAATCATAAAAGTTTTGAAAAATTAAGGGGAAAAAAGATTATAAGTGTGTGATTTAGGTGGATAAATATATTTGAGACTTTAGTACAATACTTGCGTAATACGTAGAGAAATTTGAAATAGAGAAATACTCCATCCGTTTCAATTTTCAAACTATATAATCAAGTTTGAATTTTTAAAATTAATTTGATATATTTTCAATTCAAAATAAATATACATTTATGAAATCCTTTTATATTTTCATTAACTATTTTTATTTCTAAAATTTCTAATAGCAAGTATATATACCCGTAACTCGTAAGCAAATGTGACAATTACTTGATAAGATGACGTCATGGGTTCGATCATCCATACGTCACACGTGTCCTATTTCTTCATTTGGTTTGAAGTTCGGTACATGCATGCAAGTATTTGGCATTTGATTCGTGTGAAAACTGAAAACATTTGTCCCGAAGATAAGAAAACTAATCCCTGCGAAAATTTAAGTAATTAATACTCAAATGCATGCATGCTTTTCCCAAAGGAAATAGAGAGGGAAAAGAATTCAGTTCTTTCTTTTCATGTCACCACATGTCGTTTCTCTTTTAATTCTCCAAAAAATAAATTTTCAATTCCTTTAATTTTCTTTCAAGAGAATATTTTTTAATTCTTTTCTATTTTTACCCAATAAACTTATGAACCAAATTGATTCCTTACTAGAGGAGTTTAACTCGTCTTCTACGGTGTTAGGATGTGATTTGGGCGGATCCGCTCCACGTGGTGGAATATTTCATTTTGAAGACTTGACATTTTAAGAAATTTGTAGTCTTAATTGATTTATAGCTTCCTTATCCTATTTTCCTATTATTAAGGAAACCAAATCTAATTCCATTATGAAGGAGGTGAGTCTAAATTAATTTCAACTTCTCATTTTTAAGGAGATTGAATCACATCTACGTATGGTAACTGACGTAATAAAGAGTCCTATTCGCGACCATAATTCGGGTTCCAGATACATTACAATCTACTTTATGCACTAGAACAATTTCAAATACCTCTATTGTTGACGTTTCATGTACTTATTCTCTCATTGAAATTATTCTCCGGCGGCCCCGGCCGTCACACTTTTCCGCAGGGGCGGATTTAAAAATGTTTTCCAGCAAGGGTGGATTTTTCAAAGTCTCAAACCAAATTTGTTTACTATATTCAAAAAAAAACTTGAATTAATTTCAAAACTTCAACCCAAATTTACATTAAAGAGATTTTTAACAATTGCATTATACACGTCCTAATATCCTAAGAGGATATGACTTTAAGTATCATACAACAACAACAAAAAAGAAAAGAAAATCAATACTTATTCCTCAAACAGAATGAACAAACATCTAATAATCTATACATTGTGAGACCCCAGATTTTATGAATAAAGATTTAATTTTCTCGAAATATTTTTTTAAATATTATGGTGTGGATTTAAGATAATGTTATAGTTGTGGGTAGTATTTATAAATTTTGCAAAGTACGCAAGTTGTTGTATAATATTCGATTGGTCGGGGAATATTTGTTTTAACAGGGAATATTCGCATAACCAAGACAATCATTGGTGGACTCCACAACGGAATTATTGTTTGGATTGAGAAAACGACAAAAATATTTTATGGAAATAATCTATGGAAGTTTTATCGTTAATCGTTGAAACACCGGGTGTTAAAGAGATAATGAATACGCGTGGTTGCATAAGAAGACACCAGTATTGATTATTGATGCTTATGTGAGAAGTCACTCGGTATTGTTCAATCCAGTATTCGGGACACTTTTTGTGTCAAGACTATTCACTTCAAGTTACTATTCACCTAAATTACTATTCACCCAATATTATTCACTCCTGTATTTGGGGTATTTTTCGTTTGAATCTACTATTCACGAGTTCTTATTCACAAGTTACTATTCACCCGATTATTATTCACTCTAGTATTATTCACTTTCGGGTATTTGGGACACTTTTTGTGTCTGGGTACTATTCATGTGGTACTATTCCCAAATTACTATTCACGGGATACTATTCACCCGAAAAAATATATTTCTTTTCATTCAAATCATTTTTAAGTACAATATTATTCCATGAAGAAATGTGCTAATTTTTCGAATAGTTGGTTGAAATTATAATAAAGGTGATAAGTTTTGTTTTATTGGTATTATTAATGTAATAAAATGTAAAAAACTTTTTATATAAAATGTAATACTTTTGTAAAGTTATTCTATAAATAGAATATATTATATTATATTATGCATAGTGTTTTTGCATATTAATATCTTTTTATATAAAATGTAATACTTTTATAAAATTATTTATTTTATTATACAATAATTAGAATATATTATATTTTATTATGCATAGTGTTTGCATAAGGCTGCGATAAGAAAATCTTTTATAAAGTTATTCGTTTTATTAGATTATAAATAGAATATATTATATTTTATTTAAAAGATTTTGCTTTAAATATGGATGGTCGATTAAAATAAAAATCAATCTGGACCGCTTCATGAATTAGTTACTATGCAATCCATTTTTCATAAATAAGCTCATTTCTTCATTATTTCTTACGAATTCACCGAAACTCTGAGAGAGAAACTATAGAGAGTTCTTCTTCTATAATCTTGAGCGTATTTCTTTAGAGTTTAAGAAAGCTTTGAAGCGTAGTCTGAAGTTTTCTTGAGTATATCCTCGACCAACTAGTGAGTACTCTTCTTTCAAAGGTAGGGAATATTATTTCTTTTGTATTCTTGAAGAGAACTTCATTATTCCATTCTTTATTATTCTCATTGGAATAACTCAGATCTGTGGGATACCTATACTTGGTGAAATTCTTCAAATATTCCGTTCTTTTATTATTCTATTTAATATCCTCGTTCTGCGTTCTGTTTAATCACGTTCCATTATTTATTATTCACCGAATATCCTGTACATGCATTTACGTAGACCGGTTCCATTATTTATTATTCTCATTGAATAACTCGCCTATCTGAGTCACCGCATTCATGGTGATTTCTATTGTTATTCCATTCTTTATTATTCTGTTGGAACATCCTGTTGGTGCAATTTCGCTTTGACTTTACCGTTCCGTTATTATTATTCTGTTAGAATAACTCGCTCATGCCAAGTCTGCATGCATGGTGATTTCTTTTGTTATTCCATTCTTTATTATACTCGGTTGGTTAAAGTTTTGACTTCTATACTCCATGAAATTTGTGGAATATCCTTGATATTTCAAGCTTCATCTAAAGATCTTTTTCATGGAAATATTCTTCCGAGCATTCTTGAATTTTACTCTACAAAGCGATATCATGTTAACAATTTGGACGTTAATAGTTCTTTAATAAATTAATTCTTGAACTTGTTTTATTGAATTCTTATATCATTGTCATCATCCTCATGTTTATATTTTTTTGAAAGTCATTTGTGGCCTATAGTGCATAGATGGACTTGGTATGATTATGACCAGGGATTATTCGGTATAATCATAACCGTAATGTTACAAATGATGTGGAAAAAGTCCTCATTAGCCCGTAGTGCATTGATGGACAGTTTTTGATATGATTATGGCTATGGATTCTCTTTGGCCTTAGTGCAAAGATGAATTGTTTTAGGGCATGATCAGGACCGTTGATGAAAACATGATTATCTTAAGTCAGTAGTGCATGGATAATTCGTGGTCGTGATACTTAAAGAATATCCTCGGCCAGTAGTGCGGGGTGATTCGATGATGTGGATTATTTATTAAGTCGAGTCCCAAATGATAAAAGTGATGAAAACCTTTAAATCATGAAAGATAGTAGATTTTATTCTCTACTTGACTCTTTTAATGGATTGCTTGTTCCACCGCAGCTTAAACTCGATGTTTGTTATATTGTATCGCTTTAACATCATTGAAGGCTAACGATAATTTATTCTCGCATTATCTTAGTCATAATAATATTTCTTCTTGGGGCTAGTTGAGCTCACCCTTTCTTTCACCGCTTCTCTTCGTGAAAATGAGAACGTGGTGGGACTAGTCGGGGAACAGAGAGTGATGGTCCTAGATGGTGCATTAGTAGTCCTCACTATTCTGTGAGATAGTGTGTTAATAAATGTAATGAGGACTCCATTGAGTTTGTATACTCTCTAGAGGACAATACCCGTGTTGAAACTCTTAGCTATGTTTTGTCGTATTGTACACAACAGTTGTATTATTAAGTTGTATTTGAATTTTTGTACCATGTAAGTGGCGACCCAAGATGGATGACGTATACCTAATTTTGGGGGCGTCACAGTTGGTATCAAAGTTTAGGGATATGATCCCTGGCTAGGATGTGAGAATAGAACTAGGAGGAGAGAGATGGGTAATTCATTCGCTAATATAACCTACCTAAGTTTATTTGGTATTTAATTGGTCGGTCAGAGTATATGGATAATATGTGATATGTTAATTAACCCTTGTTTTGTGACAGTGTTTAAAAATTGCATATGAAAATGCTGAGATAAGCAATAAAGCACATGAGACCGTTGAGTCAGCTCAACCAAAAGGTAACGACCAACAACACGATAATAATCATACCGGTGGTGGCACGGCCATCTAACAATGATAACCATCGTGGGGGAATTATCATGCCAAGAATGGTAACCACTTCGGTGGTAATCATGGCCAAGATAATAGAAGTGGAAATTTCAAGAAGAGAAGGTCATTTAGCTCGATTTTGTCATATAGTGAAGTCAAGTCCAAATTTGAACAATGGGTACCAAAGCGGATACGACAAAACAAAGTCGATGGTTTTTTGGGAAGAGCGTTTTTTCAGTGATTCTCAAAAAGTGAGTAACCCAACGAAGTTAGCACGGGTTAGTTAATTATAAATTCTTACGAAGTCTATACCTTATTAGATACCAGTTCTACCCATTCTTTTATCTTTCTTGCTTGCGTTCAAATTTTAAATTTGACTTCGGAGAAATTAGACTTTGACTTATTAGTTGAAACTTCGATAGTAGAAACCTTCGTTACCTCCACTGTTTATAAATCTTGTTCAAATCAACACTTTCACTGTAAAACCCCAACTTTTTGAATAAAGATGAATTTTCTATAAATATTATTTTTGAATATTATGGAGTGAAATTGATATAATAGTTGTGGGTAATATTTATAAATTTTGCAAAAAATCACGAAGTTGTTATATAATATTCGATTGGTTGGGGAATATTCGCTTTAACGAGAGAATATTAGACAACTAAGACAATCATTGGTGGACCCTAGCGGAATTATTGTCGGATTAAGAAAACGACAAAAAATACTTTATGAAAATAACAAATGGAAATTTTACTGTTAATCGTTGAAACACGTTAAAGTAAAGAATACGATGTCTGTGTGGTTGCATAAGTAGCACACTAGATTAATTATTTATGCTTAAGTGATAAGTCACTCAATTTTGTTGGTATTATTAATGTAATAATACGTAAAATCTTTTATATAAAAATGTAATACTTTTATAAAGTTATTCTATAAATAGAATATATTATATTTTATTATGCATAATGTTTGTATAAGGCTGCATAAGGTTTTGCATAGTAAAATCTTTTATAAAGTTATTCATTTTATTAGATTATAAATAGAATATTTTATATTTTATTTTGCTTTAAATATGGACCATCAGATTAAAGTAAATCAATCTCGACCGTTCATGAGTTAGTTACTATGCATTCCATTTTTCTATAAATAGAAGCTCATTCATTCATTATTTTCTTACTAATTCTCTCAAACTCTAGAGAGATAAACTATAGAGAGAAAGAAGAAAGTATTCTCACACTTCACTACTTATATATCCAAGATTTTCTTCTTAAGGTAGGGAATATTATTTGTTGTACTTGTAAGGAGTGTTATTCTTTCTTATTCATGAAGAGAACTGTTGTTATTCCAATTCTTATTATTCTGCTTGAATAACTTTGTATACGCTGGCCTACCCTATACTTGGTGACATTCTTCTATTATTCTCGCTGGAACATCCTGCATGCATGTGTTTTACACTCGGACTGGTTCCGTCTTTATTATTATTCCGTTGGAACATCCATGCTCTGTGTTTTACATCGGACTCGGTTCCGCCTCTTATTATTCTGCTGGAACATCCTCGTTTATGTGTTTTACACACCTGACCGGTTCCGCTTTTATTATTCTCATTGGAACATCCTCGCTTGCGGCAAATTTTGCCTCGACCGGTTCCGTTATTATTATTCTCTGGAATAACTTTTCTGGCGCTGGGTACCACATGCATGGTGATTTCTTTTGTTATTCCATTCTTTATTATACTCAATTGGTTAAAGTTTCACTTCTATACTCCATGAAATTAGTAGAATATCCTTAATATTTGCGCTTCATCCAAAGATCTTTCATGGAAATATTCTTCGATCATTCTTGAATTTTACTCTACAAAACAAAGATTATCATGTTGACAATTTGGACGTTAATAATTCCCGGATAAAATAATTCTTGAACTTGTTTTATTGAATTCTTATATCATTGTCATCATCCTCATGCTTATATTTTGTTGAAAGTCATCTCGCATTACCTGTAGTGCATAGATGGACTTGGTATGATTATGACCGAGGATTATTCGATTGTAATCATGGCCGTAATGTTACAAATGATGTAGTAAAAAGTTCTCATTGGCCCGTAGTGCATTGATGGACAGTTATTGGCATGATCATGACCATTAATGAATACACAAATATTCTTGGCCCGTAGTGCATGGATAATTGTGGTCGTGATAGTAAAGAATATCCTTGGCCATAGTGCAGGGGTGATTCGATGATGTGGAATATTTATTAAGCTGAGTCTCAGCGATAACAATGATGAAAAACCTTTTAAATCATAAAAGATAGTAGATTTTATTTTCTACTTGACTCTTTTAATGCATTGCTTGTTCCGCTATAGTTAGACTTGATGTCTATTATATTTATCAATTTAGCATTGTTGGAGACTAATGATAATTTATTCTGCATTATCTTAGTCATAATATTTCTTACTGGGCTAGTTGAGCTCACCCTTTCTTTCACTGTTCTCTTCAGGAAATGAGAATATAAATTTGGGACGAGTCGGGAACGGAGTGATGGTCCAGAGGATAGCATTAGTAGTCCTCACTATTCTATGAAATAGTGTGATAATAATTGTAATGAGGACTCCTTTTGAGTTTGTATAATCTCTAGTAGATAATATATGTATTCAAACTCACAGTTTATGTTTGTCGTATTGTACACGACAGTTGTATTTGAATTCTGTGCCATGTATCTGACGACCCAAGATGGGTGATGTATACCTAATTTTGGGGGCGTCACATTCACATTACGTGTCGATCTTGTCTCTTTGAAAATACTTGCCTTTGATGCGATTTTAGGAATCGATTGGTTAACTACTCATCATGCTTTTCGTAAGGTTGTTAGCTTTCATATTCCTAACCAACCTGTTATGCGAATTCAAGAAACCAAACCACTAAAGTCAATTGTATCAAGCCATAAGTAAAGAGCCCCGGTCCTTTCGTTGTTGACTTTCTTGTGTGGAATGCACTGAAGCGAGACTTTTTGTAGGCGACGTCGTGAATGACGATGGCAAGTTAATAGGTATCAATGTGACGTCTTATCCAAGTCTTGGATGAGGATCACGCTTTTGAATGATATTTCTATTGTTAATAAATTTCTTGACGTATTCTTGAAGACTTCTTAGCTCTACCCTAGAGCGTGAAATCAATTTTGTATTGACCCCAGTACAAAACCCATTTCTAAAACCCTCAAATATTTCTTTACTTAAAACGAATGTAGCATGCGCCAAAGACATTGGCTCGAGTTGTTGAAGATTACGATCGTACCATGCAATACCATCGTAGAAAAAGCGAACATGGTAGCTAACGCGTTGAGTAGAAGATCGTATGCGGTTACAAGTGTGAATATACGAACCCACGTGAAGATAACGAATATACGAGTAGAATCGACTTTAATCGATAAAGTTAAAGCCGCTCAAGCTACACACCCGGAGCTGATGAATGTGAAGAATTAAGAAGGTTCAAGACGGCGTTATTCTAGAAGCAAGAATCGACAAAGAGAGAAAATCTCAACCCTCGATTTAATTGGCCCATTTGAAATCCTCGATCGAGTAGGAACTGTGGCATATAGAATCGTTTTACCGCCAAGAATGTCGCGTATTCATAATAATTTTTTTTCACGTATCGATGTTACGTAAATATGTGGACGGCCCGAACCACATTATTAATTTAGAACCGGACGAGATAGCGGATGATTTAACGTGTGAGGAGATACGTGTTAAAATCTTGGATAAGAAGAATTTTATTCAACACTCAAAGGTTATACCTCAAGAGTTAGAATTTGAAATGAAGTCGAGGTATCCTCACCTGTTTAGCATACCAAGTACGTACGTAAATTTCGAGGACGAAATTTCATAAGGAGGGGAGATTGTGAGACCCCAGATTTTATGAATAAAAATTTAATTTTCTCGAAATATTTTTTTAATATTATGGTGTGGATTTGAGATAATGTTATAGTTGTGGGTAGTATTTATAAATTTTGCAAAGTACGCAAGTTGTTGTATAATATTCGATTGGTAGGGGAATATTCGTTTTAACAGGGAATATTCGTACAACGGCACAATCATTGGTGGACCCCATAACGGAATTATTGTCGGATTGAGAAAACGACAAAAATATTTTATAGAAATAACGGCGGAAGTTTTATCGTTAACTGTTGAAACACCCTTGTTAAAAAATACAAGATGTACTGCGTGGTTGCATAAGTAGCGCACTAGTATTGATTATTGATGCTTATGTGAGAAGTCACTCAGTATTGTTCAATCGGATATTCGGGACACTTTTTGTGTCGGAGTACTATTCACGAGTTACTATTCATGGGTTACTATTCACTCGAATATTATTCACTCGGGTATTTGGGGTATTTTTCGTGTCGGAGTACTATTCACGAGTTACTATTCACGGGTTGCTATTCACTCTAGTATTGTTCACTCGGGTATTTGGGAAACTTTTTGCGTCGGGGTACTATTCACAGGATACTATTCCTGAATTACTATTCATGGGATACTATTCACCCAAAAAATATATTTCTTTTCGGTCCAAATCATTTTTAAGTACAATATTATTCCATGAAGAAATATGCTAATTTTTCAGACCGTTGGTTGAAATAATTCATATTATCTGAATAATATTATTAGAAAACATTATTCGCAATGTCTAGAAAGTTTTGTCTAAGGAGAGGTTTGGTCACCTAATTGCGCTTTGATGAAAAAAAATTCTTATTGAAAGCCCTTTTTCTGAGGAACGCAGGTTTGCAAAGATCATGATTCTGTAATATTATTTGTGAATAATTAATTATTGATTTATATGATAAGGAAAATATTCATTTTATGTGGATATAGATGGAGAAAATTTTTAAAGTGACAATTGTTGAAAATCGATATTTTATCTTTTCTGATAAAATAATATTTTATTATATTATTATAATATAATAATGATGATATTTTTACAATGAATATGGCATAAATGAGTATATAAGGAGGAAGAGTATTTTTGTTATAAAAGTTGTTTAAAACATGTTAAACATGTTGGTGGACCCATTTCTTGACTGAAATTTGATTATAGCTTGTAAAATCGTCCGTATGTGAATTTCGGTCAATTTCTGTTTGGAATTTAGAAAAACTTTCTTATGCAAAGTTGTAGAGAATTGAATTTTTTATAAAAAGTCACGAGATTCGAATTTTCTGATAAAAGGGCTATTTATTATGAATTATTGAAGTTCCGAAGTTTCGGAATAATTAATTTTTGTAAGTTTAAAATATTTTAAATCACTAAAACGTTTTTGGTGAGTTGATGGGCCCCAATTGTGTGGTAAATGTGCTGAAGTTGGATTGTCAAAGTGTGCGTATGATTTTTATAATAATATTAATATTATATTAAATTTTCTGCTTTGGTGTTCTAAGCAATTTCCTATAAATAGGTGCTTAGGTTAGAATTGAAAATCACACCAGAAACTGAAGTTTTCTCTCTATTTCTCTATCTATATTATTGAGTGTATTCTTGTGAGTATTTTAATATCTTGAGTGTTGATATACGGTGCAAATTCGTTCAGCGTTATTCCAGTCAGAAGTACTGCTCTTTTGAGGTAATGGATAGTAAGGGATTGTAAGGGAGATTATTCTCTTCATAAATGATATTATTTCTTCAATATCATTATGATGAAATATTGGTTTGAACTTTTTATCAAATTTGGAACTTTTTCATGTCGGGGTTACTATTCACGAGTTACTATTCATGAGTTACTATTCACGAAGCGTGATGATATTTTTTGTGAAATTTCTATCTTTTGGTGTCAGAGTTACTATTCACGTATACGGCACTATTCACGAATACGGCACTATTGACCGAAAAATGAAATTTCTTCTTTTTGTCAAAAATATCTATTCTGGATACTAGCTTTGATTGTATCCATGTTTTGATCATTCTTGAATTTAGCCCCACTCTGGTTATTTATGAAGTATTTTTGAATGAGAATTGTTTAAAGTACGAATCCCTAATATTTGTTCTTTTGTTTCACTGAATTTGTTTTTTTTAAAATATTTTTCATCATTCTCAGTCCTAAATGATGATATAACTGAATATCTTTGGCCTGTAGTGCAAAGATGAATGATTTCTGATGAATATCTTTGGCTCGTAGTGCAAAGATGAACAGGTGTTTAGATGAACATGACCAACTGATGAATATCTTTGGCCTGTAGTGCAAAGATGATTTATTGATGAATATCTTTGGCCCGTAGTGCAAAGATGAATGATTTCTGATGAATATCTTTGGCATGTAGTGCAAAGATGGACTATTGATGAATATCTTTGGCCCGTAGTGCAAAGATAAATTTATTAGTAGGATTATGAACATGAACTGTGATTTGGTATAACCATTATCTTTGATGTTTCAGGTGATGAAAATTATCTTTGTCCTGAATGAGGAAAGGAATTTAGAACAACAATTATGATTATGAGTTATACATGTGATTGTGGACAGGAATTGTTGATTGATGTTACAGGGATAAAACATTGTTGGTGGACTTTTAACATGGATAAGATAATAGATTTTATGATCTATTTGACTCTTCTAATGGATTGCTCGTTTCGCTGCAACTATGGTTGAAAAGTTTTATCATCTACCATATGTTCTAAATCTACGATTTATTCTTTGTTGAAGGCTATTGATAATTTATTTATCTTTAGTCATGATATTCTTTATTGAAGTTAGTTGTGTTTCACCCTTTTGCTTCACAATTCCTTTCGTATTAATAAAAGTGTAGCCGGGTTGAAAGCGAGGAATAACAAGGAATAGAATCGGTGGTCTATAGATGTTGAGGTGAGGTGAATTTAACTTGGAAGGGTGTTTTGCCACTATCATACAAGATGTCTAATGACATACAACCTCATGTCATCATAAGACAGGGTTGTGTTCATCCACTTGCTGAGTATATCTACCAACACTATCTATATGATCTTGGAGTCTATTTGAAATATAACTCTCAATTAGAGACAGTGGAGATAATGATATGTCAAGAGAAGACTCGCCATTGGGAAGAATATGATAGTAATCTTCTCATTTTTCTTTGGGGTCTATTGGGTCAACCAAGGATAATTCTGTGGCCATATGATATCTATCATAATCTAGAAGCATGGCCTCCCATGTGACGCCCCCAAAATAGGTCCAATCCATCCAACCTATTCTGAGTCGTCAATAACATGGTACAAAAAATAACTACAACTTTATTACTACAATTGTCGTGCAAAATACAACAACATATCTTGTGAGTTTTAATACTAATCGTGACTCATGTCCCAACCATGGACATCACCTCACATTGATACATTACATAAAAAGTACAATTCGATAACTGCTTTTAGAAATTAAAATCTTTGGGAAGTGCTCAAGAAACCTTCGTACATGGGAGGCCATGCATCTAAGTTATAATAGATATCATATGCCCACGTAATTATCTTTGGTTAACCCAATAGACCCCCAAAGAAAAAAACGAGAAGGTTACTTATCATGGTCCTTCCAATGGTGAGTCTTCTCTTGACATATAACTATCTCCACCGTCTGCAATTGAACATTATGTTTCAAATAAACTCCAAGATCATATAGGTAGTGCTTATAGATATACTCAGCAAGTGGATTTGCACAACCCTGTCTTATGATAACTCGTAGGTCATTAGACATCTTGTATGATAGTGGCAAAACACCCTTCCAAAGTTGGGTTCACCTCACCCTATTCGGTTCACCAAAATTAAATATCAATTGACATATACAATACGATACACTTCTCTAAAGTTCTCAACAAAATTATTTTCATACTATTTAGGGAGAACCTCAACAGCTATAGACCACCGTTCTATTTCCTCATTACTTCAGCCGACCCAATTACACTCTTGTTACACGAAAGGAATTGTGAAGCGTGGGTGAGCACAACTAGCTTCAATAAAAAGAGTATCATGACTAAAGATAATTAAATTATCAATAGCCTTCATCGAAGAATAAATCGTAGATTTAGAACATATGGTAGATGATAAAATTTTTCAACCCATAGTTGCGTGAATGAACAATCCATTAGAAGAGTCAAATAGACTATAAAGTCTATTATCTTCTCCACGTTAAAAGTCCACCAATAATGTTTTATCCTCGTAACATCAATCAACAGCCTTTTCCACAATCATATGAATAACTCATAATCATAATTGTGATTCTAAATTCCTCTTCGCATCCAAGACTAAGATAATTTTCATCACCTGTCTTTACCTAAAACATCAAAGATCATGGTTATACCAAATCACGCTTTACTCATAATCATACTAATAAATTCATCTTTGCACCACGGGCCAAAGATATTCATCAATAGTTCATCTTTGCACTACATGCCAAAGATATTCAACAACAAGTCATCTTTTGCTACACGGCAAAAGATATTTATCAATAATTGATCTTTGCACTACGAAGCCAAAGATATTCAAATCTCAAAGAAATACATAATCATTTCAGAATTTATATAAACCATAATTATAACCATATATGTTGATCAATTCACCTTTGCACTTAAGCTAAAGATATTCAATTATAAATTCAATGGTCATGATCATACCAGTCAAAAATTCAACTTTGCACTACTGGCCAAAGAGAACCTATAGTTACGATCATACCAATAAGCTACCTATCTTTACACTCAAGTCAAAGAGAAATATCTTCATTAGGGTTATAAGAATGTTATATATGATAATAAAAACAATATAATCAACATATAAATTTAATCTCAAGAGTAAGATTCATAAATCAATGATTTCATAACACCTTAATCAAAATGTTATAAATCACTTCATAATCTCATAATCTAATATTATTAATATTACCACAATATTTTAATCATTTCTTAAACTTATAAACAATTAATTCCGATTGTTTACACTTTACTAATTAATGCATTTAATCATCTTAAAATGCCAACCTCATAAGATCTCATCACCAATAACCAAAACCCTCATCAAAAAACTGCATATACCTCATATATGATTCTCAAGCCATAAAATCACATTTTCCAATTTTCTTACTTCACATAACATATTCAATTCATTTATTTATAACTAGAACATTTTCATGAAAAATATCAAATCAGTTCCAAAAATATTTCTTTTCTAGGATTTAGCATAATATAGTCCCATATTAAACATATATTTTTCTCGGAATTTTTAAAATTCATTTACTATTTTTCATATGGCCAATACTGCCGAATATTTAGACATTTATCATAAATTGTACTTTTGTCTAAAAATTCCAAAATTTACAGAGTATGCTGATGTTATATAGATGTACTCCCAATAAAAATTTCATTAATGTTAGAGTTAATCACAAGGAGTTATAAGCGGTTACTTTTAAAATAGTCTTTTCTCATAAAATCCATAACTCCTAACCTATACATCCAAAAATCGCCATTTTTGGACACAATCTACAAAACTCATCAAAATATCATTTCAAACTTTTCCAGAATTTTTTAAGGTTCAGAAAAATTTCGAAATTGAAAAACATAATAACCCTTACATACTAACGACAATATCCCTTACCTCAAAAGAAGCGATGCCGACCGGAATAACGCCAATGAACTTGCACCGTATAGCAACACTCAAGATATCAAAATACTCACAAGAATACACTTGATAATATAGAGAGAGAAATAGAGAGAAAACTTCAGTTTCTGGTGTGATTTTCAATTCTAACCTAAGCACCTATTTATAGGAAATTGCTTAGAACACCAAAGCAGAAAATTTAATATAATATTAATATATATATATATATATATAATTTTCCTTAGCCCACCTTGACCATCTGAATTCAGCCATTAACACATGTTTCATGGGGCTCACAAAACAAAAAAAAACGTTTTTCATCAAAAAAAATAAATAAAACTTCCAAAAATCAATTATTTCGGAACTTTGGAACTTCAATAATTCACAATAAATAGCCCTTTTATCAGAAAAATTCAAAACACACAACTTTCCATAGGAATTCCATTATCTACAACTTTGCAGAAGAAAGTTTTTCCAAATTCCAAACAGAAATTGACCGAAATCCACAAACGGACAATTTTACAGGCTATAATCAAATTTCGGTCAAGAATTGTGGTCCACCGACACACAAAACATGTGTTAATCATTTAATGTGACAAAAATACTCTTCCTCCTCATATACTCATATATCCCACATTCATTGTAAAAATATCACCATTAATATATTATAAAAATAATATATTTAAATAAATTATTTTATCGAAAAAAGATAAAATATTAATTTTCAACAATTGTCACATTAAAAATTTTCTCTATCTATATCCACATAAAATCAATATTTTCCTTATCATATAAATCAATAATTAATTATTCACAAATAATATTACAGATCCACAATCTCGACAACCGGGCGGTTCCCGAAAGAGAGGGCTTTCCAATAAGAATTTCTCCTTCTTGGCCTTGATTAGATGACCAAACCTCTCCTTGACGTAACTTTCTAGACATACATTGCCAATAATGCTATCTAATAATATTATCCAAATAATATGAATTATTGATCCGATAATGGGAAATCTCAGTCTTAGTGACAATTATTGAAACAACAATAATATAAAATATCAACGTAGCAATTATTGAATCAATAAAATAAAATATTGAACAAAGAATTATCGTAACAAAAATTATCATGCTTCATGAATAGTATTTGTGAATAGTAACTCGTGAATAGTAACTCATGAATAAGAACTCGTGAATAATAACTCATGAATAATAACTCGTGAATAGTAACTCATGAATAGTAACTCATGAATAGTAATTATAAGAAAAATTGAATACTTTTATTTCATAAAATTCGGGGGTCTTACATCCCATGTACGAAGGTTTCCTTGAGCACTTCCCAAAGATTCTAATTTCTAAAACAGTTTTCGACTATACCTTTATATAAGGTGTCATTATGAGGTCTCATCCACTACGGTTGGGACATGAGTCACAGATTGATATATATTTGTATCCAAACTCACAAGATATGTGTTGTTGTATTTTGCACGATAATTGTTGTAATAAAGTTGTAGTTATTTTCTGTACCATGTATTTGGCGACTCAGAATGGGTTGGATGGAATGGACTTATTTTGGGGTCGTTACACTGAATCAAATGGTTGGGTGTTATTTCATACCGAATGAGCTCAGAAAATATACCTTGCCACATAGGCAAGTCAAAATAATGTCACACAGGCAAGTCAAATGATGCCACACAGGCAAGTCAAATGATGTCACACAGGCAACTAAAATAATGCCACACAGGCAAATCACACATTGGACCGCAAATTCAAATATATGCAAATCGAATATGTGTGTTTGGCACAACATCACAAATCCGCAGAACAGAAAACTAGGGTTAACCCATACGCCTCCCACAACAAAACACCAAATGGCCCATTTACTCCAGAGCCCAAAATGGAGACGCCGTGGACTAATCACACCTCCACGGAAAGTGTCATGTCTCTCGTGCCAAGACGACATGCCTGTGGTACCCCTATAGGTGGTTATAGCTCAGGTATACCCTACGATACATTCTAACAAAAATATCATATCACAACACATGCGACATAATATACCATCAAAATAGGTATCGTGCCACAACACATGCGACATAATACCAACAAAAGGGTTCTATATGTACATGTTGAACCAAATCAAATTATAGTTACAAGATTTCAAAAAGAAGGTAACAACATGTACCGCTCTACAATTATCAAAAATAAATACTAAACATGATAACATAATTCAAAGAGTACAAATACGAGTCACATATATCAACTCCAAAATGAAACTATTATATGAATTTCACAAGAAACAATTATGTCACTACAAGAAAAACGGCTACTTCCGACGGAATATTCCGTCGAACATAGTTCTATTCCATCGTACATAAATTATTTCCAACGAAAAATCCCGTCGAAAAATCGGTCGTAAATAATCGCGTCGGAATTACGATTCGTCGAAAATTCTGTCGGATATAACGTATGTTCGACGCACTTATGTCTGACGGATATTCATCGGATATACATTATTTTCGACAGAATATTTACGACGGAAATTTCCGTCAAATCAAAGTGGGTTTATGTCCGACGGAGGTATTCTCTCGGAATTATATTATTTACGACTGAAAACTAAAATAAACCAAAAAATTATAAAAAATGCCTACTTATTAAGGTCGACGGAATGTCCGTTGGATATAGTTTAGTTACGACGTATGATATAGCTCCCCATATAGGTTCAATCCATGATATAAACAACTTCTCACCACTCCGAATTCCTCAAATGGATAGTTCTCATTCAAGAGGTGAGACATTCTGTGAGAACTACCCATTTGAGGAATTCAGAGGTGAAAGAATAACAAAATTCAAAATAAGGGACAAAACGAACAAATCAAATTTAACAAGACTGTCTCTGAAAGAGTACGGAATCCGTACCTGGATTAAGTAATGTAATACCCAAAATTTACACTCCAAATTTAACTCGTTAAATTCCTCCGTCCGAACTAATTAAACAACATAATAATAAATATATAAGTACATTCACCAAAAAAAAAATTCTTCTATCTTTAACCAGTTAATTAACTCATCTTATTATTATTATTATTATTATTATTATTATTATTATTATTATTATTATATTCTATTTTAAACAAAATATATAAACCATAATTATTAATTTAATCTCCACTGATATACTGAATTCGTGCCATTTTGTTTTACAAAAGAAATCAAAATCACAAGATGGGTGATACACATATACTTATTAAAATGACCCACTGGCCCTCTGCACTCCAATTGGTAATTTATTAAATCTCCATACTTGATGTCCAAATTTTCAAATCATACAATAAATGTATATTTTATTAATTAATATCCAACATACCACTTATATCATATACAAGTTATATAGTAATTTATACAACTTAACAAAGTATAAAATCATTTCAAAAATTTTTACTAGCTCCCTCCGTTTAAAAAAAAATAAAATTAAAAATAATAATAAAAGTAAAACTTGCAAGAATTATATGCATCTATAATATTTAGTATTAACATAGTACAATACTAGTAGCGAATAACTTATTTATTTTATTAATAAACAAAAATAATTCACACATGAATTTAATTATACTACCCATTCGGCTATTCATTGAAATCAATAAATTTGCTGACTTTTAGGATTGGTACATGTATCGATTATATATATATATATATATATATATATATATATATATATATATATATATATATATATATATATATATCCCATTTACCCTAGAAAGATAAAAGCTAAGATGATAGCATAAAGATAAAGAAAAAAGAAGAAAACACATACTTGTTTCTAGTTCTCCCTTAATTTGTCTTTTACGCCACAATCATCTCTCTCTTTCATTCAGTTAAGCGGCTGCCTCTTTGTTTTTTTTTATCAGATGAATAAAGAGTAGAGTAAAATATATAGGGTTTGTGTTTTAGTTATTTATTATCAATATTTTATTAATTCTCCTAGCTCTAATAGGATTTTAAAATCACACAATTATAAATTAGACTCACTTAATTTAAAGCCCAATTTTTACCAATTTAATTTATTCATCATTTATTAAACTTATTAGCCCAAAAATAAATGACTAGTTTGACCCAAATAAAAGACAAAGTTCAAACAATATATTTTAAAACAAAATAATTTTTATTATTCAACATTTATTTATTTCTTTATTTACCGGGTATTACAAGTTATGTAATAAATTAACTCATCCCAATATTGAAAGACAATTATAGAACAAATCTCAAATGTTGAAATAAAATGCAATGATAAATTACCTCCTAAAGACATAGATCTATGGGTAAAGGGTCAAAAAAGCTCCTGATGTTTACCGCAATGTTCCACTTGCACCCTAAACTAATTTTTTTTTTCAAAAGTACCCTTAACGTTACATTTTTGGGTCATCCGTGTCCCTGCCATTAATAAAAGACAAACGAGGTTAAAATGTGATGACGTGACAGGCTTAAATATAAAATATATTCTAAATAAAACAATATATATCATTTAATCAAAATAAAAAAACATAACATATTTACATCATTTATTCAAAATAATAAAATTCAAATTATTTTGTTAACTAATTAAATAAAATAAGTTGTATAACATATTTACATCATTTAATCAAAATACTAAAATTCAAAACATAACATATTTATATCAAATACTAATTTAAAAAATACTAAAATACTAATTTAAAAAAAATACTAAAATACTAAAAAATCAAATTAAAAAATACTAAAAATACTAAAATTCAAATTATTTTGTTAATTAATCAAAACAACAAAAATTCAAATTACATCATTAAAATACTAAAATCATAATACTAAATACTAATTGATATAAAATTTTTAAATTACTAAAATCATAATACTAAATAATATTTTTAAACTATATAAAAATTTGATGATGTAATAATCTATACATAATATATATATGTTATAAATAATATAAATAATTTGATGATGTAATAATCTATACATATATAACAATATATGTTATAATTTGATGATGTAATAATATTTTAAAAATGTATTAAAAATTCAAATTACATCATAATATTTTTAAATTGATATGATTTTAAAATTAATTTTAAAATTACTAAAATAATCATAATACTCAGCTTTTGAATTTTAAAAATATTATTTAGTATTAAGATTTTAGTAATTTAAGTTTTTTGATTAAATGATGTAAATATGTTATACAACTTATTTTATTTAATTAGTTGTTTTGATTAGTTAACAAAATAATTTGAATTTTATTATTTTGATTAAATGATGTAAATATGTTATGCTTTTTTATTTTGAATTTTAATATTTTTTATTTTGATTAAATGATATATATATTGTTTTATTTAGAATATATTTTATATTTAAGCATGTCACGTCATCACATTTTAACCCAGTTTGTCTTTTGTTAATGGCAGGGGCACGGATGACCTAAAAATATAACGTTAAGGGTACTTTTGAAAAAAAAAATTAGTTTAGGGTGCAAGTGGGACATTGGGGTAAATATTAGGGGCTTTTTTGACCCCTTTTCCCATAGATCTATCCCTTCTGATTTTTTGACCAACTTAAATTTAGCATTTGAAGAATAAATACTAAAATTAAGCAACAAAATTTCCCCTTTCAAATCAATGATGAAACCCCTTCTTGGTTACTTTGGTTAGTAGTGTAACCTAATGCAATAAAAACATAAAATATAAAATTAAAAGGAAACTGAAGAAAATGGGTCAGAAGAAAAGAAAATTATATGAATAAGAAACAAATCAAAACTGGGTCCTATAGCTAGTTGGAGTGGTAAAAATTTGAAATCCCAAAATTACATCAAAAATCACATAAAATAAATAACCCCCAAAACAAATAATTCAACATCTAAAATACCCATAAATTTCAAAACTAGGAACTAAAAAGATGAACTTTATTGCAGAAACGTTTTATTTCATTAATGTGTTGATTCATGGCCGAATACATCAAATAAATTAAGTTGGGTTTAACCTCAAGTACTCTCCAACCAATAACAAATTCAAACAAACTACAAATTTTAAATTATCAAACAAAAAAAGCCCTAATTTAGTTACCTTTTAAAAGCCAATTAGAGGTACTATCATAGACCATAGTAGCTTGTACATACTAATGAAAATCTTTTTGCCTCCTCTAAATTTAACTATTCCATTAATCTGCCTCCTTAAACTTATTAAATTACATATTTGTCTCTATCCCTATACTTATAAAAAAAAACTGCCTAGGTAGGTGTCTACATCATTTGCACGTGCGTATAGCTCCCCTCTACTTCTCATCATTAATGTATTTTATTTCCTGTATAGATTTTTTGTTCGTTATTTGGTGATTCGATTAGCGGTCCAAATTTAGCGTTAACATATGAGTTAAAAAAAGTTGGTTAGAGAAGTTATAAAAAAAATATGAGTTAAAAAAAGTTGGTTAGAGAAGTTATAAAAAAAATATAGAAGAATTAATATACACGAAGGAGGAGGTGTGAACTTCTAGTTGTGATGATTCTTTCATGAAAATAGACATGCTAACAATCAAATGAAAAGCCAACTTGGCAATATTAATACAATAACTCACAAGGAAAGAAAGGACTCCGTTCTTTTCAACAAACATATGTTAAATTACGTTCTTTTTTACAAAATAAAGATTATTCATGAGAGTATTATGGTAATTGTTAACGCCAGGATCTTTCTCCACGTCCCAATCACGTAAGACGTCCTGATCCTGCAGCACAAAGAAACACAATCAACACTCGAAGCTTGACGCGGTTTCAGTTGGGGATAGCTCAAAGTGAGAATTAGTAAGTGTTCACAAAGTTAACAATGGAGAAATGTATGGTCTAGTGTATTGAGAGAGATAATAATTCTCAGTTGTGTGTGTATGGGAGAATATGAATAATCAATATATGTGAGAACGTAACTCTATACGATGGCTTCCTTGCTAGGTTATACTATCCCTGCTTGGATTACTGCGCCACCCACTATCACCTGACACCTCCTCTGACCTGATGGGCTCTGCCGACTGTATAAGGTTTATCCACTGCTTTTGGCCACTGTTTTCTACCGCCGGCCGGCTATGATCCCATCCACATTAATGCATGGCAGGAACCTTGGTCAACCGTCATGCTTTTTCATCATCACAAGTCAAAGTAACAGATATTAAAATATCTAATGGGTCAATCCACTGGACCGACCCGGCTTTAAAGATTAAAACGGATACAATATGGTGACTGGGCCCAATGGTTTTAACGGATTAAAAATAAAGGCCCAATGGATTCTTCATGTGAGTAGGCCCAATGTACCCGGCCCAAAAATAGGAAATATCACGACCCAACATTGCCCCCTAGTTTTTTTGTTAAACAGAATGTTTAATAGAAAACTATGAATGGCCCAAGATAATTTAATAAAGGTCCATAGTGAGATATAATTGAAGTGTATCCAATCGTTATTCACGAAATAAAAGGAGAAGAGGATGGAGGCCCAAATCAGAAAAACCCTATTTAATAGATACACGGACCCAGGACCGACCCTTCTTCCATTCAAATTCCAAATCATCAATAGCATTTAATGAGCCGGCCTTGAACACCGTGTAACCGTCAGTATAAAAGGTAACTTTATCAACTTTGACAGTTTTACCTGCTCATTTGAATTTCGAGCGCTTACGAACTCTCGACTTCTTACGAACTTTCTCCTTTCTTTCTTTTCGCAATAATCAACAATGGCTTCCTGGATTCTCGCATGGTTCTTCCATATTGGTAACCCCACTCACCATTTTGTTCCACCAAACCCTACCATCATTTGCTTTCATGAAGGAGCCTCGACACTGAACCCAAAAGTGTCGAAATCTGATAAGAACCCTCTCCCCATAAATCCCAAAACCCCCTCCGAATACTACAGGAATACTGAGCGATTCTCGCACGCAAACACTCCCTCGATCGTCACGGAAATTTGGCGAATCAAGAGGATTCGGTCCGATACCACATCCCGGATACCAGCACGCAGTAGGGTTCCTAGATCCGGTGAGAAGATGTACCAACGGGCCGGAAGGTTGAATGGTAGTTCTGTGACTTCACTTGGAGAAGGGGGGTTCGTTTCCCTCTGCATATCTTCATAGTAACCCTGCTGGGGTTTCTGGGGGTAGGGCTCGCTCAACTAGTACCGAACTCGTACATTCACATCTTGGCCTTCGTGGCCCTCTGCCATGAATTGGGCGTGGAGCCCTCCCTGGACTCCTTCTTTACGATATACAAAATAGTACAATCCAGGGAGAAGGGGTTCAAGGCCATTAGCAAACATTCTTCGAAGTCAGGAGAGAAGTTCGAGAGGCGTTCGCTGGAAAACACGCCTTGAGCAACAATTTGGCATGAAAAATGGTTCTACGTCAAAAGCCCCAAATCTCTTCTCTACCGAATCGGGCCATCAAGAGAAGATCTCTCGCTAATTTTGGAGACATTTCAAGAAAGAGAAATGGAAATGATGGAACTTTTGACAATTTCCCCGAGGAGGAGTGGAAGTACGGACTCTCTCTCGAAAGAAAGCATGGTTATACGACCATAAATGTAAAGTATCGGTCTATTTTTTATATGTATCTGAATTTTTTGAAAATGCTTTTATGATGTGGATTCTAACACGAGTTGTATTGGTTATCAAAGATCTTTGATCAAACCGAGCTCTTTAGAGATAAAAGAGCTCGAAGATTTTTAATCCGGAAGCCTTCGAAGTCGTTGAAACTCAGCAAAGAAGTCTGCTCCGGCCGAACCAATCCGGGAAACATGTGATGCAGATTTAATTCCAAACCGATGAACCGAAGCGAAGAAGTTCTCGTTTGGAAGAGACTCTCCGCCCTCGCCCGAAGAGAGGGCAATCGAAAACCCGAACAACACCCTTTCCAACCCCTTCCGGTTACCCCGAAATCGAGCCAACCACCACGTCTGGTCCCCGACGAGGAGGCCTACTCGATCGTCTCGATCGAAGAAGCATCCTCCGCACCAAAAAGTGAGAAGCAAGATAACGCCTCGATTCGCCAAGAGCTTAGGGTGCCCCATCTTCGATCATACCCCCTTTCGTCACTTTTGTAGAAATACTGATTAAGCGAAGAAGGTGATCGAGATGAAGTTGTCCAAACCCCTGCCCGGGAAGAGAAGCGAACACTGACAAAGCCACCCAAGCTCTGCATCGGTCAGTCCTCTACAAGAACCCAGTCCAAACAAATCTCCCTCTCCCGAGACCGTGTACGCTGAACCTGAACCTACTCCTCCCGAAAGCAACCAGCTCCTTCCCCGAAAAGGTCAAGACCTTCGCCAGAACGAGCAGGTCCTTCGTGTCGTATTATCATGCCGAGGCCGTGGGATCTCCGACTATGTGGCCTAGATTCAATGCTAACTTTCCGTTCGACCTATTCGGGGCCTTCGTAAGGAACGCTGACGATCATAGGTTCAGTGATCACACGGACGGGAATTTGCTCGATGAAGGGATGAGCTATTTGGCTAAGGTAAATAATCATTCCTTTATTTTTCTGTCTTTCTGTCCATAATTGTATATCTGGATACTGGCTTGAGTACTGTTCTGAACATATGCAGGCTAATGTTGTCTTTGGACGTTTGCGTCCAAGACATATAAATGGGGAAGCCGAGGAAGATTTCATGCGACAAGAGATCAATATGCTGAGATCGACCTTGGCTCGAGAAAGGGCCGATCGAGAAGACTCTCTTCAAGTCATCGATGGCCTCCAACGAGACTTGGATAGAGCTAAGATGGATTTGAGGACGTCGGCGATGAAGTAAGGGCCAATGAAGAGATAGGTTGGCGCCTCAAGCTAGCCAACAAAATTTAACCGATCTGAGCCGAACGCTTTGAGTCAAGAAAACACATTGATGAGGGCAAAAATGAGGAGTTTTCTTCTTGACCAACCAAGCTTCGGCTATTCAACTTGGCGAGGCTCAATCAAAGGCCTAGGATGAAGGACGGAGACACAAGAACAAACGCCACAAGCTTCGTCTTAAAATAAAGGATCTTGAGGGAAGGGGTCCTCTTCGACCAGAAGAGCTCGTAAAGCGAATCACAGTGAGAATATAGGGACTCGGGCATTTAGCTTAACGTCGAGATCATGAAAAATCTACTCTAAGGCTACGAAGACCGCCGAGAGAGAGGCAAAGAAAAAACTGCTCACGCTTCAACTGACCCAACTCTACTCAACTCCGAGACGAAGGGTGGTGCCTAGGTGTTCTTCCCCTGCTTTCATTCTGACTTATGTAAAAATTTATCTGTTTAAACATTTTACGTTTCTATATTAGTGTATTTTTGTTCATGAATGAATAGGTCAAATGAATGTTTTAGTTTTCCGACGAATTTGCAATTTCTTTAATTGTGAACTATGTTCTCGCTTAGTTTCTTGTCAATAATTCAATATCGATAAAATGAACCTAAATGAAGAATCGCTTAAGATATATAATAGTTAATGTATGAGACGAAGGAATTGAATTTCATGGATGTGATTTAACTTAACCGAAATGTAAAGGATCTAATTCAAACACTTGAGGATTTAACTCAAATTGTTAATTAACAATTAAGCATGTCATATAACAGATAAAGTGATGTTTAAAGAACGAGGCATTCCGAACTCAACACTTAAATAAAATAAAGTACCACATACTCATCGGTTCCGAAATGTGAGATCGGTCATTTGTTTACCACTCGGGGTGAAACAATTATATGAAAACCAAGATATAAGGATCAAGATATAAGGACCAAGACATAAGGACCAATTGTGACCATTGATTTACCACCCTGGTAAAATCAATATAGGATCCTTCGTCTACCACTCGGGGTAGAACGACAAATGGGCTGCCATCGAATGGCCAGCAAGTCCTACCATTCCTCCTTACACCATAGTGACCATAGGACAAAATAGGACCAGGACCAATAGTGACCATTGATTTACCACCCTGGTAAAATCAATATAGGATCCTTCGCTCACCACTGGGGTAGAACGACAAATGGGTCGCCATCGAATGGCCAGCAAGTCCTACCATTCCTCCTTACACCATAGTGACCATAGGACAAAATAGGACCAAGACCAATAGTGACCATTGATTTACCACCCAGATAAAATCAATATAGGATCCTTCGTCTACCACTCGGGGTAGAACGACAAATGGGCTGCCATCGAATGGCCAGCAAGTCCTACCATTCCTCCTTACACCATAGTGACCATAGGACAAAATAGGACCAAGACCAATAGTGACCATTGATTTACCACCGGTAAAATCAATATAGGATCCTTCGCTCACCACTCACGTCCGGGTAGAACGACAAATGGGCTGCCATCGAATGGCCTGCAAATCCTACCATTCCTCCTTACACCATAGTGACCATAGGACAAAATAGGACCAAGACCAATAGTGACCATTGATTTACCACCCTGGTAAAATCAATATAGGATCCTTCGTCTACCACTCGGGGTAGAACGACAAATGGGCTGCCATCGAATGGCCAGCAAGTCCTACCATTCCTCCTTACACCATAGTGACCATAGGACAAAATAGGACCAAGACCAATAGTGACCATTGATTTATCACCCTGGTAAAATCAATATAGGATCCTTCGTCTACCACTCGGGGTAGAACGACAAATGGGCTGCCATCGAATGGCCAGCAAATCCTACCATTCCTCCTTACACCATAGTGACCATAGGACAAAATAGGACCAAGACCATTAGTGACCATTGATTTACCACCTGGTAAAATCAATATAGGATCCTTCGCTCACCACTCGGGTAGAACGACAAATGAAATCGCCATCGAATGGCCAACAAGTCCTACCATTCCTCCTTACACCATAGTGACCATAGGACAAAATAGGACCAAGACCAATAGTGAAAAAGTGTCTTTTTATTGATAATGAACAATAATATACGAGACTTCATGAATTAACTTGATCTTTATTGAAAGTATTTCAAGCTTCGCCAAATACGTGCCAAGTGTTTTTGATTTGAACCATCTAATGCCCTTAACCTAGAAGTGCTGGTTTGGATACTTGATCACCTCATATGGTCCTTCCCATTTTGGCATTAACTTTCCCGTGTTTTGAGGTGTAAAAGCTTGGCCACTCGAGGATTTAAGTCTCCTACTTCGAATCTGCGACTTGACTCCTTTGTTATAATGCTTAGCTACTCTTCGTTGATAAGCGACCAATTTAAGTAAAGCAACCTCTCTAACTTCTTCTAAAGAGATTCAAATTGGCCTTCATCCCTTCGTCATTGCATATTTCTTTGTATTGATCGACCAAGACTTGGAGATCCGATTTCGACAGGGACTAAGGCATCAATACCATATGCCACTCGAAAGGGTGAATCCCCAGTGGTAGTCCTTGGTGTAGTCCGGTAAGTCCACAACACGGCGAAAGCGACTCCTCGGCCATCTTCCTTTAGCTTCATCTAGTCTGCGCTTGATCCTGCTTCAAAGTCATTCTGTTGGTCACCTCAATTGGCCATTTGACTGTGGATGAGCCACAGTCAAATTTTGATCCCACGAACTGACGTCCGTTGTCCGATATTAATACTCTAGGGATCCCGGCGAAACACTACGGACTCTTTTATGAACTTCAAACATTCTTGCTTCGTAATTAACCAAGTGGCTTCGCCTCTACCCACTTAGTCATGTAATCAATAAGAACTATGACAAAGCTAACTCGACCTTTAGCTTTAGGCAATGGACCCAATATATCTACCCCCCATAAATGTGAAGGGTATAGGAGATAAAATCGAGTATAGCTCTTCCGTGGGCGATATGAGATCGATTGCTGAGTTGGCACTTTTCACATTTTTGACATACTCAGTAGCTTCCTTGAAAATTGTAGGCCAATAATATCCTTGTCGAAGTACTTTGTAAGCCAAAGATTTAGCGACCATATGATCACCGCAAATGCCCTCGTGAACTTCCCCAAGAGCATATTCCGCCTCGGATGGGACCAGGCACTTCAGTAATGGTGAAGAAAAGGCCAATCGATAAAGATCCCCATCAATAAGAACAAAGTTGGCGCTCTTGTATTTGATCTTCTTTGCTAACATCTGATCCGAAGGAAGGACGCCATCTGCCAAATACTCGATGTACGGGGTCATCCAGCAGTTAGATCGCTCGATACACATCACTGCTTCATGCTGAACACTTGGCTGTTGCAGAACTTCCAAGTAAACTGATCCGTTAAAAACATCTGCATCCGTAGTAGCCAATTTCGACAATGCATCGGCGATAGAATTGTCATTACGCTCTATGCCCTGAAATTCGTACGAAGCGAAATACTGAAGTCGGTCCTTTAACTCCGCCAAATACTTGATCATCCGATTTCCACGAGCTTCATAGTCCCCGATAGGCGCTGACAACCAATGAGAGTCATCAGTAGATGATAAGGTTCCTGACTCTAAACTCTTTGCCAATCGAACACCCGCTTAGCACCGCTTCATACTTTCGGCCGTTGTTTGTCGCTTTAAATCCAAATCGATGGCTCGTTGAACTTTGAACCCGTCCGGACTTGTCAAGATAATTCTCGCCCCACTAATGAGGTAGGGTAGAGGAACCATCTGCATATAGAGTCCAAACATTCTCTCTCGTTGAAGAATCGCAATCGCTCGACGGACGATTCAAATTTTCGGTAATTCGGCATCTCGCTTCGGTGAACGAACATTCTACTTATGAAATCGGCCAAAGCTTGGCCTTTGATAGCGGTTCGTGGATGGTATTCGATGAAAAAGCGTGATAACTCCATTGTCCACGCCGCTAACCTTCCCGAAACTTCGGGCTTGCCCATCACCTTCTTCAATCACCGATCCGTAGACAAACCAGAGTCGACCTTGAAAATATCGCCAAGCTTTCTCTAGCAATTATCAAGGCGAAGGCAAATTTCTCAACATTTGGATACTGGTTTCAACATCTCGCAGGACGTGATCGACATAATAGGCCGGATCTTTGTCTTCCACCGATCTCCCGAACCAAAGATCGCTTCCAACCGCTTAACGAACTTGCCGCCAGATCTGAGATATAAGGTCTCTGCTGAATGGGTTTCACCAATAAAGGAGTCAGAAGAAAGATACGCCTTTATGCTCTGAAGGCGTGTTCACACTGAAGTCCACCGGACGCCTTCGCATTCTTGACCCCTTTCAATGTATCAAAGAAAGGAAGGCACCTCTCTGCGCAGATTGGCGACGAACCTCCTTAATGCCGCATCTCGCCAATCGACGTTGGACGTCTTTAAATGACTGAGGAGTCTTCATGTCAAGAATGGCCTGAATCTTCTCTTTGCTTTAACAGGACCGCCATGGCTCTATCTGCTTCGTCCGCCATCTTCGCCAACTTGGCAGCTCTATCCTCCTGGCTACTTCTATGATAAATCTTGGTTGGTGAGCCTTCCACCTGTCCTCGACCATGATCTCGCTCCTCATTCGCATCGAAAACCAATCTTCGTCTGGCCCCGCCAGGAATCTTCGGACGGAGATCCCCTGAATTATGCTTAGAAGCCGTGCTCTCGTGAGCACTCTTGGAAGGACCCAGACGATCCTTCACCGAAACACGAGGCAGTGACGAGCTAACAGCCATCGTCTGCCCTTCTGGTGTACCATCCCTACTCCTCATCATCTTCCGAAGTAGGTTAAACGATTGTGATTGAAAATTTTAATGACACTAGAACTCAAAACCCTCCTTCTAGCGCCAATGTTAACGCCAGGATCTTTCTCCACGTCCCAATCACGTAAGACGTCCTGATCCTGCACAGTAAACACAGTCAACACCGAAAGCTTGACGGCGGTTCCGTCGGGGGATAGCTCAGGCGTGAGAATTAGTACGTGTTCACAAAGTTAACAATGGAGGAATGTATGGTCTAGTGTATTGAGAGAGATAATAATTCTCAGTTGTGTGTGTATGGGAGAATATGAATAATCAATATATGTGAGAACGTACCTCTATACGATGGCTTCCTTGCTAGGTTATACTATCCCTGCTTGGATTACTGCGCCACCCACTATCACCTGACACCTCCTCTGACCTGATGGGCTCTGCCGACTGTATAAGGTTTATCCACTGCTTTTGGCCACTGTTTTCTACCGCCGGCCGGCTATGATCCCATCCACATTAATGCATGGCAGGAACCTTGGTCAACCGTCATGTTTTTTCATCATCACAAGTCAAAATAATGATATTAAAATATCTAATGGGTTGATCCACCTGGACCGAATTCGACTTTAAAAAGATTAAAACGGATACAATATGGTGACTGGGCCCAATGGTTTTAACGGATTTAAAAATAAAGGTCCAATGGATTCTTCATGTGAGTAGACTCAATATATCTGGTCCAAAAATAGGAAATATCACGACCCAACAGTAATCTTGGGTAGTGTGGATTGAGACTTAATTCGAGCTTGTGGTTGGATTGGACCGAGTCACTACAATAATTTTTTTAAATAGTCATTACAATAATTTTATTTGATTTCAAAATAGAAGAACAAATAGAACACGAATTCGAAACTGACGGTAGTTTACCATAAGTGCCCAACTTTCTACGTTTCTCCTTGTTTCCATCCACAGCAAAATGTCATTTGATGGGAGATCTTTTAAACTATGAGAGGACACTGTTATACTTGTAATAATAGTGATATTTAATATATATATAATTAATGACAAAGTTAAGTAAAATAGAATTAGAAAACAAAAATTAAGTCACTTTCTGGAAATATGAAATAGATAAATTCGAATCCTTTAAATTCACAAAGTCTCCTTAAAGCAAATTTATTCCTTCACTGGTGCAAAAGGATTAATTGAATAATTACTTTCCAAGATAAAACAGATTTCCAGTTCTTAATTAGAAGCACTTCAAAAATTAAGAACACTTCGAACACAATTCTATGTTATGTACTAAACTGAATGAATAGTAATGATGCATACATGAAGAAAAACTGGGAAAATTTATCGCATGAGGTTGTAACACTTTAGGCGAAAATGAAATTGCTTTGCGAAATCGGATTTTAAAGAAATGCAAGCAGAAAAATTACTTTTGTTCTTTTAGCGCGTCCAGATGGCGGTTTATTAGTTAGTATATGATCGTTGGCGTGCAAAACCGTTGGCAAAACTACTTAGTATCATGATAATAACTTTAACAAAATCTGATAATTCATTAAACAGATTTTGTCCAAAAAATATATATATCACGACCTACCTGCCCGAACCCGAACTCGGCTAGACGGCGCGCGTGTAGGTTTCCAAGCCTTGGCTAGGTCCTCTCTCTTCCACAAAAGTGGGGTCCCCTTGGGGCCCTTCCCATTGAGCAAACATCTCATATATATGTTTTTCATTTTTCCCTCTAATGTCCTATGTGAGACTTTCGCAATTTACAACATTTCAAGTAGGTGACTTTAGAGTCAATTTTCTCATCCAATTCTTAATGGATTTAAACACATAAATATACCACGTTATACTCCTCACGGAGAAGAACACATAGGTGCATGGACCCGACATTTTCAGAGTGTAGGTCTCTCATTAAATTTAACCTCAAAATGCTCTCTAATATTTAATATTTCAAACTCATTTTCAACCGACACTAAATTATGTAATGTAAATAATAAGGAATGGATTGGACTTTTTATCCTTCTTTTTCACCCTCTAAATTGGGATTTGGTAAGTAACAACAATTATTATTCAAATGAGACATAAGGTCTATATAACCCGTAATTGTTTTCTTTATTATTCTTTACAAGAATCTTTATAAAATAATATTAAGAAGAAAATAAACAACTGAAAAGATTGTGGGTAAAGACATAGTTATTAATATAAATATTGAGGCTTGTGTTACTCTTGTTGGGATATTTCACTTAGGGGAATTTCATATTGGATAGATTCAATAGTATAGAATGGTTAATAAATATGATAGAGTTTTAACATATATTGGTGTGACGTATTGATGGGGTTAGATGATGGATCACACAAATATTTCACTACAAGTGATATCAATGTTCATGGTTAGATGACCAATTGTTGGGGGAGGACCGAAGAGCCCGCGCGTCACATGTTCGTACACAACTTAGGTTTTGGGTCTATTTATATATATTATTCTTTCGCTCTTTTATTATTTTTTCGATCCAGAATTCCAACTTACTCGTAATATCCTAACAATTCCCTCATTTTCGATATTAAACTAAGAATTTAATTATTATGTTATCGATATTAAACTAAGGAATTATACATTTTATGATACATATAGATAATTAAATATATCTTTAAAATTTTAGTAAAATTCAATTTGAACCCCAAACTTTTCGTCGAAATCGATTTGCATCTTAAACTAAATTTTAGATTAAATGTATCCTAAACTTAAACCCATACAATTAAATGCACCTTCAGTTCGTTTTTTCGGTCAAATCTTCACCAGAAGTAAAAAGTAAAAAAAAAATCTGAATTAAAGAAAACCTTTAGAATAAAAAGTAAAGTAAAAAAACAAGCGAAAAGTTTAATTGATGTCATCAAACTTCTACTGAAAATTTGGCCGGAAAAAGCGGAAAGTACATTTAATTGTTTGAGTTTAAGTTTAAGATGCATTTAATCTAAAATCTTATTTAAGGTGCAAATCAATTTTCGAAAAATATATATGGAGTGCAAATCGGATTTTAATCTTAAAATTTTGTACTCCATAGAAACAGAAGTAGTATAAGTGGCGCTTGGCAGTGAGATAAAATATTTTAAATTCAACTTTTTCAAAAGTGCTATTGTGAGAAAATTAAAATAGTGTATTGTTACACCATTGTAAATAAATAAAAGACAAAACTATATATAAATATTGAAGGAATTTTAATTTAATTTTCATTCAGCAATTTAAGATCATGTTTTTAAGCTCTGATTATATCAAAAATATAATTTTTTTAAAATAAGTCTACTATCACATAAAATCGCTCATTAAAATAATTTGAGTGTATGCGAACGATATGTGAGCGATTTTATATGATAGTAGACTTACTGTTTTTTTTAACTTCTATTAAAAAAAGGTTTAAAACCTAAAACTCTCTCATTAAAATTATTGTCGAATACTTATCACCTTTAATAAGAAGTTAATTTTAATTTTAAAAAAATTCTAAACTTTTAACCTCTCCCGTTAACTCAAGCTATATGGGTCAACGGATCCATAACACATCAATGAGTATTGAGTCACTTTCATAGAGCGGGCACCCATTCTGTCCCATTTTTATAGGAGTATTACCCAAAAGGTTCGTTGACTTGGACTTTGAATACAATGCTCATGTAATAAATTGTGAATAAAAAAAATTCTTTCATTAATCATATTGAAGTTTAGTTAGGTACATAGGAAGCTGCTGGGAAAGATTTAAAAGACCCCATATGTATTTTATTTATATATTATATTGTACTATGATGTCGATGAAATTTGTCATTTTCATTTTACTTTTTATTTCAACCCCACCGTTACAAATCTTTTGTGGATAAATCAATGCGAGAAATTTAAAATTTTTTAAAAAATGTAGTTATTAATATTATATTTTAGAGCATAAAAAATATTTACTTTTAATTTCTCAATTAAATATTCTATCCACATCATAAATATATATTTTGTTGGCAATACAAATTTTATATTCATGAATATATAAAATTTTGTTAAACGGGTGAAAATTAGTGAAAGGGTTTATTGACCATGTAATTTTGAGATTGAGAAATAATATATGTTGTAAATGTTTTCATGTGATTGTTTAATATTAATTAACTCATTCCAAAATATAAAACATTACTTTTAGCAATTTTTAGAGCGGATCATTTTAGTGCATGGACTAAAAACACTTTTAAATTGAAAATAAAAACATTTTAGTGTGTGTTAGTGTCTTAAAACACTTTTAAATTATAGAAATTTGGATTAAATTGAAAATTTTGTGTTTTTGCCTAAATCACTATCACTGTTGATAAAATTATAAAGTACAAATTATTCTTAAATTTTCATTAATATTTTTAAATTTTAAATTTTAAAATATTTTATTTTACTGTATGACAACGCGCCAAACAGACACTTGCAAGTTGCATCCAGATCGTTGACAAAGAGACGTACACTGAGAGTAACTTAACCCATCCAGATCTTGCCACGTAAGAATAATCACAACGGTTGAGAAGTCAAGTTCTGCCTGTGAAAACAAGAACAAAAACAAAAACGAAATCGAAATCAAAAAGAAAAAGAAAAAGGGAATATGCTATCCAAGATACCAAGACCAAAGAGTCTCCGAAGGACATAAATATGCATTCACTCCTCCTACTTCTCCCCCACACCACTCCTCTCTCTCTCTCTCTCTCTCTCTCTCTACAATCTCATCAATCTTTATATCTGTATCTATAGATACAAAGATACATACATATATAATATGTACGATTATACGTGTGTGTATATATATATAATGTAAAATACAGCTTAATCATCTTCTGCCATCTATTTGATTATTATCAACAAGTCCGGTGCTTGCTTATCAGTTCTTTGCCTGCCCCTTTTAAGGTGAGATAAAATGCTCTTCAATTTTCTGATTCTTATAGCTAGTATGTCTTTAGAATATGCATGGTGTGTGAGTAGTTTATATTTACGTAGTAAAAAAAACTAGATTTGTTCTAGTAAAAAGTGAAAGTGGTGGTGAGGGGGGGGGCAAGCATATATATAATTAGTATGTAAGAAATGAAAGGTTATATATATATATATATATATGATTATATATAATTTGTTTTTTTTTATCTTTTTACCGTGGAAAAAAATATACCCTTATGAAGAACAAAATTTGTTTTCGATTTTCTAAATGGAAGATGAATGGATTGTTTCTTCGAAATTTTTTATGTGGTAGGAGTTCAATTCATATAATTTCTGGATTTTATTCAGCTTCAATAATACACTTTCTCTGTTCATGGGACTTGCTAAATTCAATTGCACTCGCATGCATGTTTTCGTATATATATGTTAGTTGAAAAGTTTTTCTCTTTTCATTTTGATATTTTACAAGTAAAATTTAATATTTTCTATTTTTTTAATGAAATTTTTAGTTATTTGCTATGAACTTTGTACTTTTGATGAGTATATATATATATATACAAAAGCTTGTCTTTGACCTTTTCCACCAAAGAGTGGTGCATAGTTAATACTCCATTAGAATAGGGGAAGCAAGATCCAAAACATGTTTAGTCAAATTTTGACTTCTTTGTGTATGCGTGTCTACATATACACCTAAGTTTTCTATCCCACATGCATGCATTAAATTAAATACACACTACAAGTCAAAGAGAATCTCTATCAATCCATTTTATTGTAATTTAGGGCTACAGCTGTTATTTAGTGTTGTTATTATAACAATAGTTATTTATGAATTTATTTTACTTCTTATAATGCCATCATGTATTGTTTTTATATGCTTCTCCAAGATGTCATATTCAATAAATATCATAGTCATAGAGGTCATAGTTTGGGTCACCATCTTTGAATTACCTTAAAAAGAGGTTTCCCAACTCTTTAGGAATAACTAACCTACCTTTTTCTTATATTCAAATGTACTTTGTCTTATAATAAATACTATTATTTATGGGTATTATATATTGCTTTTGTTCCAAAATTATATATATATATATACACACCTTTAGAAATCTAATTTTAAATTGTAAAGTGACGTAAAACTTTTAACATATTATTTCGTACTTATATTTCAGACAAATCGAGTAAAAAGTCGTAGTCTTAGAAGTGTTTATCTAGCTTGATACATATATATAGTATAAGATTGCAAAAATACGTAATTAAAAATAATTGTTTTGTATTTGTTTCCAAGACTTTGGTGGAGAATTAAGTAGTAATAACTAGTTGCTTTTCAGATATTTTTAAGATGCTGTTATATACACACCCCACTGATAGTACCATATACTCCATATCCCAATATGATTTAACACAATCAAGAATTGATCAACTGCTCTGTATCAAGTAACCCTTTTCCTAGAATTGTTATAAGAATCAATAAATATTGACCTATATATTAACAATTCTCTTCTCTGTTCTATGCTTTTTGCAGGACTGGTAAAATCTTGAGTAGGGCTAATAATATAATGGCTAGAGAACAACTGGAAGTGCTTAATGCACTTGATGTGGCCAAAACCCAATTGTATCACTTCACAGCAATAGTCATTGCTGGAATGGGATTCTTCACAGATGCATATGACTTGTTCTGCATATCTCTTGTCACTAAATTACTAGGCCGCATATACTACCACGAAGATGGCTACCCCAAGCCAGGAACTCTGCCTCCAAATGTCTCGGCCGCGGTCAATGGCGTCGCGTTTTGTGGCACTCTTGCTGGCCAGCTCTTCTTTGGGTGGCTTGGTGACAAAATGGGCCGGAAAAGAGTCTATGGCATGACACTTATGATCATGGTCATTTGCTCCATCGCCTCGGGCCTTTCCTTTGGCAAAGACCCAAAATCTGTCATGGTTACATTGTGCTTTTTTCGCTTCTGGTTAGGTTTTGGGATAGGCGGTGACTACCCACTTTCAGCCACCATTATGTCCGAATACGCCAACAAAAAGACGCGTGGGGCGTTCATTGCAGCAGTGTTTGCTATGCAGGGATTTGGAATTATGGCTGGTGGGGTGTTTGCAATCATTGTTTCAGCGGCTTTTAAGGCTAGTTATCGAGCTCCTGCATATGAAGATGATGCACTTGGCTCTACTGTCTCGCAAGCTGATTACCTTTGGCGCATAATTCTAATGTTTGGAGCAATTCCTGCCGCATTGACTTATTACTGGCGCATGAAAATGCCCGAAACTGCTCGTTACACAGCCTTAGTGGCCAAAAATGCAAAACAGGCAGCTGCCGATATGTCAAAAGTATTGCAAGTGGAAATCGAAGCAGAACAAGAAAAGGTTGCATCAACTACTGAGCCAAAGGGTGCTTTTGGTTTGTTTTCAAAGGAATTTCTTCGTCGACATGGTTTACATTTGCTTGGAACAACTACTACATGGTTCTTGTTGGACATCGCGTTTTATAGCCAGAATCTTTTCCAAAAGGACATTTTTAGCGCTATTGGTTGGCTTCCCAAAGCCAAAACTATGAACGCAATTGAAGAGGTTTACAAAATAGCAAGGGCTCAAACACTCATTGCTCTTTGCAGTACTGTCCCTGGCTATTGGTTTACCGTGGCATTTATTGATAAAATGGGGAGATTTGCCATTCAATTGATGGGGTTCTTTTTCATGACAGTGTTTATGTTTGCTCTGGCTATTCCATACGATCACTGGACTCATAAGGAAAACAGAATTGGATTTGTGATTATGTACTCTTTGACATTTTTCTTTGCAAATTTTGGTCCTAACGCAACGACATTTGTTGTCCCTGCTGAGATTTTCCCTGCTAGGCTACGGTCAACGTGCCATGGTATATCTGCAGCATCTGGAAAGGCCGGGGCAATGGTAGGGGCATTCGGGTTTTTGTATGCAGCTCAGAGCAAGGACAGGACTCTGACTGATAAAGGGTATCCTCCAGGTATTGGAGTGAAGAACTCGCTTATACTTCTCGGCGTGGTTAACTTCTTAGGGATGATGTTTACGTTTTTGGTGCCCGAATCGAAGGGAAAATCATTGGAGGAAATGTCTAGGGAAAATGAAGAGGAAATGGAAATGGAAATGGAGTCTAGGCCTCCGGTTGGTAATGACACTAGGACAGTTCCAGTTTAATTATGTGGTTATGTATATATTATATGCTCCGGGGTACTTGAGTTTGTATGTTCTTGAGCACGTAGCTTGGAATGAAATAAGCTCTTCCTGGTCTGCTTATTGTTGAAGTCATTCCATCATTTGGTGGTAAGATAAATTATACTATGTTGAATTTGAAATGAGTACTGCTATAAATTTATGATAAATTTATTACGTCGAATTACAATTGCAAAACTTTTTGATACATAGAATTGAAAGAATTAAGGTCACACTTATTACACATCTCTCTAACAAAATTATCATTAATACTTATCTACGTAAATGACAATCAAAAAGTAACATAAACATTCGGAATATATATCATTTTACACTTGAAATCTATGAGAAATCAGAAGTTAAAACAGATTTTTTTGAAAACTTGTTTACTGGAAATTCTTCAATTTGGACCCTAAACTTTAATCATAAAAGTGATTTGCACCCTAAATTTTATTAGTGCATTGAAACTCAAAATTTAGGGTGTATTTAATTCAAAAAAAAGTTTGGGGTGCAAATCGATTTTTGCGTTAAAGTCGATAATGTGAATTTGGAATTTAGTCGGAAACCTACAATGTAGACCGATCTTATAACGGTCACAGGTAGGGGTGAGCATGGTGCGGTTTGAAGTCCAAACTGCACCCGAAACCGCTTAGGTGCGGTTTGAAAATTTTAAAACCGCACACGAAACCGCTTGTGATTGGTGCGGTGCGATTTTAAAGTGTGCGGTGCGGTTTTAATTGATGCGGTTTCAGTTCCAAAACCAATTAAAACACCAAAAAAGTCTAAACTTCAATAAAATTTAACATAAAACTTACATCGAGCAATTAACTTAGTGACAGAGTCAGCAATGAGAATTATATCAAGCATAAAACCAAAGTTCCTTCAGCCAAACATGTCAAATTCACCATCAAATCATAGAACAGTGAGACACGTAAAATAGTTTTAGTTTATAATAAAGAAATGATGCTTTAAAACTAAAACATACGCTATATAAAACAACGGAGACCATATATTGATAACAAGCAAAAAAGTTTATCTAATTCTCCAAAAATTAAAAGTATATACCGGAGATAGAATGAAATTCTATTTTATATATTGCAGGGAGGACTTTTAGATTATAATCCTAACTATACCTAATTTGAAAAATAATCTATTAGACTATTACTATTATAGCATTGGCCTTAACCAATGCATCAAGAGCTCGAACCAATGAATTTGACCCCTCAGCTATAAGCCCCTCCAATAACGCACCAAACAAATTCGAAATTCCAAAACTCAACTGCTTAATTTTTGACTCTATAACCTCTAACCATTTTCTTTCAATTGGTGAAAAAATGACAATGCAAGACTAGAATTTTTTCTGAGCGTGTTCAAGTGAAAAGTAACTTTAGAATTTATTAGAGATAATACATACATACACACACATGGTGCAGTTTCGGTTTTATGTGTACGGTTTTGGCTAGTAACCAAACCGGAACCGTAAATTTGGTTATTCAATCCACCTAAAACCGTCACATACGCCGGAACCGTTGGTGCGATTATAATTGGTGCGGTTTGTGCGATTTTTGGTGCGATTTCGATTCCAATTTGATTACTTGCTCAGCCCTAGCTATAGGTAAATTAACTAAACTGGGAGGACTAAATTTTTGACCAATATCCTCTCGGAAGTTATACATGGAAGGGAGAAAAGGGAAAGAGTTTTTATGTAAATTAATTTTGGCCAAGCTTAAATTTACATATATGTATATATATCACTTTCTTAAGAAAAAATTGGCTAAAATTTAGAATCCAAGGGAACATTTAAGACACCATACATTTTAATTTATATAAGTTTATTTTCACTAGGTAAAGGATACCATAATAATCATACATTTTAATTTATATAAGTGTTTTTTCCCCCTTTTTTTAATGGCTTCATTCATGCATCCACTAGAAAAGAAAAATAGTGATATCTAAAAGATTGAATGATGACTTATGACTGATGACAAGAGAAGCACAAGGAGAAGGAGAAAATAAATTAAGTCCCATAACAAACAACTTTTCACTTGTTTGATGAGACATTTTGGAAATTACAACTTTTAGAGAATAAATATTCCGGTAAATCTAGGTTCTAATTTACAATATTTTTTGGGCTTGGCCCTAAACTTGAATTTGAGACATGAAACTTGGATTCGTCAAATTTTGTAGGTACATCAAGATTTGTTCATGAAATAATTAGGCGATATTCCCTTTGTTGGAACATGATAGTCTCATTTGAGTTTTTGATTCATCAGAGACGTATTAAAAAAAAATCAAAATTTCTTTAATAAATTACTAGTTTTTGCTTCTATATTCCCACTTTTTTTATATATAAATATTTTCTTTTGAAGATACAACCCAAACGTGTACTTATTTTGGATAATTAATAAATTAGAACAGAAAATAGAGATTAAAAAATAAAATACAGAAAGCAGGGATACAATTACACTTTGTTCAAAGAGGTGGTGCAGCACATCTTTATTCCTCAAGAGTATATAACCAAGAATACAAGGACAGGGAATTTTATTCCTTTTCTTCATGTGTTAATCAGATATGATAATAAAAACAAGCAAAAAAAGCATTAGAAACCTTGGCGGCTTATGAATATTTATCATATAAATATGAAAAGTTGAAAAGAACAAAGTGGATTTTCAAATTTTGTGGATAAAAAAAAGAAGGATAAGTAGCCAAACTTTTAGGACTGTTCATTCCATAATCCATATGTACATTCAGTTCATGTATGATCGATCTATCCACCCCACAAAACATGGTACGAAAGAAAAGGAGGAGAAAACTCAACTCTGCTTTCTATTTTAAATTAAGCTACAAGCTTCAGCAGGTTGTGAGGAGAAGTTAGTTTTAGGTGAGAATTAATATTATCCAAAGAAAGGTGCCTATACAATATCTATCTATATTACTCTTTATCTTAATATTAGTAGCCAAATTTCAAACTCAAACACCTGTTTCTCTGTTGCTTGCCATCCATGGGTGCCCTGTGCATCACCACACCATAAACAGAACAACCCCCTATTAATATATATTTTTAACAAATCAGAGAAAAGGATAATGTGAAATAAATATTAATCAAAATTTCATGTGTTTATGTTCGACCCTAATATATATTTAAAAATATTTTGAAAGCAGCCCAAACCAAGGTACACACTTTCAAAAGACTATGTTCAATCAAGTTTGTCTTTTGGGTGTTTTTTCATTTCATTGGTACTATTACTATCAACAATAGAGACAAAAAGAATTCAAGAACTCAACGAAAAGGTCTTGCCCCAATGGTTACCTTCACTCGTGTACTAAAAAGGTAAGAGTTTTAAACCTTGGTCTACAAACCTTGCCACCAAAATATTTTTTAAAAAAAATCAAGAACTCAATTAGATGTTAAAACATGTAGATTCTTTATACCTATGTTTTCTATTAAAAGTGTATTTAAAAATTTCTTCGTAAAACTAGCAGTTTCCACCCTACTATTTAAAGCATTCATGATGTGAACGGAACTACCTCAAAGCAACCACAACAAGGTACACTTCCAAAAAAAAATATTCTAAGGGGACGGGAATTAGGGACTGGTCTAGCGACCGACCCAATATTTTTTTTCTTTTTAACTCTCAAAAAATTTATAATATTTTTTTTCACTCAAATTTTTACAGAATCAAGTGATTTAGGTATAATTTGGCTCTATTTTTTAGATGTATCCAAATTACACCTAAATCATTCACTTCTGTAAAAATTTGAGTTAAAAAAATATTATAAATTTTTTGGGTTTAAGATTTAGGGTATATGTATCTAAATTATACTTAATTATTTAATTTTGTAAAAAAAATTGAGTTAAAATAAATATTATAATATTTTTAAAAAAATTTTGAACCGGTCTCCCTGTCTCCCCAGAAAAGCTTAAAAACAAAAAAGAAGAAGCAGAAACTACAATAATGTTGTCAAGTAAAAAAAATAATAAAAACAAAAAGGAAAAGAGAACTCATAGAGAGAAAGAAAAAAAAAAAAAAAAAAAGGACTAAAGTAGGAGTTTCAGAAAGGGAAAACAAACAAAATTGCTCACATGAACTACAATCACAATAAAGCACAAATTAATGACAGCATTAAATAGAGTTTACTATGTACTCACTGAGAACTTGCTCGGCGGAGAGTCTTCTGGAAACGTCTTTACAGAGCATTCTCCGTAAAAGATCCTTAACCGCCGACGACACCGATTGAAAATTCCTAGTCGGAAACCTCAGATTCGCGCGGATGACCACCTCGAAGATCTCCGTCGCTGAATCGCCGTAAAAAGGAGGAATTCCGGCCAGCATTATATACAGAATTACACCGGCACTCCACACATCCACCTTCTCATTGTAATCTCTCCCTGCCACCACCTCCGGTGCCACGTAGTACGGCGTTCCGACAACTCCATTCATCAACTCTCCCTCCCTAAAACATTCCGCTGATCCAAAATCCGAAAGCTTCAGCCGATTCCACTCGTCGAATAGAATATTGTCCGGCTTCAAATCGCGATGGGCAACTCCACGACGGTGACAGTGAGCAATCGCCTCCATTAGTGGAACCTGATTGATAGATTTTAGACAGAGAGTAAATCTTTTTATGATCAGCACTTTGATCCATAAACAATAAAGCTTTTATCACCAGCTATTGTAACAAATTTGCGAAGAATTAACGCTAAAATAATTCGCAGCTAGGAATAAAATCAAAACAATTGTAATAAATAACCACAATTTCTAATTGGATATACTGCTGATTTTCAACTCTGATATCACTAAAAACGAAAATGTTCATCTTCAACTTTAGTACTTTCGATGAAACGGACACATAAAAGTACCATGACGGTGATAGCTTCTGACTCGGAAAAGACTCGCTCGGTGACTCGGCAGAAAAGATCGGACGAGTTACAAAACTCGAGGACGATGTGGAGGTGCGTTTTGTCCTCGTAAACTTCAAAAATCTGGAGGACGTTAGGGTTTGGAGAGAGAATCTGCATAATTTTAGCTTCATTATAGATACATTGCCGGTCAATAGAGTCTTCCGAGATGAGGCGCTTGTCGATGGACTTGACGGCAAAGGAATCGCCAGAGACGAAAGAGTAGCACCGGAAAACGACGCCGAATCGTCCCCGTCCGATCTCTTGGCAAACACAGTAGTCTCTGTTCAGTGCCTCGCTCATACTCTGTAATGTATGACTACTGTATTTTCTCTCTGTTTCACAAAATTTCTCTCCCGCCCCGGATAAAATTCTTATATAAAAAAAATTGGGGAATGTTTTGGTGGAATATTCGAGTGATGTGACAACCGTTGATTTTAATTACTTTTTGATCCAACGGCTGATACGTATTTAATGTCGGCTTTGAATAGTGCAACAGGGTTGTACTTTAGGTTTATTACGGAATATGGCACCATATTGGAATATCCGTACGAGTGTTCAGTGCCGTGGTGGGGTATATTTCTAGTTTTATCCAAAAATTGAATTCAGATTACAAAACTCCTTTTCCTAATAGTATTTTATTCGGAAAGATAAGCTAAAAAAATTATCAGTTTAAGTACTCCCTCCCTAACTTAATATAAATAGTTTAAAAATTGTATATAAATATTAAAAAAATAATTATATAGTATTAAATATAATATTAATTGTCTATATTATTCTTATATTAGAAAAAGAGAGTGTTGTTTGTTAGATAAAAAATAATGAGAGAATTAAAATTATATTTAATACTTGAAGTAATATTAGAAACTAAATAATTAATGATTACTTAAAATTCTCAAATGATTTATATTAAGTGACAAAAATATTTCTCTCAAACGACGACTTATATTAAAAGAGGGAGGGGGTAGTATCTAAAGTTATACTCCCTTCTTCCTAAAAGATTGTCGTTTAAGAATTCCAAAATATTTGTCGTTTATCTAAGAGAATAAATTATTTATTTTCCTATATTACCCCTACCTTCTCTCATTGTCCCAAGAAATTCTCTCCTTTGTATTAATAGTTTTCAATTTCCTATAAAGGGGTAGTAATGAAATTTCAAATAAATTTTAATTGTTAAATGATACTCCCTCCGTTCCTAAAAGATTGTCGTTTTAGAAGAAAAAATTTGTTTCAAAAAGTTTGTCGTTTACAACTTTCAAGAAAAATAAAGTATTTACTTTCCTATATTATCCCTACCTTCTCTCATTGTCCCAAAAAATTCTCTTCCTTGTATTAATAGTTTTCAACTTCCCATAAAGGGATAGTGATGGAATTTCAAATAAATTTTACTTAATAAATGTTAATTCATGTGTCAAAACTTTAAACGACAACCTTTTAGGAAGGGAGGTAGTAGTATTAAATGACAAAAACTAAGAGAGTGATGGATACAAAAGTGTTGTCCACCACCACCCACATTGTTAAGAATCAGACAAAATTAGGCCTCATTCCATTTGAGCAATTAGTGTCTGTTAAAGAGTCTCAATGTTAAAGCCAAATCCTTTGGCAATAAACTATCAACGCCTAATTGGGATTCCGGACGGCATAAGGTACTAAGCAAGGACAATCACGCAAAAGTAAACAAAAACAAATTATTGTGGCCTCATAGGCTCATTATATTGATCCACACTAGATCAGATAATTTGTTGAGATTGATTCATATTTTTGTGAGTTTGACTAATGACCATTACGACAGGATAGTCGGAGGGTCTCGCTCTCCGGTGAGCGAGCGATTGCCCAGCTCGCCGGTGAGCTGGCAGGAATTGCAAAAGCCAAGCGCAATGTGCAATTGACTTGAAAATTTATTAGTAGTCCGATCTTGAATTTTATTAATGTATTATGTTTCGTGAGTTTAAATTCATATAATAGCATTTAGGATTTCTAGTTACTAGAAAAACATTGTTTGATCATTACAGCTAATAGTAATAGTAATAGGCACACAGTATATATGTCCAAATGATAATCAAGTTGAACTAACTGAAATTGAGATGAAAAGATTAATTTAGTGCTTAATAATATTCGGATGATGCAAAATTTAAATCCCTAGAGGTTCTCCAACATGGAGAAATAATTTTTTGTTTATTAAATTAGTTGTTGGTTTTAAGAAAACTTACCAATAATGTAGCAGTTTAGTGTTATTAAATTAAACATTTGTTGTTACAGTTGTAGCTTGCTCTTGTGTTTATTTAATTAATTAATACAGAAAAGAATCTTGCTTCATTAAATTAATTTTTAGTATACGATGATCATCTCAATATTTTAAGCTCCTAGGATTAGATATAATGACAGGTAAACCTTTGTGAGTCTATCGATGGATTTCTGCCTGTCCAGCTAAAAGTTGAATATTTCGTTAAAAACAATTTTATATGGTGCACTCTGAGGTTCAACTTAAAAGCCCATTAAATAAGATTCTTATTCATCTTTTTAGGACATACGGAGAAAGAGTCTCCACCATACAAAACCGACGACATAACTATGATGACGGTTCGAACCGTCGCTATAACTCAAAAAATCGTCGTTATAGCAAGTTCGTTGTTTAAGGTTCGTTAGAGAAGGAGACCGTATGGAGAAGGCCCCCCTTCTCTAACGAACCTTAAAAAGTTAACCAAAAACGAACCGACTATATATAGCGACGATTTTTTTCGTCGTTATAGCATACAAAGCCAAAGCCGACGACATAACTATGACGACGGTTTGATAGCTCAAAAAACCGTCGTTATAAGTAAATTTATAGAAAACTGATATTTCAACATAAAAAATACTAATATTTTCACGTAATTCTTCTCATATGAATAATGAATGAATCTCACCTCTTCCATGACAAACAGACTCATGTAGAAATATCATTTTAATACGTGAAAACATCAGTTTCCTAATTATATATAGTGTTGAATGAGATTCTTTTTCATCTTTTTGGGACTAAAATATTTATTCAACTTTTTCCCCTGAATTGACAAGATTTCAATGCAGACCAAATTAATCTGGAGATGAATGGAAGCTAAATCCCTAAATCCTATGGTCAGGATCTGGGTACGAAGAGATTCAGCAATAAAAAATCTTGCACAATCATACAAGTCGTCACTCTTAAATCATAACCATTCATTTTACAACAAACATTGCCATAACAATGGGATAAGAATCTGGTTACCCAAAAACAAGTAAAGCTCTATCAAACGCTATTTAAAACACTAATGAATATTTAAGCCAGACTAGATTGAATATATCAAATAAACTTGTGTATCGTTTTCTTGCGCTTCATTTTCACGATGGTGATTTACAACTGCTTTTCAAGGAGAAAATACAACTTATTAACATTCAGTCTAGTAACTATTCCTGAGACGGGGATCCAACTTTTCAGATTAAGTTGTCTGTGCGAAGATGAAGATTCTATAATACAAGATACCTACAGAGCAAGTGATTGGAAAAATTATGAGCTCTTGAACTGTAAATATCGGCACGTCACTTACCTTCCTTGCTTGAACTTTGTTCGATATCAATGTCCACTTGGCATGGCTGCTTCAGGTCAGAAGATGAAGAGGGGGATCGGGGAACTGAGAAAGAACTCGTGCTGCAAGTCATCTGCTTCTTTGCTGAAGAGGATACAGCCGTAGAGCACTCCTCGTCGTCCATTTTTGAAGTCTCGTCAAGTTTTCCTCCCTCTTCGACGGACATTAGTCTCTTCCTATCAGACAAGCCATTCTTGAAGTTTTGCATGGAGGGCACTTGCTGATCGTGAGATGAAGTAGCAGGGCAAGGCGTCTTTTCCTTTAGAATAACCTTTGGAATGGGTGAATTATCAATACAGTCAGAGTTATCAAAAACTTGTTCATCTGTCCCATCAGACTTATCTGCCCTTGCAGAAGCTTCTCTACCCCGCAAAATGAGTAAGGCTTCAGTTAAGCGATCCCTTGCCAAATCAATGTCAACAATAGGTTTCGGATAGTTTATTCCCAATTCCACCCCTGCAGCTTTGAGCACACTAAGAGGTGCATCCCAAGGATGATGGATCCATTCACTGGGCATTCTTGCCAGCTCCGGTAGCCATTGCCTCACATATTCACCCTCTGGATCGAAGTTAAATCCCTGAACCTGAATATTCATTGGACGTTAAAAAAAATTAGAGGTTGGAACAAAATCAGTCAATTAATCAGGTATAGTTGATAATAATTTCATGATGGAAATTAACACTGAAGATAGATAAAGAACGAAAAGAAAAACTTCCTTTCTAACGTAGTAGTAGAACTATAATTGCAATATTTCTCGAGGTACATTTGATACTTTTCAATTTGAAACTTTGTATGCTTCAAGGGATAAAATTAAATGATTTAAATTTTAAATGATATTGTGCTAGGTAAATTAATTGTACACTAGAAACTGCACATACTTTATAAAACAGGAGACTACCAACACACCTGTGGGCTATCTAGACGCTCAAGCACATGTCCGTCTGGCAAGCTCCCTGAGATGTACTGCCAACCAAGGATATCACTTTCCAAATCTGCATCTAAAAGTGTATCCCAAAAGTATTTCATTCCCCATTGCCATGGTAGAATCAGAAACTTCACAAAGAAACTCGAAACAATCACTCTTATCCTATTGTGTATCCACCCAGTTGCCCAAAGCTCTCTCATTCCTCCATCAACCAGTGGATAACCAGTCCGACCCTGTCTCCAAGCCTTAAAATGTGCCTGATCCGCGCGCCATGGGAAAAATTTAAGGTTTCTCAATAACGATCTCTCACTAGTAAATGGGAAGTTAAAACAAATGTAACGAGAATATTCTCTAAATCCAATTGCCCTAAGAAACATAGCAATACTCTCTTCCCCAACAGAGTTTCCTTCTTTTGCCCATAATATCTGCTTCATTCGAATGCACTGGAATACTCTCCTAACACTTAACTCCCCAAAATGAAGATATGGGGACAAGAGCGACGTCGAGTTCCCTGAAACCCTTAGCCTGTCCTTTGAGTAGTCAAGTAGATGCTGTTCCAAAAATGCAGTAAGAGCCTTATCGGCATTGCTCCAACCTGGTGACCATCCTCTTCCTAATAAGGCGTTACTAGATTTTTCCAGTTTATCTTCAAGATTCAGTTTCTCAATCGAACAGTTTTCAACTAATCCTGTCGTTTGCACATAGAAAACGCAATTAGTTTCCAAGTTACCATAACCAGGATTGAACTTTCCTAATTTTTTTATTACTGAGATTTGCGTATGTTCTAGGACCAGTTTACAGGTAAAGGAAGACTGAGATCAGCATTAATTTGTACTATCATTGAAGAATCAGATAATAAATTGTTGAAGACAGCCTAAAGGGTTACCTGCAGCTTGAACTAGTTGCAATGGAGGAAGATGTAATACAGGTTCATTCTGCATTTGCAAGCATTTCCCCCAATATGCATCAAAGGTTGTAAAGGCATGTCCTTCATCATCATATATTTCCCATGGTTCATACAACAAATCTCCATTATAGCTTTGAACAGATATGTTAAGCTCCCCAAGTCTTTGTTTGATGTCATGATCACGAACAAGTGAGATAGGATCTGGATATAAATACAATTGAACATATAACAAAGACCACTGAGGACGTAATCATAAATTAAAGCATCAAAGACAAAAGTGATATTACCTAAAATACTCCCCCTATATCCTAGAGAGTGGTTTAAAAGTGAGGGTAATAAGAAGTTCAGAAAGGGTGCCTGGTTACCAGTTAGGCCCAGTCACTCATGTCCAGCTTGGAACAGATACATGGATATACATAAATTAGGCATTACATTTGCAATCAAAAGTCATACCAAACTATTTCAATTATCACCACAAAGCACACAGACAATCACCTAAAAATGAAGAAGGAAAGAGAGAGAAAAATGATAATTATTTCATGACTTGGCAGCTTTTTCTGTTCAAGAAAAGATATAGAATTTTAATAGAACTTTTGAACACTTGTAAAAGCTTCTAGACACAAGATTTTTTTCTTTTTGAATATTTTTTATTTCTAAAGATATGTTAATCTGTTGCAGCTTGGCCACGGATATCATACTATATTCTATTAACTCTGCTTCAAGAAGAGAAGTATTTTGATTTATGTACACATTGACGAAAACAGTTGTCAATATTATGTAAAACCAAACTCGTTGAATCTCTCTTATGGCGAAATCTCGACCCATAAGTGTCTTGTGTACTTTTATAGCATGAGGAATAACTCATCAGTCACCACAAGCCGAATGCATGATGACAAGATATTCATGTTCCCTAATGTAAACTGTATTATAGATAAAACCCCAAAAGAAACTGTGCTGCACTATAATTATCAACAACAAATAAAAAGAACTGTACTTTCCCCATAAAAATGTATCCTAGAACATTTAGATACACACATCTGCTTGATTTCCATATCTTGAATCATTAACTTGGAACTAGTTCTCGAGTTTCAAGCTTGTGCTCATTTACATGAGAAATTTTTCTCCTATGTTTGTCTTCCAAAATTAAATTCCACTTTTCAAGCATAAGAAATTTCCATATCCTTGGATTATTTCTATTTCTATATTATCTCAATTGAAATTTTCTTGCTCTTTAGAGAATGAGCCTAGTCCAGTGGTTTTACCTACTGAAAGAAAGACTTGCTCTTTGCATAGATTTTCACCCATAAGCTTGCTTCTTTCCATTATCTATATCCGCATATAAATTGTCAAAATTTAGAGGTAAAAAAGGGTATGGACACATATCATCCTCCAATGACCCATATTATATAAATGACAAGAACACCAATGGAGGACGCATAAGCACCAACTATTCGATGATTTTATATAGAGTTTAGGAACTGAAAGATTATATTGCCAAAATGAAATAAGATAGAAAAGGAACCCAAAACAGGAGAAGAAAAGACGAACATACCATAAAGATGGTTAAATACTACTTTTGTTGCCCCAACAGCATTGATGCATTCCAAAAGAGCTGTCAAAGTACTCTGAGCCTTAATCAGGACAAGTTCCGCCCCAATAGAATTCAAAGATTTCTCTAAGTGGATCAGAGACTGCTTCAGCCACCACCTAGAAACCCGACCCGGGTAAAACTGCCCTTCTTCTTTAGGACACCATATAAACACAGGGAGAATAGAGCCATCCTTAGCAGCTGCAGCCAACGCAGGATTGTCCTCAATCCTGAGATCCCTCCTAAACCAAACAATGGTCTTACAGTTGGTACCCATTTGAATAATTCAGATCCTTTAGTCCAAATCAAAGTATAAATCTCATAATGCTTCTCAATGTTTCTTATATCTTCTTTCAACCCAAACCTCCATTCAATCCAAGTTCAGCTAAACTCATCATGCGCCTAACCAAACAGACCCATGTAAGCAAATTCAAATATTAAGCTTCCTTCTGAAGAGCAGATACAATCAACTTACAAAGAAGCACTTCCACTCCAATAGCTACCACTTACACAAGCTCAAAATCACCCCCAACAAAGTCAAAGCTAATGCCCAGCCCAATTCCTCTGTGAATCCAGCAAATTAGATCTTAAACCCAACCAGTAAACCATCATTCAAATTCACAAACATATCTCCAAACCCACCAAAAAAAAAACTTACTTCAATTTAACCAAAAGGCAAAGTACCCAATTGGAAAAATCTTACTTTCTTGAAACCCTTGCTTCTTCAAGAACTGATCAAACCAATTTGCTGCAACAGTTTGTTGTAAAACGGTAAGGATTCTATGAAAAAACAAGATCAAAACACATATGACTAAGTGGTACATAACCCAGAAAATCTACCAAGATTTTCTTGCAAAATTATAAAACAATATTATCCCAAGGACAACCAACAACTAGAACAGAACAGAACAGAAACAAACAAATAAATAAATAACTAAAGATGTAATCTTTTGATACTCCATGTATATCAGTGAAAGAGTGATTGAAAGAATCAAGAAAATGGGTTAGATAGTACCCTGATCTGGAGTGAGCCCCTCACTGGGAAGATGTCAAAAATCCCATTAATCACCAGCTTAGCTAATTTTGATTCTTCTTTCTCTTCTACCATATATGTAGAGTCTCCCACGCAACTGTACTGGACACCAGTATGAATGCTAACATATGTCAGTATAATATAGTGAAGCTAATACATTTGTATTATTAATTAAACAAGTACTAACAAGCAACCCAGTGTATGATTAGAAATCAATTATACATACATACAAGAGTCAACTAACTTGTATAAAATACTAGTATTTTCATGCTCACTAGTCACTCCAGGAAAACTGAGATATGTATGTATGTATGTATATATGTGTGTATACAAAATATTTTTCCAAGTAAGACTTCCTAAATGTATTTACATTATTTCACTCTTGCAAAATGTAGAAGTGCAAAGTAAAACACTTTTCAAAGTTTAAATTTACCACACCAAAAAAAACTAGATGTCACTTTTTTTTATTATTATTTTATTTTTGAAACAGTCAAAAGACCGAAGGATATTAATAAAAAAAATTAAAATTTTAGATGACATTTAAAGTTAATTATGCATCATAATCACTCTCCATATGTAATATGCAAGCAACAATTAACATAACTATATACTTCAAAGAAAGACTTTGGAATTGCTTATATACAACATGATAGCCACATCAGCTGCCACGATGTTCCAATCACGTGACCATGGAATGGGCATCACATGAAGTTCACATGGACTGCACACGTAGGATTTGTTAGCTGGGAAGTATAGATACTATTTCTTCACGTAGAAAGTTAGATATTTTTATACACGTAGATTGCCGGGCTTGGAAAGGAATCTTGAAAAATATACCTTCAAATTTAAAGTGTTTAGTTAATTTTAAACAATAAAATAAGAGGTATTTGCCATTAATTAATTTATATATCACTTTTGATCTTATACTCCATTATTTAATTCTTATAAATTTTTTGATTTTTTTTAATAATATATCATATTTAAGCTCGATTATAAAATATATGTTTTTAATTAAAACTTTATATATATAAGCGGAGTTAGAATTATGAAACATCATTAATATACGAGTTTGGATGTTTGTGTGTAATGTTTGCCTAACCAACCACTTGTGACCAATTGTTTTTCTAATCCAGTTTCGAGCTTTTGGTGTGGCCAGTTACATGTTAGTTGTAAATATATATGCAGTTAGAAATTTTTATTTTAATAAATAAAAAAAATTAAAATTAATTTTAATATGTTCTATAAAAAGAACAACTAGTATATATAGTTACAAATTTTGTTTCTAAAGCACCAAAAAGTCATGAGTCGTCTCAATATTGTGCAAAAGAAAAGGATTATTCGAAATACATCCTGATCATATGAATTATGAGCTATAATTAATTGAGATATTTTTATTTTTTGTTTTTTGTAGTTTATATATATATATATATATATATATATATATATATATATATATATATATATATATATGCACTAGACGTGTTGTCATCTCGAATTGTTACTCTATTTAACGTTTTAATTGTACGTAGATTAACCCTATCACCAAATCTTTGTGTGTTTTTTATCGGAAAAATTAAATAAACTTTATAAAAACCCAAAACAAATTATAATAGTGACAATCCAAAAGGTTTGACTACAAAACAACTTTGAAGCTTAACCCTAGTGTCAAATATGTTTATCTTATAAGTTTTAATATTTTTCTAGTAGGATAATGATATATTATGTGATTTTATATGTTGATTATTTAGTTGTGAATAACGTGGATAGTTATAATTGGTAATATTTTAAAGATATATTTAATATAGTGAGTCAATTTTATAATCATATTCAATCTCATATATGTCGCGATCATAATTCGGTATAAAATTTTTGTAATATATAGTAAGATTCTTACAAGTTTTGTCTGATAAATTCTATTGTGCTTTTGACAAGATTTGTTCGTCTTTGAATTTTTGAGGTTCTGATCAGTTATTAATACGTGTTGACATCAATAATTTAGACTAAAGGGAGGATCTCTCTCTCTCTCTCTCTCTCACACACACACACACACACACACACACAGATATATATATATATATGTATATATATATATAGGGATTCCATCCACAGCAACCGGTTGTTGGGAGTAACCCATTTTGGCCACATTCTGACAACACAGCGAACTTATAAAAAAAAAATTACATAAGGGCCTAGAAGTGCAATTTGTGGCGGTGCCAAAAAATGGGTTGCTCCCAACAATGGATTGTTGTGGATGGAATCCCATATATATATATATATATATATATATATATATATATATATATTTATATATATAGTCCTTTCTAAAATCGAACCTTTAAAGAAGCCAAACCAAAGACGAGAACCGTCGTTTTTTTGGTGTCTATATAAGCGACAGTTCGATCCGTCGCCATAGCCATGTTGTGTAAGACCCCAACTTATTATAAATAAAATTGAATTTTTCCTTTATTCATTATTCTAAATTAATAAGGGTTAATTTGATATAATTCTTTGGTTATGGGTGAAATATGCAAAGTTTACAAAATAAGCAAGTGGTTATAAAATATTCATTATTGTCGGGGAATATTCGTTTGGTCGTGGAATATTCTTTTTTTTCGGGAATCTCCGCATGCGGCCAGCCTTGATCATTGGTGGGCCCCATAACGGAAAAAGGTTGGTTGGATGAAAGAAAACGACAAAGATCGAGTTTTATAAATAACGGCGTAAATTGTTACCGATTAACCTAACATTGGGGTTACACGGTGGTTAAAATACTGATAATATGCGTGGTTGCACAAGAGCACACTGCCAGTATTGCACATATTTGTTGAATTATTGATCCTTACGTGAAGGCCTTTACTCAATAATTGTTACGATGAATTCTTGCTTCAATATTATATTGATTCAATAATTGCTGCGTTGATATTTGGTATCACTGTTGTTTCAATAATTGTCATTACACAGTATTTTCCATTATCAAATCAATAATTCATATTATTTGAATAATATTATCAGATAACATTATTGGCAATGTCTAGAAAGTTCTATCTAAGGAGAGGTTTGGTCACCTAATTGCGCGCCAGTAAGGAGAAATCCTTATTGGAAAGCCCCCTCTTTCTTGGGAACTGCCTGGTTGTTAGTAATGTGATTCTATAATATTATTTGTGAATAATTAATTATTGATTTATATGATATTGATTTTATGTGGATATAGAGGAGAAAATTTTTAATGTGACAATTGTTGAAAATTAATATTTTATCTTTTACAATAAAATAATTCATTTAAATATATTATTTTAATAATATATTAACTGTGATATTTTATAATGAATGTGAGATATATGAGTATATGAGGAGGTAGAGTATTTTGTGGCATTAAATGTTTAACACATGTTTTTTGTGTGTTTGTGGACACAATTCTTAATGAAAATTTATTATAGGCATACGTAAAATCGTCTGTTTATGAATTTTGGTCAATTTCTGTTTGGAATTTGGAAAAACTTTCTTCTGCAAAGTTGTAGAGAATGGAATTTCCCATGAAAAATCGCAAGTTTTGAATTTTTCTGATAACCGAGCTATTTTTTACGAATTGTTGAAGTTTCGGAAAATAAAATGATTTTTATTAAATTAATGGGTGGGACCCACTTTTTGGTTGGTGGATACAACATGTGGGCTGCTGGAAATTTTTCCAAGGTGGTGGCTGGTCATGGTCTATATAGCATGCGTAGGAAATTTTGATTAATAATAATATTATTTTATTATTTAGTCTCATTTGGCGTTCTAACATTTTCCTATAAATAGAGAGCTAAGTTAGAATTGAAAATCACACCAGAAATAAAGTTTTCTCTCTTTCTCTCTCTATATTGTCGAACGTATTCTTCTGTGAGTATATTTTGAGTGTTGCTTATCACTATGCTTGAGTTTACATCGACTATATCTAAAATTCAATGTAAATGCGGTTATTTTGAGGTAAGGGATGTTATTTCTTTTCATGAAATGATATTATTTTCTTCAATATCATTATGCCAAAATCTTTGTTGAACTTTTATCAAATTTGGAACTTTTTCATGTCGGGGTTCTTATTCATGAGTTCTTATTCACGATTCTTATTCATGAGTTCTTATTCACGATTCTTATTCACGAAGCGTGAAGATGTTTTTTGTGAAATTTCTATCTTTTTGTGTCCAAGTTTACTATTCACGTATCGCCACTATTCACCTAAAAATGAAAATTTTTTTTGTCCAAAATGTCTATTTAAACTTACTATCTTTGATTGGATCCATGTTTTGATCGTTATTTTTGAGTTCTGCTTCAAAATCGTTTATTATGAAGTATTATTGATCTTGGATAAAGCTGTTATGCAAATCCCTAATATTTGTCCTTACATATCACTTTGGATTAGATTCTTAAAATGTTTTTCATCATCCTCGATCCTTAATGGTGATACTTGATGAATATCTTTGGCTGTAGTGCAAAGATGAATGATTAAATCGATGAATCTCTTTGGCCCGTAGTGCAAAGATGAGCAGTGTTGAGATGAACATGACCAACTGGTGATATGAATGAATATCTTTGGCACAGAGTGCAAAGATGATTAAAGATGTATATTGATTGTTATTACGAGGGGATGAAATATTGATGATGGACTTTTAAATCTTAGAAGACGGTAGAATTCATTCTCTACGTGACTCTTCTAATGGATTGTTGTTTCATTGCATTTATTGATCTAAAACTTGTTGTCTATTGTATTCTATTAGATTTTTCCTGTTGAAGACTAACGATAATTTGTTGTATATTATCTTAGTCATAATATTCTTCTTGGGCTAGTTGAGCTCACCCTTTTCCTTGTTGTTCCATTTTCTTCTCGGGAGGTGAAACATAGCGAGGATCGAGTCGGGTATGGAATGAAGGTTCTAGAGAGTTGTTTAGTAGTCCTCACCATTTTGTAAAATAATGTATCAATAATTATGATGGAGATTTATTTGCGTGTGGATATTGTCTGAGGCGACAATATCAGTATTTAAACTCACGGTATGTATTGTCGTATTTCACACGACATTTGTATTATTGAAGTTGTAGTTATTTACGTACCATGTATTTGGCGACTCGAAATGGGTTGGGTGGAATGGACCTATTTTGGGCGCGTCCACACATGTAGTCTTTAGCGACGGGTCGAACAGTCATTATAAACACCAAAACGACGGTTAAGTCTTTGATTAAACTTTTAAGGTTAAACTTTAGAATCTCTCCGTATATATATATATATGAGGCTGATACGTAGCCAATATTATAAAGATAAAGTTATCATTACAACAAATCTCAACCGTCCATCCACAAATCGAATGGTAAGGAGAAAATTCCATCCTCAATTTAATATTAGGGAGCTCACAATTTAATACTGTGGATTGGATGATATCTAAAATACCCCTTGTCAATCCGCAGTTTAATACTATTGACTCTGAATGTTATATAAAATATTATGATCCATCTACGTTCTTCAAAGCATGACTTTTGGATCTCATCTTATTTTGACAATAGCGATCTAGAATTAAGAGAGTTCGATTTAAAGCTATTGTATATAAAGATAAGATTACTATCCCCTCTATTACATCTTTTAGTCATTTTCTCTTAATACATATTTAAAGACACAAACACTACATTAAGTTACATAATAAAATTGGCACAAATAAATTGTGTTGCTAGGTCCACTGTTAAAAAACTAGGCGTGTATTAAAATAAATTGAATAAAAGGTTTGTTTATTTAAAATGGGAAGGATCTCCTTATTCGGGTGAATCCCAAACAAATTTTCAAATTCTTATTTTGGGCCATGGGTGCTGGATATGAGGAGTCATCTGGTCTTGAAAATTAGGAAGTCATCTAGTTTTATGCTTACCAAATTTTAAATATGGATCCAACGGTAAGGAGAAAGCTACGTTCGCAGTTTAATATTGGATAGCTCGCAATTTAATACTACAGATTGGATGATGTTCAAAATACTTCTCGTCAGTCCGCAGTTTAATAATGTGAATTCTGAGTGTTATATAAAATACTACGATCTATCTACGTTTTTCATAGCATGACTTTTGGATTTTATCTCATTCTGGCCATAGCGATATGAAATTAAAAGAGTTCATTTAATAATGATAACCTTATCTTTACAACATTGACTATGGATTAATCACTTATATATATATATATATATATATATATATATATATATATATATATATATATATATATATATACGGAAATGGATCAAAAAGACTTCTCCTTAAATAGCACTCATTAAATAGCACTCTTTTATCAAAAGCAGCGTAGTTTTGGAGGGGCGTGGTGGCATTTTGTAAATACAATGCCACCGCGTATTTACAAAAAATGCCACAGCGTCCTCTCCAAAACTACGTCGTTTTGATAAAAGAGTCTTATTTAAGATAATCTTCTTGATCCTCTCCGTGTATATATATATATATATATATATATATATATATATATATATATATATATATATATATATATATATATATATATAGAATGATCTATAGCATATATTTGTTATGGATTAAAAGTGAGCATACAACATATTTATCGTTCAATATAGAAACTAACGATTGAGATTAATTCATGTTCGCTATTATTAGTAGCGGTCGCTGCTAATAGAAGCGGACGACGGTACTATTTTCAACGTCACCTGCTATTATTAGTAGCAGACGTAAACTAATCTAGACCGTTGATTATATTGAACGATAGAATTTGTGTAAACTCATTTTTTGTGACGACCCCAAATCCAGGTACTTGAAACCCGAACTCGGTTCTCCACGATACCATTTCTTTAAGCTGAATAATACTAAATAATAATACATTCGAACTTAATTTTCATACATCAAAGTTTACTTCCCCAGGTACGTGACCTTCAAATACATTTCTTACAATACTTGAATAGATACCAATACAACTATAACCATTAACTCATAATACACACTTATTCGATCAGCTTTCCTTTTCCTTTGTTCGTGCTCGAGCCTTGGTTGCTCATACATAATCGAAAACATTTAATTTAAGCAAGGATGAGCATTTAAGTGCCCGACAAGTAATAATAGCAATTATATATAAGTTTGAAAGAATATAAGTATTTTCTTTACATAACACTTCTACAACGAATTGAAAGTTGTGAAGTAATCAGATCTTGATAAAAATTCACATAAAACTCTCTTTCAAATTCTTTAAATTTGGCTCTGGCTCTACCCTTGAATAGGGTTTAAGAAACATACTATGAACATTCTTTTCATTTTCGAAAAGGTTTAAGCGGAATTCTATCCTCAAACCGTCATAACTTACTACGGACACGGAGGGTGATCGACCCAGATTGTACCTGTATTGATCAATACTACATAACGTGAACGAAATTCATCGCTCACTCTATCCGCCTTCATGCAAAAATCTTCCCATATAGGGATGTTCATACATGCACAGTTCCAAACCCAAGGTTTTAATCTTGCTCAACAATAATATGTAATTCAACATATATATCACGGGTAATTGACAAAAGGTGTATCAACATGTGAACAAATGTCATGATTATCCAAGTGGGGACACTTGTATAACCATTTATAAAATCAATGAATGTAATATATATCCGAGCTAACATGTCGATAATCAAAGAGTACATAATGCATGCGGGGATAGAATAATTACGAAACTTCTTACTCATGTCCATTGCGTAAAGGAAGTGCAAAGGTAGGATACTTTTTGATTTTTGATTCTACAAATCTCAACTTAGGTTTTATCTCTTTATCACAACCTATCAATAAGTAGATCATTAGTTCGATTAGAACAATATATCATAACACATAAATCTTCGCGATTACGGCCAAAGACATAGTCTAATCACGTCATCACATAATCGCAGTTGATCATACTTTCTATTCTATACTTTTATACATTTTCAAATATCTCACCCATGCTTTCTTGTAAGTCTTTTCTTTTTCTATTATAGAATTACGGCGGTTGTCGCCGCTGCATCGGCAGCTTTTATCGGGTAAATCTTTGAGTAAAGACTCTTATTCTATACCTCAACATCTCACGTAAATATCGGACATTTTACTTTTAATCATTTTCAATTTTCCGAAATTAAAAATTTAAAATAAATCAAATCATCACTCGAGGGCTTATAGTGATATAAGCATTACTATGGGTGCTCTTCATCAAATCCTGGACTTCATAACTTAGGTTCTCTAATCGGCTAGTTTGGCCGCTTATAACTTTCAAACATCTAATCATAATTAAATGACTTAAACATTAAATAATTCCATTATCATTAATAATTAATTTATATTAAACTATTAATGAAACCATTGCCAAAATATAAAAAGTTATTTATAATAACTCAAACTATTTTTAAAACATTTATATTACCCTTAAATGATTTTTAAAACAATTAAAATCATTTTAAATAATCACCATTAATATATAAATATTAATGTACTTATTCATCAAATATTAAAAGTCATTAATTATAACTTAAAATATTTTTAAATCCTTAATATCCTCTTTAAATGATTTTTAAATAAATAAAACCATTTTTAAACTATTTATTTAATAATAATTATTAAATAAACTAAATATCATTAATATTATCTTAATATCATTAATATTAAATTATTAATGAAATTATCCTTTAAATATTAAAAGTTATATTTTATAACTTAAAATATTTTTAAATACCTTAATTTCATTTAAAATGATTTTTATAATATTAAAATCATTTTTAAACTAAATTATTTAATATAATCATTAAATAACTTTAATATCATTAATATATAATTAATTAATGAAATTCATCACAAAATATTAAAAGTCATGGAAAATAACTCAAAATATTTTCTTATACCATAAAATAATTTTTCATGATTTTTCATAAATTAAAACTATTTTTAAAATAATTATTTAATATTATAATTAAATAAATAAATACCTTTTATATTTTAAAAATATTAAATATTTATGAAATATACTCAAAATAATTAAAAACTATTTTTTTCGACTTTAAAATAATTTTTCATAATTTATTTGGTATTTTTAATAATTAAAAACTAATTTTTCTAATTTTTAAATTAATTTCCTAAAAATCGAAATTAAAATAATTAAAAGCTGTCATAAGGTCCCTATAGTGAGCAGAACCGTCGTATATATAGGTGTTCTTGAGCCTACCCGAGATCTTCATAAAAGCGTAAGGCAAGGTGGCTCTACTTTGGCCGTGAATAACTCTCTAATCTTAACGAATTTGGACAATATATAAATTGGGTCTTGTAGAGAAAATACAAGACTACAAGATCCAACAAATATGACCTCTAAAAATATCGATCCGGAGAAATCGAACCTCAAAGTAGTAATAAAGTCGTTTCTTCACGAAAAATGACTTGAGGTGCCTACTTTGGACCTCTATAACTTGGTTATCGTGTAACATTTTTGTTCTCTATCACTTTCAGTGTGTCGACAACATGTAGGAATACAACTTCAAACCTTAACATCAACATAATACCATCATATCTAACCAGAAATACCCAGTCAAAGTGCACCACGGAAATTGTGCACAAAATTTCTGGATTCGCGATTTTGGCAGTTTTGGTCAACGGGGTTTTGACCGTTTATCTCTTGTGATCTATAATAGATATGGCCTTGATTCTTTTTGAATCTTAAATACCTCATACCAAGCTACACATAACATCTTACAAACACCAAAAATAGTAAATAACCACAGAGATATAAGGCTTGACATTTGCCCAAAAATAACAGAATTCGGTTTTACAAAAGTTGGAAAAACTTTGATTTTGAGCACTTTGATGTTATGGGTCCTGAATTTAACAACCCAGAACATTAATAGACTCCCTATTACACAACTTTAAACAATAAATTGCACCAATTAACATCAAATCGAAGGATTTCTAGAATTTAGGGTTTTACCTTTTCAGCTTTGATTTCTTGATTTTGATCCTTTGATGCTTCGATTTGTTGTTGGTGTGAATGGGGCTTGATTATAGACCCATATGGTAAGGAAATTTCGTAGGTTTAAGCTTGAGAGAATGAAGCTAAGTGCTTGTGAATAAATAGGCCAAAATGGTACATTTCTCTCTCTAGATCCATAAAATAATGTATGAAATGATTGTAATGGGTGATTGATGGTAATACTACATTTCATAGGTGATTTCTAGATGCAATGGCCGGATTTTGTGGACATGTGGTAGCAATAAAGCATAATTAATGAAAATAATGCATTTCCCTCTCTTTAATCTATATAAAAAATATAATAGATACATTGGATGCTACACTTGGATAATTCCATTGTTTGCTAGTGATAACATGGTAGGAGTAAGCATGTTGGGAATTTTGTTACAAGATTCCATCAACAATGTAAGTAATAATACACTAAATAACCAAAAGGGCATTTTGGTCATTTCACATATAATTTCAAGGGCATTTTTGTACAAGGCAATTAAATGTAATATTTAACCATCGATTATAATTCTTACCATTTACCAATTAACTTCTATCCTTTGGTAAATTAAAACATTTATACAATAATATCGTAATTAAACCCGATAATTTTAAATTAGGGTTTTCTATGAAAATTAGGGTTTCTTAACGTCATCAATTAGGGTTTCTAATTGACCATTAGGGTTCTCTAATTATCTGTGTATATTACTAACACAGTCATTACAATCTCTAACTTCAACCGATTAAGGTTATAATAATTAGGGTTTGTGCTAATTATCGGTAAAAAAATAGTAATTAGGGTTTTCTTACAATTACCAGCATTCGTGTACACAATAACTTCATATACACAAAGAAACTTCATATACACGATCATTTACTCGGTCATTTCTCATAATCGAAGTTTAGGGTTTCACAAGACAAGATCTTGTCTTTATGACCTAATCAATAGTCATTCCTCAATAATATCATCGCTATATACACATACATATAATTATTGTCTCAGAAAAATCATTATAATAATAATATAATATTATTATTCTCATCTCTTGATCACAATCCCAATTCAGGGTTTGGATCTCATATCTGACTTCTCTTTCGCATATCAATAATACTTGATTTAAATATTCTGAACAATTCATATAATAAAATATATATTATATAAGTTCTAATTATCACTTCATATATTATTTCCAATCATGTTATCATGGAAAATAATTAATAAAAACATTTCGGCTTACAGAAATTTATTACCATTTAATTTGTGGTAATTAATAATTCCAAAATTATTTCTAATTTTTCAAGTAATAAATGTATTCGCATTTATTGTTCACTTTACTTGACACTTAGTCTCGTCATTAAATAAATAAATAAAAAATTTATACGCAAAATTTCTTATTTATTTTATATAGAAATTCTCGGGTTATTACATTTTTAATCCATAATAAATACATGATACAAATTATTACCTATATATATATATATGTGTGTGTGTGTGTGTATGTGTGTGTAAGTTACGTAGTTGAGACAGTGGATTGCATATCATGAAAAGATCCTCCTTCGTTTACTTTCTGCATTTGGTAGTTTACTAAATCTAGTTGAGCAAGTCACTGGGCTTTAATGATTCTTGTTGCGTCCTTTGATGCTCTAGATAATTGTTAATTATCTGTTAACAAGTTTGCATGACAAAGTTGTTGTAATTGTACGGGCTTAGACTGGTTCCTCGATACAAATCAATTTATATATATAAATACAGCACAACCAATCAATTGAAATCAATTTGAATCAATTTGACAATTAATTTACTGAGTTAACTCGGTTAATTTGGTAACTCAGTTGGCTTGCAATTAATCGGATTTCCTCTTCCTCTCCCACTTCTCACAGAGTTCGATGTTTCAATTTGACGCTTCCTCTTCGGTTTCTTACTTCAATTAAATCTGTCTCTTCTTTTCTTCTTAGTATCAATTGCCTTGATGGCTAAATTGAACCATCCTCTTCTTCTCCAAACAGAAAAGAAGAGGAAGCTCCCAATCATCATCGTTGCGATCATCAATGGCAAGGAGGAAAAATTCTATGTCGGACAATAATTATGCGGTTGTGAAAAAGCTGAATTGGCGAAAAAAAGCGGCTGCTTTTTTCGCCCCATTTCTCATCTTGACCTCAACTCTTACCCGTAAACCCTCTTCCCTTTGCTTTGCAACAATTCCAAGAAAAAATCTCGCTGGGAATCCCCACAAGGATTGTTTCACCGCCGACTGGGATTATGCTCTAAAGATAATAATCTTGCGAGGCGATTAGCCTTTTTACGACGAAAGCAAGGGTAAATAATATTTCACTTACTGTTCACCTTTATAATTTTTTCCTGTATTTGTGTTCGTTAGGATTAGAGGTTGCTATGGATTTGGGTTTAAAGAGGGGTTTTGAAATATATAAGCAAATGGGTATAGATAAAGTTGTTCCAAATGAGGACTCTGAATCTGTAGATAATATTAATTTCTGCTGACTTGATGTATTTTTTTGGGGGTAATATATGCAAGTATGAAATTGAAATGATTTTACTGACCTTCTGTTTTGTTAAATATTGTAATTGCTTGAGATGTTTTTTTGGTTTATGCATGGTTGAGTATTGCATTTTAAGTGTTTGATAAAATGAGTGAGAAAATATTCATATGTTTTAATTTATTGATGTGAATACACGAAGAAGACCTTGACGTGTCCTGATCTCTAATTTTACAGAGGGTGCTTAGAATCTTATATCTTTATCTTTTCTTTTCCACTGCAACCTGTATGCCCACATCTGTGGTAAGTTGAATTCCCCCCTCATAATAATTCATAAATTCAGTTGTACAATAGTTTTTGTTGTAAGGGAGGAAGTGGTTTCAAAGTTATCTGATGCATGAGAAAGCCTGGATTTTGGTTTAGTTAGCAGTGTCTTGGTTTAGTTAGCAGGAAGATGCCAACAGACAAAGATTTTGTCTTCATCAGACATCGACATTACATGTTTTCCTGATTATCATATCACCTTTTCATCATGTATTCTGTTTATAGGCTTTATTACCATTTTATAGCATTATAAAGTAGATTACTTGGTCTACAGAGCAAAATGAAAATCAATTATTGTAGTGATTAGCAAAAAGAACTTGAAGAAAATAAAATATTTGATAATATGGCTTCTTTTCAAGCATGGTTTCCCTTAAGTAAGTTGCCTATTATTATTGTCCATATTAATTATATCTTGCGAAATCAGTATTTACGTGTTCCATTCATTGAGCATTACTTAGAGTATTATGCAAATAACAAAATTCGGTGGGATGCGAAGAGAACCTCCTTACATGTTTGGCTGAATTATTTTCCCAGGTAGTAAATTTAGTTGGATATAAGATGTTTTACTTTTGGTATCACAGATTTATTCCTTTGATGTTGGTTCATTTCTTCATTTCTCTGTGGCTAATTTATTATACAGATATAAAATGAAATAATCACTTCACATAGACACATTTTCTTGCTTTCATGTAATGAATAATGATTGTTTTACCAATAAATTTTGACTTAATAGTAATTCTTGCAATTTCCTAAACTATAGTTCTTGCATGCTCTTTGAAATCAAGGGAGATGGGCAAGGGTACCATTGGAAAAGCTCTCCATTACAAGGGAGGGAACACCATTTCATCGTATCATACTAGGGTTCATGATTCAAGGTGGAGATATTGTCTATGGCAATGGGAATGGGAATTAGTCTATATATATGGTGGCAGCTTTCGCGATGAAAATTTTAAGATAAAGCACTCACATCCAGGTCCGTCATAATTTTTAAAATTATTTTATGTTCTATATTATGGAACATTCACACAAATCAATTCTACTTTTGAGACATTTCTTCTTTAAATTTTTCTGAAACTATAGTTCTTGAAGTTGTTGTCTCCATGGTGAACCCAGGACCTGATTTTAATGGCTCACAATTTTTTATCACCACAGCAAAGGCCAACTGATCTAGGAAGTCGAGTAATGATAAACTAAGATTCTTTAGTTATTTAGGTTCCTTTAGTAAAGAAGTATGACCTTCAGGTTTTTTACGTTTTTAGGCCTTCGCGTTGTATACCGTAAGCCTAATGATTGAGCAACTGATTTTGTTTTTGTTTAATTCGATCAAGTCGGTCTCACAATTTTATTTGATTAAAGCATTTTATTTTCTATCTTGGTAGCTTAATTTGGCTCTCAACTGATGACATGATTAGTGTATGTTTTTTCTCTTAGCCGTTTTCCTTCCATTTGAGATGCTAAGTTACAATATGTGAATTGTTGTTATTTTGTTTATATATATATATATTTCAAGTAGTGTGTTTTAATGGTTTTAGCATTATATATGTATGTATACAGTTGTTGGTAAGGATTTTGAAGGTGCGAAAGGGAGTTACACTAATGTTGAATGGAAAGAAATAGTATATCAATTGAAAGCCAGGCAATAAAAGAGAATATTGATAGTAAATCGATAACAATCGAAAACAATTGAAGATATTGATTGTGTTTGAAACAGGTTTCGTTGCATCAAAGGATTGTTACAACTATTAAATTAGCCTATGCTCTTGGGTATTTTCCATTACTTCAATCAATAGCAGAGTTTGACTTCGAAGTTCACCACTGGTATTTTAAAATTTAGCAACTGTGAGTGAAACCTTAAATTTTTTTCAGAATTATTCATATAGGATTGTTACTTAATTCAGTTGATTAGTGCATTCCAACTGACGTTCTTATGCTTTAATGAATGTATTTTTTGTTAGATATATTTAGATTTAGGTTACTTATCTATTATTCAAACTAGCCCGTGCATTGCACGGGCTATCAACTAGTATTAAATAAATTACATAAAATATATTATTTTCTCATCCAATTTTACATGTCCTAATTTGAGAGTACACACATAATAAGAAAAAAAAGTTAATCTCTAGATTACCCATTTTAATTTCTTTAGCATCATCTTATTTATTTTAATTTCTTTAGCATCATCTTAACTCTTTCTTTGCAAAAAAAGAAGAGGAGGAAGCCCATATCATATATATCCTCCTCCTCGACCATAAATCATTTACCTTATTAATTTCGAATTGCAAAACAGCGACTCCATGCACACCTTTATATCTAAATACAGTCTTAATTGGACTCGATTATGGAACTACTTAATTAAATTTGGAGTTTTGATAAGGCAACAAGTCGAGCTAGCTAGCTCAATCAAACATCATATCGACAAGTTCATTATTTATCAAACCAACCAATATTGAATAATCTAATAGACTTTGATTCTAGCTAGTATATATATATATATAGAGAGAGAGAGAGAGAGAGGCCCCTAGACTTAGACTAGACTAATTTTTAGACCACTCTAGTTATTAGTATATCTAAATTATGTATGTACTCCAACTTAATTGTAATTAACATACAATGCATGTATACTCTGTAAGACCCCAAATTTTATGAAATAAAAGTATTCAATTTTTCTTATAATTACTTTTCAGTAAATGGTTAAATTGATAAAAGTTTGAAGTTAAGGGTGATATATAAAAAAAATTTCAAAATAAACAAGTGGTTATAAAATATTCATTGTTGTCGGGGAATATTCGTTTGGTCGTGGAATATTCTTTACGTAGGAAATATTAAATGCGATGGCGCACCTTATTGTGTGGGCACCATAACAGATAAACTGTTGGATGAAGAAAAAGCGACAAGTATGAGTTTTTTTATAAATAACTGCGTAGTTATTCTACAATTTAATCTTTGTTGGAATACTCGGTGGTTAAAACACAAGATGTCTGGCGTTGTTGCACAAGATGAGCACTACAGTATTGAACCAATAATTGATTCTTACGTAAAGAGGCACTACTCAATAATTGTTACAGTAATTACTGTTTAATATTTTATTTTTGATTCAATAATTGATGCGTTGATATTTTATATTATTGTTGTTTTAATTGTCATTGCACAGTATTTTCCATTATCGGATCAATAATTCATATTATTTGAATAATATTATTATATAGAATTATTGACAATGTCTAGAAAGTTCATCGAGAGGAGGGTTTGATCACCTACTTTGCTTGTGCAAGAAGGAGAAATTCTTATTGAAAACCCCTGCTTTCCGGAACTACTGATTGTCATCATTATTGTGATTCTGTAATATTATTTGTGAATAATTAATTATTGATTTATATGATAAGAAAAATATTTATTTATGTGGATATAAATGGAGGAATTTTTAGAAAAGTGATAATTGTTGAAAATTGATATTTTATCTTTTTTGATAAAATATATTATTATATTACAATAATATAATAATGATGATATTTTTATAATGAATGTGTGATATATGAGTATATGAGGAGGAAGAGTATTTTTGTTGCAATAAATATTTAAAACATGTTTTTCATGTCGGTGGACCCCATTTCTTGACTGAAATTTGATTATAGCTTGTAAAATCGTCCGTATGTGAATTTCGGTCAATTTCTGTTTGGAATTTGGAAAAACTTAAACTTACAAAGTTGTAGAGAATTGAATTTCCTATAGAAGGACATAATATTCAAATTTTTCTGATAAAATGGCTATTTATTATGAATTATTGAAGTTTCAGAATATTGGATTTGAATTGATTTGGTTTAAAACATGTTTTTTCTAGAAGGTGGACCCCACAATTGTACTTTTGCAAGTGTTAAAAGGCTGGAATCTGAATTCAAAGTGTGCGTAGGAAATTAAAAATAAAATATTATTATTTTATTAAATTTTCTGCTTTTGTGTTCTAAGCAATTTTTTATAAATAGGGTGCTTAGGTTAGAATTGAAAATCACACCAGAAATTGAAGTTTACTATCTCTATATTATCGAGCGTATTTTGTAAGTATTTAGATATATTGAGTGTTGCTATACGATGCAAGTTCGTTTCGATTATATCAAACATTTCAAAGATCTTCTTTCTTTTGAGGTAAGGGATTTTAAGGGTTATTATGTTTTTCAGTTTTGAATTTTTTGCTAACCTTCAAAAAAATTTGGAAAAATTTGAAATGATATTTTGATGAGTTTTATTGATTGTGTCCGAAAATGGTGATTTTTGGATGTATAGATTAAGAGCTATGAATTTTATGAGAAAAGACTATTTTAAAAGTAACCGCTTATAACTCCTTGTGGTTAATTCCAAAATTGATGAAATTTTTATTGGGAGTACATGTATATAACAGAAGTATACCGTGTAAATTTTAGAATTTTTGGACAAAAGTATAATTTATGATAAATGTCTAAATATTCGGTAGTTTTGGCCATATGAAAAATAGTAAATGAAATTTAAAAATTCTAAGAAAAATATATGTTCAATATGGGACTATATTATGCTAAATCCCAGAAAAGAAATATTTTTGAAATGAATTTGGTATTTTTCATGAAAATGGTCTAGTTATGAGTAAATAAATTAAATATGTTATGTGAAGTAAGAAATTTGGAAAACAGGATTTTATGGTTTAAGAATCCTATATAAGGTATATGCAGATTTTTTATGAGAGTTTTGGTTATTGGTGATGAAATCTTATGAGTTTGACATTTTAGAATGATTAAATGCATTAATTAGTAAAGTATAAACAATTAAAATAAATTGTTTATAAGTTTAAGAAATGATTAAGATATTGTGTTAATATTAATAATATTAGATTATGTGATTATTAAGTGATTATGAAATCATTGATTTATGAATCTTTTTCTTGAAATTAAATGCAGTTGTTGATCATATTATTTTTATTATCATATATAATATTTTTTATAATCCTGGTGATGAAATTTTTCTTTGACTTGAGTGTAAAGATGGGTAAATTATTGGTATGATTGTGACTATGGGTTCTCTTTGGCCAGTAGTACAAAGATGAATTGTTGACTGGTATGATCATAACCATTGAATTTATAATTGAATATCTTAACTTAAGTGCAAAGGTGAATTGATCAACATGGTTATAATTATTATTTATATAAATTCTGAAATGATTATATATTTCTTTGAGATATTAATATTTTTGGCCTATAGTGCAAAGATGATTTGTTGTTGAATATCTTTGGTTTATAGTGCAAAGATGACCGGTTGTTGAATATCTTTGGCCAGTAGTGCAAAGATGAACTGTTGATGAATATCTTTGGCCCGTAGTGCAAAGATGAATTTATTAGTATGATTATGAATAGGAACTGTGATTTGGTATAACCATGATCTTTGATGTTTCAGGTAAAGACAAGTGATGAAAATTATCTTCGTCCTGTATGAGAGGAGGAATTTAGAACCACAATTATGATTATGAGTTATTCACATGATTGTGGACAAGAACTGTTGATTGATGTTATAGGGTTAAAATATTGTTGGTGGACTTTTAACATCTATTTGACTCTTCTAATGGATTGCTCGTTCCGCTGCAACTATGGTTGAAAAGTTTTATCATCTACCATATGTTCTAAATCTCTGATTTATTATTGATGAAGGCTATTGAGAATTTAATTATCTTTAGTCATAATATTCTTTACTGAGCTAGTTGTGCTCACCCTTTTGCTTCACAATTCCTTTCAGGTAATAAGAGTGTAGCTGGGTCGTGCGGGGGTAACAGGAGAATAGAACGGTGGTCTCTAGCTGTAGAGGTTCTCCCTAAATAGTATAGAAAGGTGTGTTGTATTTTATACATCATTTAGTAGTTATATTTGGTGAATCAAATAGGGTGAGGCGAACCCAACGTTCATACAAGATGTCTAATGACATACAACCTCGTGTTATCATAAGATATGGTTGTGCATATTCACTTGCTGAGTATATCTACAAGCACTACCTATATGATCTTGGAGTTTGGCTGAAGTATAATTCTCAATTATAGACGGTAGAGATAATGATATGTCAAGATAAGACTCATCATTGAAAAGAATATGATAGTAATCTTCTTATTTTTCTTTGAGGTTTATTGGGTCAACCAAGGATAATTCTGTGGGCATATGATATCTATCATAACCTAGACGCATGGCCTCCCATGTATGAAGGTTTCCTTGAGCACTTCCCAAAGATTTTAATTTCTAAAAAAATTATTGACTGTACCTTTATGTAAGGTGACATGATGACGTGATATCCAAGGTTGGGACATGAGTCACAGTTGGTATATATTTGTATCAAAATTCACAACATATATGTTGTTGTATTTTGCACGAAAATTGTAGTAATAAAGTTGTAATTATTTTCTGTACCATGTTTTTGACGACCTAGAATAGGTTGGTTGGATTGGAACTATTTTGGGGTCATCACATACTCGCTCCTAAAACTATAAAAAATCTTGTAAAAATTACAAGAGTTTTTTCAAAGGAAATCATGTTTTGATAGTGAAGCTAATACTTTACGTTCGAATTCACTTCATATGAAAAAGTGTAATTGCAAATTGTCACCCTCGTCTTTTGATTATGCTCCAAAATATCGTAATTTTAGTATTTAATATATAATATAGTAAAATGACAGAAATATATCATTTATGAAATTTAATTAAATAACCAACTTACTCATGTACATATATTTGAACCACAACAATCCTAAGCTTACGTGTGTTTATATATATATATATATATATATATATATATATATATATATATATGTGTGTGTGTGTGTGTGTGTGTGTGTGTGTGTGTATTTACTCATGTACATATATTTGAACCACAACAATCCTAAGCTTACATATATATATATATATATATATATATATATATATTATTATCTGTAATATATAGTATTATTTAATATATATATTTATGATAAAAATAGAACATGGTTTTATATAAATATAACACAGAAAATATTAATAAATAAATCCGAGTCCTTTGAATTCACAAAGTCTCCTTAAAGCAAATTTATTCCCCCACGGATGCTAAGGGTTAATTGAATAATTGCTTCCCAAGATAAAACGGATTTCAATTTTTAAATAGTAGCATTACAAAATTAAGAATTCATCGAATGCAAATTCTATGTTATGTACTCGAACTTTACTATTAATAATAATGATGCATGAAAGTGGTGCATGAATACACTTACCCAGAAAACGGGAAAAGATTTGCAGAACGGTTGGAAGGAACGGAATCTGTAGAAATGGGATTCTTGCGAAAGCAACGGGAATTGCGAAAAAGAACGCGAAATTCTATTGAAGTGCGAGCGAGAAGGATTCTTCTTCTAAACGGGCGGAAATTTTACGCAAAGCGGGAGGAAAATTTTCCGGCAGGATGGAACAGAGAAACGGGAAAAATAATTTTTTTTTAAATACGCCCCACATCATTCATTTATAGAAAAATTAGGTATAACTGGCAAATCAAATCGACGGCGTAGTATTATGATGATAAAAATATATATCACAAACCCGCCATTACTTACGACCACGACCGACCCCAAATCAATTTTCTCATTCAAATCCCATTTTCAACAATCCCCACATGAATGTAAAATTGGCTTTACAATATGCCAAATATGTTATGAATATCTGGAACACTAGTTAGAGTACATAAGAAAAGATATTTCATCGAAGTTAAGTAACTTTAGTGGCTTTGAACTTGCCCTAGTAAAATCTATCAGATTTACTTGGCTAATCGATGAAATTGATGTCTTTGAACTGTCAGCTTTTTTTGTAAACCAAGGCAATAGAATTCACAAAATATCTCTTCAGACATAATTGGTTCTCACGTTTGTGTTCATTTTGGCCTTGAAACACCTCTTGGTTCCGTAAGTATATTAGAGAATTCAGCTTTCAAAATTCTCACAGAAGTGGCCCCCTTCTTAGTCACGTAGGTGACTTCTATTAAGAGTATCCTGCAATACCCCACTTGAACGTATTTCAAGATATAAAAGTCATTAAAAGCATAACTTATCCTAATTCTCGCGGCAGATGTGCACTGTCTTATTTCAGGAATGGTTAGGAATAAATATCTCCTTAGTGCTTTACTGAGTACTACATAGTTTGGTTTGCCCATTGAACCTAGATCTTGGGATCTCCAGTCAGCTAGGTTGGGTTGCCACTATGACGACTCTTATTTAAACAGTAGGCTTTAAACCCATTCCCCTCGATGATTTTTCCACTTGCTCTATTGTTAAACCTTTCGTAAGCGGATCCACAATATTATCTTTTGACTTTACATAGTCGATTGAGATAATTCCATTTGAAACAATTGTCTAATCAGTATTATGTCTTCGTCATATATGGCGTGACTTACATCATTATATAAATGACTCTGTCTTTCTTCCAATCGCCGATTGGCTATCACAAATGTATACATATAAATGTACAGTCTTGACCAATTTGGAATATCCTCTAAGAAATTACGGCCCACTCGAACTTCTTCTCCAAACTTTGTCTAACGCAATGAATTACGATTCCATTGTAGACCTAGCAATACACATTTGTTTTGAGGATTTCCAAGATACCGCTGCACTACCAAGTGTCAATACATATCCACTTGTGGATTTTGAATCTTTAGTATCGATATCCAATTAGCATCGATATATCCTTCCAATCTTCTTTGGATATCTTGTATAAGTCACCCATAGTTTTGAGTATGTTTTAAATATCCCAAAACTCTCAAAATAGCTTTCGAAGGATCTTTACGGATTACTCAGTATACCTACTTAGCTTACTTCTTGAATAAGCTATATCCTATTCTAAGATGATTCATGACATACATTAAACTGCCTATTATACGAGAATATTCTAGTTAAGATATGATATCACCTTCATTTTTAGCTAGATGAAGATTTATATCAACTGGGGTCTTATTTAGAATTATATTATACTTGTTAAATTTTTCAAATATTTTCTCAATGTAATGAGATTGAGATAATATAATTCCATCAGAGGTTCTAGAAATCTTGATTCCTAAAATTATATCAGCAACCCCCAAGTCTTTCATGTCAAACCTATTTGACAACATACGTTTAGTAGAGTTGATAACTTCATTGTTGCTACCCATGATTAACATATCATTCATATAAAGATAAACAATGACATATTCTTTTTGAGTGCTTTTGACATAAACACATTTGTCACACTCATTAATTTTAAATCCATTTGATAACATAACATTATCAAATTTCTCATGCCATTGTTTTGGTGCTTGTTTTAATCTATACAAGGATTTAACAAGTTTACATACTTTTCTCTCTTGTCCAGGAGCAATAAAACCTTCAGGTTGTTCCATATATATTTCTTCATCTAATTCACCATTTAAGAATGCAGTCTTTACATCCATTTGATGTATTTCAAGTCTATTTAAAGATGCTATTGCTATTAGCATTCGAATAGATGTAATTCATGTAACAAGTGAATAAGTGTCGAAATAATCCAATCCTTCCTTTTGTCTATAGCCTTTAACAACAAGCCTTGCTTTATATTTATCAATTGAGCCATCAGCTTTCATCTTCTTTTTGAAGATCCATTTATACCCTAAGGGTTTGGAACCAAGTGGAAAGTTCACCAATTCCCATGTATGATTTTGCATAATGGACTCAATTTCGCTATTTATTGCTTCTTTCCAATGAGAAGCATCTGGAGAGGATACTGCTTCCTTTATACGTTTCGAGGATCGTTTTTCTAACAAAAAATGTTAGAAAATTCGGACCAAAAAGCGTTGAAGTCCTTGCCCTTTTGCTACGCTCTAGGTTCATCCAATCTGAGACTCTTTGTCTATATTTTGAGGATTATTACTAGTAGCATCCAAAGGTCTTTTGTTTGAATTTGAATCTTTATTTCCATTATATGGAAAAATATTCTCAAAGAATGATGCATCTCTTGATTCAATAAATGTATTAACATGAATATCATTAATTTCAGATTTATGAACAAGAAAGTGATAAGCACTGCTGTTATTTGCATAAACAATGAAAACACAGTCAATTGTTTTTGGTCCTATCTTAACCTTTTTAGGTTTAGGAACCATCACTTTTGCTAGACACCCCCACACTCTTAAGTATTTATATCAAGGCCTATGACCTTTCTATAATTCATAAGGTGTTTTATGAGTTTTCTTATGAGGCACTTTATTAAGAATATAATTGGCGTAAAAGCAAAGCTTCCCCCACAAATTCAGGGTGCTCCAAACCCATTTAAAATAGCATTCAAAGATTTCTTTCAATGTTCGGTTCTTGCGTTAAGAATAATCTGTTAGATTGAGGTGAATAAGGAGTCGTAGTTTGGTGAATAATACCATAAGTAGAGCATATCTCTTCAAATAGTGATTCATATTCACCACCTCTATCGCTTCTTATTGCTTTAATCTTTTTGCTAAGTTGATTTTCAACTTCATTTTTATAAAGTTGAAACTTTTCTACAGCCTCATCTTTGCTTCTTAGCAAATATACATAACAATATCTTGTGCAATCATCAATAAAGGTTATGAAATATTTTTTCCCACCTCTAGTTTGCACAAACTTTAAGTCACATATATCAGTGTGAATTAAATCTAGAGGTTCAGATTTTCTTTCAACAGAATGAAAGGGTAATCTTGTCATTTTTGATTCCACACAAATTTCACATTTATGTTTCAGATTAATATCAAATCTAGGCAAGAACTCTAAATTAATTAATCTACGCAATGTATCATAATTAACATGTCCTAATCTCGCATGCCATATGTTTGAAGATTCCAACAAGTAAGCAGAAAAATTAACTTTATTATTATTAATAGACTTTGGTACAACATTCATAACATTCATCTTAAAGAGTCCATCATTCATGTAGCCCTTTCCTACAAACATATCATTCTTAGTAAGTACAAACTTATCAGACACAAACACAAACTTAAAGCCATTCTTGCTAAGTAGTAACCCAGAAACTAGATTCTTGCGAATATCTGGCACATGAAGAACTTCATTCAAAGTCAGTTATTTGCCAGATGTCATTTTCAGTACAATTTTTTCACGTCCTTGAACCTTTGAACTTGAGAAATTTCCCATAAAGAGTTGATCATCATTTTCTACTGGTTTGTAAGTAGAAAACATCCATTTGTTGGAACAGATGTGGCGAGTAGCCCCAGTGTGCACATACCATTCTTTAGGATTTTCTACCAAGTTACATTCAGATATAACTGCACAAAGATTCATGTCTGAAACATCTTCAGAGAGCTTTTCCAGTTCTGTCACATTTGCTTGAGGCTTTTGTTCTTTCTTCAACTTCTTTGGCTTTCGACATTCATTAGATTTATGTCCTGGAATGCCACAGTTGAAGCATTTGCCCTTGAATTTCTTCTTGGCCTTGAAGGCTTCTTTGCCTTCACGCTTCCTTTTGTTGTTGTTTGGCCTTTGTTCTACAACATTTGCCTTGGCTTCAATGAAATTCTTCCCACTTTTCTTCTCAGATCTTCGATTGTCCTCTTCAATCCTAAGTCGAACAATCAGTTCTTCAAGATTCATCTCTTTGCGTTTATGCTTCAGATAATTCTTGAAGTCTTTCCATGATGGTGGAAGCTTCTCAATCATTGCTGCAACTTGGAATGAATCACTTAATGACATTCCTTCAGAATGAATGTCATGCAGAATTACTTGTAATTCTTGAACCTGAGTGATCACTGCTTTAGAATCTATCATTTTATAATCTAGAAATCTACCGACTATGAATTTTTTCATGCCAGCATCTTCAATTTTATATTTCTTGTCTAAAGATTCCCACAATTCTTTTGCAGTTTGGATTGTACAATACACATTATTATACAAAGTATTATCTAATCCATTCATCACATAGTTCCTGCAAAGAAAATCTGCATGTTTCTATGCATCAACAATGACCACTTTCTCTTTGTCGGGTTTCCCATTCAACAAGAGTAGAGACGGTCCTCTTGTAGAAAGCCAGAACCAAATTCAATGTTGTGAGATAGAATAGCATTTTTTGTTGCCAACGCTTGAAATCAGTTCCATTGAACCTTTCAGGCTTTTCTCCATGAGACATACTCACGGTATGAATGGTGCTTGTAGTTGCCATTTCTGTTATACAAAGATGACTATTGTCAATAGACAGAAACAAATTTTTGTTTGTACAAAATGTAACAATATTATGTTTACAAAAATCAGTTTACAAATTTCTATTTTGAAAACAATTTGTATTCTAAAGTTGGATAATTTTTATTAAGTTCCAACACAATGATTATTACACAACAATAATTAGGATATTAACAGAATATAAACATATAATTTTTTAACATATAATTTATATATAATAACAGAATTTAAACATCAAATTTTATTTATAAAATTTCTGTTTTTGCAGAAAATTCTGTTTTGACAAAATCAGTTTACAACCTTATTTTGTAAAATAATCTTTTTATAAAATCTGTTTACAAACTTCTTTAAACAAATAACAACTATTACGGTTTTAATATACGTTAATTAATGAAAAAACCGAACATTGAAAGAAAACCAATAAAGTGACTGCAACTATTACGGTTCGGTTTCAACTATAATGCTTGTCTAACAGAATTGTTATCCGTAATTTTATGTGATAATATAAAGTGATGGCAACTTTCCAGAAAACCAATAAAGTGAGTTAATGTCTTTTAGTTTTTTGCAGAATAACTTATATTACTATGTATATTATATAGTAATATAACATGTAAAGAAATAACAGAATATACATGCAAACAGTGTATAACATGCAATTACAGACTACAAAACAAATCAAAACGAATACATAAGGGAATTCATGCAAAAGACATATACATTGACATGCAATTACAGAATATATTATTGTTATTAATATGCAGTCAATATATATACGGAATAAATATATAATCAGAATATATATATACAAAAAAAAAAAATTTGTTATATATATAAACCAAATAAAAACCTTTTGAAAAACAGGTCAGCACATTGAATCTAATTAATATTCAATTCTTAACCTTTTTTCAGAGTCATGCATTAATAATACAAGTACACATCATTTAAAAACCAGAAACGTATTAATATTCAATTCTTATAATAGGCATGCAGCAATTTCCAGAATCACGGTTTTTTCAATTTGAGTGCAGTATGTGGAGAAAATAAGTGGACAATCTATGCAACACTTTGCAGAAAACAAAAACAAAATTTCCAGAAATGCACTTTTTACAAAACAAAAAACTTGTTTTATAAAACAATTTCTATTTTCAGAAAATAATTTTCTGTTCACATAAAACTGTATTATAATTACAAAAAAAATAAAATTACTTTAAGATTGTTATCTGTAATATATAGTATTATTTAATATATATATTTATGATAAAAACAGAACATGATTTTATATAAATATAACACAGAAAATATTAATAAATAAATCCGAGTCCTTTGAATTCACAAAATCTCCTTAAAGCAAATTTATTCCCCCCACAGATGCTAAGGGTTAATTGAATAATTGTTTCCCAAGATAAAACGGATTTCAATTCTTAATTAGTAGCATTACAAAATTAAGAATTCATCGAACGCAAATCCTATGTTATGTACTCGAATTTTACTATTAATAATAATGATGCATGAAAGTGGTGCATGAATACACTTACCCAGAAAACGGGAAAAGATTTGCGAGCGATTGGGAAGAAATCGGAATTTGCGAAAATCGGGATTCTTGCGAAAATGAGCGGAAATTGCGAGAGGAACGAGAATTCTATTGAAGTGCGAGCAGGAAAGGTTAATGCTAAGCGGGCGAAAATTTTACGCAAAACGAGGAGGAAAAATTTTACGACGGGGACGAACGGAGAGAACGGGAAAAATAATTTTTTTCGTAAATCGCCCACATCATTCATTTATAGAAAAATTAGTAATATGCCAAATCGTCAAAAGCAGCGTAGTATTGTGATGATAAAAATATATATCACAAACTCGCAAAAATCACGACCACGACACGGGCAAAAGTCAATTTTCTCATTCAAATCCCAATTCCAACATATATATATATATATATATATATATATATATATATATATATATATATATATATATATATATATATATATATATATATCGGATCAGTATTCCCTTTATCTTACTACTTACGTGCTCACTTTTTTTATGACGGTTGCTTATTATACAACGTCGCTCATACTTTTTTAAGCTGACGCTATATGTTGTCCGTCGCTAAAAAGTATAGGCTTGACAGTATGTATAACGAAATCGTCGCTAAAAGAGGGTGAGCATGCAAGTAAGAATAAATAAGATAAGTATACTGATCTCGCTATATATATATATATATATATATATGATCCGATTAGCATGAATTTTTTTTTTGATAAGTTGGTCAATTGGCCAAAGTAAAATCTTGTGTGCACATAGTGCAAATGCAAATGCGTGTCAAGATTTCTATTGATCAATTGACCAACTTATCCAAAAATAAACTTCATATTAACCACTCCAATATATATGTGTGTGTGTGTGTTTGGTTTGATTCAGTTGCTTGTTAATGAAAGTGTCTAGTTTAGTGTATGCGATCTTACGGAGCTTGACCATTTACAATACTTAAACCGTACTAATTAACTCCGTAAATATATAGAGTGAAAATGGGAAGCTGCATAGAAACACAAACATGTGGATCAAGAAAAAATCAGTAGGACGAATATTAATATACCAACAACTTGCGCTAAAATTTGCTACCTCTAGCTCATCATTATAAATAATAATTATTTATTTGATCGATGCGAAACTAAGTATGGGCCCTCCTCCTCCTCCTTTTGTTTACCAAATCATTAATGTCTACAGACAAAGTTGATTAATATCTCTAGTGCTGCTGTGCAAATTCTACTCATAAACAACTCCTAGTTTAAACTAGTCTGAAAAATTGGAGAGAGGAGGTCATGGACCACACACACACACACAGAGATTCTCTTTCCTGGAAATTTCAAGTAAGATACATACATATATATATATATATATAAATTCTATAAATTAGTTTGTGTATGTTTTAGGTTAAATACCCACCCATGGCCTATAGCACAGTTTGAGCTACCTTAATTCTCTCTCTCTCTCTCTCTCTAATTAGTTAAGTACTTGGAAAGAATTAGATAGTGAAGTACAGTTATTGAGCAAGAATATATATATATATATATATATATATATATATATATAATTAGAAAGATGGTTCGAGCTCCTTGTTGTGAAAAAATGGGACTGAAAAAAGGGCCATGGACTAGTGAAGAAGATCAAGTTCTCGTCTCTTTTATTCAACAAAATGGCCATGCAAATTGGCGTGCCCTTCCAAAACTAGCCGGTAAGTAATAAATTACCAAAACCCCATTCACATTTGTATACCACAAAGAAAATTAATGTCCTTTGAAAGCCATATATTTTCTTGTAAAATCAAACTTTTACTCCTATGTTGACAACAATGAGCTCTATATATCTCAAGTGGTATCAAAGAAACTTGATCATTTATAGGACCTTCTCTTCTCTTCTCATAGAATTTGGTTCTTTTAAGTTTTATTGTCCTCTCTGGTGCCCGCTACACAATAAAAATATATATGTAATCAACACAATCGACTATATAATTCTATACAACCCACTTTCCACAAGGCGAAATTAATTTTGTTACAAAACTAACTTGTAGATTGAGATGGGTTCTTAAGTATCATTTAATTTAAGATATGGCGCCATTTTCTTATTATCACTAATTAATTATTGTTGCCTTGTTCTTATCATATTAATTTTTAGGTCTTCTAAGATGTGGGAAGAGTTGCAGACTACGATGGACAAACTACTTGCGACCCGATATCAAGAGAGGAAATTTCAGCAAGGAGGAAGAGGAAACTATAATTCAGCTACATGAAAGGCTTGGTAATAGGTGCGTATAATTCTGATCAAGTAGTCTATTTAATTGTTTAATTAATATCAAAATATAGTTGGTAATTATATTTCTGCATGTTAATACATATTCCCCATGTTCCCCTTTCAAAATGCAAGAGTCCTTTTGACTTTCTCATGATTCATACTTTGATAGGATCATTTAAGGTTAGTTAATATTATTACAAGTACTATTGTAAATTAATTATCTAAATTCGAAGTTAATTAAAAGTTTTATTGTCCTCAAAAATTTTACTCTCATAACGCATCAATTTTTGAATGTATAATTAATTGTGTAAAATTGATATCATAAACTTTTTTTAAAAAAAAATACTATTATATCAACAACAAAAAAATAAAATTACAGAAAGTAATATTATCTTGATGAATTTGATCACAGGCATAACATTACAAAACAAGATACTATATTTCTGGGAGTCATCACAGTTTCATATAAAAATCTGTCACATGCGTCGCCAGTCGCAACTCACTTTACTATACTATAATGATATATGAATAAATTACAATTTATATAAATATTAATACTCCATGACAATCTTATAGTACATGTCACGAAATTTTAAAATCCAATTCAGTAGCGGTTGCATGGATTTTTGTTTGGCGCTTTGTCGATCTTTGCATGTGGGGGAACTCGAAAAACCCAAAATAAATGAGATTGATCGTGTGTGTGTATATATATATATATATGTATTCGTCTTTTTGGAGAATTATTTAAGTAGAGAAAAGATTCGCCATCTGAATTATAATCATTAGATTAAAATAAACTCATAAAATAGGCTTATATGCATGGCATATTTATATCTCCTTAGGCTTTTGTGTCATAATAATCACACATTTATATCTCCTTAGGCTCTTGTGTCATAATAATCACCAAGATTTGCTTAACCTAGCTATCCTATTGTCCTGCACAACCATTGAACTATATATACATCAGGAAGTCTATTATCACATAAAACAACTTATATATAATTACATACATTTCATATCGTATTTTGATGGTACCACGTTGCGAAGCAAAGCAATCGCGTGGGCGACCATCAAAATATCGTATGAAAATATATATATGAAATGGTTTTATTATAGTAGAACTTATTTTATATAGATATAAATTGTTGCACTCGTGCTAATATCTTATACAAATTATTTTCTTTCAATTTTTCAGATGGTCTGCGATAGCGGCGAAATTACCGGGAAGGACAGACAATGAAATTAAAAATGTTTGGCACACGCACTTCAAGAAAAAGCTCAAAAATTATCAAACCCCTCAAGATTCCGAAAGACAGTACTCCATGACCAAAAGTACTCAATGCGATTCAGATCCGACCCGATCACAACCCGAAAACCCGAGTAATAGTTCACAAAGCTCTACTAGTGATGAACTCTCATCAGTGAGAGACTTATCGGTCATGGCCAGGGTAATTAAGGAAGAACAAATGGATTCATTTCCAGAAATCGACGAAAGCTTTTGGAGTGAAGAATTAATAGCTGAGGACTCGGAATTTTTGGGGGTGAACGAAGAATTACAAGTTCAAAGGTTTAGTACGGGTGAAGTTGATGATGGCATGGAGTTTTGGTACAATCTTTTTATTGGAGCTGGGGAATTACCAGAATTACCGGAACTCTGAGGGCTGTTTTGGTTAGAACAAAAATAAAATGAACACAGAATAATTGGAATAAGGATTTGACACGGGTAGTCCTTATCCTTAAGGTGTTAATTTATTGTCCCTTACCAAAAAAGGTTTGCTAAAAGCTCCCAACAATTCACCTCCAGGATATATGTCAAGCATATACTTATTCTCAGTGATAGCAACTCACTGATGAATCTCAATATATGTTGCTTTGTAAAGGTTGATGAGAAGGAAGAAGATGAAAGACTGCTCAGTTTCAAAACTGATAAAATTGAATTGTGAATAATGCATCAGTTTACAAAGTAAATGATGTAATGATCACAAGACAATTTTAAAACTCTTTTGTATCCATAATGATTAAACACAAAACTGTTTAACCTTAAATGAAGTCTATTAATCTGGTTCAAGCTTAAAAAAATAGGCTCTTAGCGACGATGCGCACGTGCAAAGTACCAATGTGACTTTGCAACTCGCACCCCGGGTTGCGGGGAGGTGGTGTTTTGCACCACGTCATTGTAACCAAATCCAAACATTTCCTTTAGTACCACAAGTGAATTAAACTATTCCACTTATACTTATAAAGTATTAAATAGTTTTATTCATTTTCAATGCGTGGCTTAAAGAAAATAGTTTTCTTAAACAACAATGAACTTTTTCGTATACTCCACTTTGGATACAATTAAAACACAATATATAATTCCTATTTGAACCATACATTGCTCTCTATTAATCTCCTTGTAATAGACTATCAAATACACTTTTAATTTAATATAAATTCTGTAATTCTATGTATGTGCACACCTAGAGGGGGGTGAATAGGTGGTTAAGCTAAAAGTGATAAACGGTGAAAACTTTTTGAAATTTTACTCTCATAGGTATAATTCGATACCACGTCTGCATCTGCTTTTTAAATCTCTGCTTTAGCTTATGTTCTACGTTTCTGGTTATCAGACAGCTACACCTGTTTGCTTTAGTGTCTGGATAGTGGCGTGAATAACAAAACAGTGCAGAACGTGAATGACAGTTAAAGAGATAAATAGAAGTAAAAATCACACCAAGATTTTTACGTGGTTCAGCCCCTATTCTCTAATCTAGTGGCCTAATCCACGTCCAATCCCAACTAGGATTGGAGACTCTTTTTATTTCAATTTAACTTAATTAAATACAAAATAACTCCCTGTTTGAGAAAGCTTTTCGTTGGACACGACTGCCCCTTCTTGCACCTCTGCAATCCTTCACCACTGAGACCTCTGCACTACTGCAACCTTGAAAGCTTGTTTACAAACAGATCCTATCAACTCTAGATAGACCAAGCCGATACACGGCTTAAACTAAGAACAAGGATATTGATTACAGACTATCAAGTTTCCAGCATAATACAATTTAAGAACAATACAAAATGGTTGCTGGAAAAAAACTTAGAATTGCTATTGAATGGAACGTATGAGACTGATTGAAGCTTTTCCAAGTTCTGTCTTCCAATAGCCGAGCAGGAGAGATATATATAGTAGCGCTTCCAACGGCTATGAGATTGTTGATTCCATGAAATCCTCAGTCACAAGAAATCAACACCAAATCCATAGATATATTGTTTCCTTTTGAAGCTTCTAGAACAAATTTGAATCAACTAATCAGTTGACCAAAATTCATTCCATGTCAATCAATTGAGATAAGATTACAGCAATCATGCAATATATATTTATATGGACTGTTATATGTAACCATAATGTCCACCCACAATCCATGCATATAATATAATATTATATACTACCAATATTCATGCATATTATATTATCATATTATAACAAACCATGAACCATGCACATGTCTAATATACTTAAATTAGTCATCATTCAAAACATCATAAAATCAAAAATCAACAAATTCAATCAATTAATGAATCTAAATTAATCTCAAAATTGATCAAAACTCATATAAAAAACGGTGCAATTAACATTGGTTGTATTATTATAAATTAGACTAGTGGGAGTGGGGGAAATTTGAATTTAATTTTTATATATATGCATGGTACGATGTTCTGAATTGACATTTAACAAAAGAATTTGGGACAGTAGATTTTATGGTGAGGGATAAATTAATTAGGTGTTCAAAGGCCAAATTATTTAAGATAATTTCGACCAAAGGTGAGCATGTGAAGGTACAAGAAGGGGAATAAAAAAGTGTTTTGAGTTAGAAATTGTTGTGTACATATTATATATGTTAGATTGCAGGAATTAGTTTGGTAGATAGGTCTAATTATATGAGAGAACCAAATACTGAAAATTAATTGTATGTATATATACATGCATGCATGCATAAGCTAGCGCCCTATGGTCACCATGAAACAGATACTTTTAGAGCTCGATCTTTTAGTCATAAACTAATTAATGTTTTATCATGAGAATGGTTAACTGTGCATTACTTTTCTGCTATTGTCTATCTACAAATATATATTGCAAAATCTAAATTTAATTTATCATGCCCTTGTCGTACGTACGTCTATGTGCATAATTTCACTAATTAACGATATTTTAAAAAATTGCACGATATTCTCATAAAACTCTAGTAACAGCTGAAGGAGAGTTTTTCATATATCTATCTATATGATCTGGTAGAATTTTTAATCCATCTCATCTCCTAGCTAGAGTCATAATCAATCATATTGATGCTTTAATTAGCAAAATATTTTGTTTTTGTTGTGCATCAACATTTTAATTGGTTTAGTTTGTTCCTCGTTTCCCCAATACTAGTACTATTAATCATATATCTCGTTTCACCAACATTTCAGTTTGGACATTAACTATCATCCGTTACAATAATGACATGTAAGTAAGTGAAACTGAGATTAAAAAATTTATTTCCGTTAAGATTTTATCTCAAAACTTCTATCTCATAACTTTAACCAATTGTCAACCTAAGCTACATAATGTAGTTATAAATAAAACAATATAAATTTTATTTATACTAGTTTCTTTATTTAAACCAAAAAAAAAAAAAAGATAAATAAGTTGGTAAGTAAGTTTTGCGTGTTATTGATTTATAGGGGGAGTTTTAAGTTTATTTTGATACATAAGATTTTAAAAAAAAATAATTACATTTATTGAATACTATAATGAACTGTTATTTTGATAATTTGATCTTTCTAAACATTCTAAAACAAGGGACGTATCAACCAAATTTATATTTATCTAATTAATAAATAAATTAAATAAATATATTCCATTGATTCAAAGAATTTCTTAAGACTTAAGAAATTTATCTATATTTAGTCTTAACTTAATTGGTTTTGTTGTTCGCAATTATATGGCTGATATTCTTGGAACGGATATTGATCGCGTCCAAGATATATAATGTGCCCGTAAATTGTGCAGAAATTATCACTATCTGGTTAATTAGCTATGAAGTTTGTTTCTGAAAATTGGGTGTCCCAAAATCTTTATTGAAAATGATAGTGCTCGAGTAGTGATAGATCATAGGGACTCTTGAAATTGTTGTTTGTAATTGAGTTTGTGCACTTTTGATAGACTACAAGGAAGTGTGAGATCGTCGTCGTCTGGATTGTTTCTAGCAAGTTATGAAGGTGAGTCGCTCACAACACCTTAACCCCTCGTTTATATGTAAATGGTAATCTTGGTACAATTGTTCGCGCTATCTAGGAAATTAAATCTGCGTTAAACAGACACTACCGACACCTTGACCCCTCACTTATATTGAAGCGGTAATATTAGTACAATTGACGATTGATGCAGTAGAAGACGTCACACACAACTATGTATTGTTGTATGATAAGTCAATAATGAATCTGTATAAAACTAAGAAATAGTTTAGGAATTCTAAAGAACCAAAAGATGAGAAAATCTGACAAAATAATTTTATTAATCAAAGTTGTCTCCAACTACATCAGCTATGTATCATATTTATACTAATAGAATAAAACCCTAATTTTATAAGGAATAAACAATTCAAATGGAAATTCAATTCCTAACTAACAAATCAATATGAAAATCAAATCCTATCTAATAAACATCCTATTTACATTAGAATTATGAAAACATATCAGAATTTCTAAAATAATGGGAAAAAATATGAAAAACAAATCTAGAAAACGTGTGCCTCGAAACACGTGCTCATTGCCCTAATTATGACATGGGGTCGCAGCGCCGCATTTTGGCCTAGCGCCATCTCTCCGAAGAAGTTCTTTTTTTATGGCGCGACAATGCCGTTTTCCCCTCTAAACTCGCGCCAATAATCCAGAATTGATTCTTCGTTGTTTTTAAGTTTCGACTTGATTCTTTGCTCCCTTTTTTACTTCCACCATCAAATGTGAATCCTTAATTGGACCAAGTCAATAAACTTAATAACATATTCCATATTTAACGAACGTCTTGCCGTGTAACCTGGACCCCTTTCCTTTGTTCCGTGTAATTCAAACTGGTGTTGTCGCAAGAATGTTTATAACATGATTGGACATTCGTGCTAACACTAACCTCTCCATGAATCGAAATGCATCTTTGTCTAGATTTAGTTGATATGATCGCATTCAGATTTGAAGATTCGACTTGCAATGATTTGGTCTCAATACATAGATTGTATCTAGCAATCCCAAATCATGTGAGTGATCCTCTCCTGACGAATTACTTGAATTGAGCCCAAATTAAATAAACACGTCTTTGAGTAGATTTTAGCTCAATCACTTAAGATTAGTTGTTGAACCCCTTCAACATGAGTTGAGTAATTGTTGTTTGATACGAGCCCGAACAGGATCGTGTCAACAGCTTTCAAATACCTTTTCATTCACACCTTCACCACTAAAAGACATACAATAACAAATAGTACTAATAGGGAGTATTTAATTTTCATATGGCTCTAATTCATTCACGAGTCTAAACAAAATCTAAGGGGTTGGCCTAGTGATAGAATTGATCCCTACTTTGATTTTTTGGGTTCAAATTTTGGGGTGGTCAGTATCTAGAAAAAAAATTCCTGAATGCATCAGACTAATGTGAAAAGTGCACTCTTAAAATCGTCTAGGGATAAATTTAATCTCGATTGATGCGGACGGTGAAGAGATATCGTAAAGAATTTAGGAATCTACCAACTTAATATTGTTGAATTTAGGGGTTACGAAATAAAATTAAAACACATGTACAAATACTTATACCAACCTGGAAAGAGATGTGATTAATCTCTCTTTATTGAAAGTGATAGCGCTCGAGTAGTGAGTGATGTTACTCTTGAACCCCGTGGAAATTATGACAGTATTTTGGTTTGAATTATAAATATATTCTTCAAAAATTAATTCCACGAATAGCATATTCGATGAATATACATCTCATATTAATTCATGAACAACATCCATCCTCTTTTAGTCCTCTTGGCATACATATATTAACACCAATCCAACAAATATATAGTCAAATGTTAGGCTATTCCATTACTAGAAATTTATTGTTTATTTATATAGTGTCCTAAATTAAAGGTATGGCCTTTCCTATTGGGTAGGAATTAAAAATATGATTGTAATAGCTTTCATAATTTTGCACCAAAAATGTATAAATAGGGAAGTGATATTTCTTATTTTCATAGTGGGAATCAGAACATTTTTAGAAGGGGTCAAAAATACATCATTAAAAAGAATTATTTTTTTTATTTCAACCCTTATCAACCTTTGAACTGTGAGTCTAATGACTTTACATATATATATATATATATATATATATATATATAAGTCTCCATCCACAAAGAATGACCTAGGTTGTTGAGAAGAAGCAATTTATTTTGGCCAATTGCAGTGAGCTTGTCACTTACTTTTAGACAATTTTTTTTTTTTTTTTAATGAAGTACAAGCTCTATCAATTTGGCCAAAATGGGTTCTTTCCCAACAACCGATTCACGTGGATGGAGACCTATATATATATATATATATATATATATATATATATATACATATTAATTTCTTCCAACTATGAGACTATTAATCGACTTTGAAATTTTTAGTCAACTGATTAGTTAATTTTATAGATAAATTATAATATTATATATTCAAAACCTTATATTGTGGTTCTGGTACCGGTCATCTTCTTTGAAGACAACTGAGAGTAGCCATTCAAAGCAAGAAAATGAATTAAGTTATTCTCATTTACAAAAAATTGATACCAATGTATGATTAAGTCAGTAAGACAAATGAGTGCAATATTAATTAATTAATCATTAAATTATTTAACACTATTTTATCTTATAATAATATTGTTAATTTATTATAGGTGAAAGAATATGAGAAAGTAAATGAATTAATAACATCCCATAACAAAAATCAAATTTATCTAACATTAGCAAGCTTCAATCATTGGAGCAGCCTTTTCGTCTATTTTGACGTTGAACCCAACAAATTATAGCCGACTAAATAAAAGCTCCGATGGATTATGAATTCAATTTTACCAAAAAAAAAGGAAGACCCATGCGATTACAACCTGTTGGAAGATCTTTAAATTAAATTCAACTAAACTAAATCTCTATCAGATGTGGGGAAAATAATGAAGAATTGTAATGAATGGGCCTGTAATTTGACTCTGATAATGAATTGGAGGATAAGAAAATGAGTTGGAGTAGGATGGACAGAGGGCAAGTGTGTATTGTATTAAATGGAGGGAAAATTGGACACACAATGAATTATTTTAGTGAGATGGTAGGACCACTGTGAAAATAACAAATTACCTTATGGAAATATTACTTCCCTTATAAATTTTACATATTTTAAGAATGAATTTGCATTCCTGAATTTATTGAGTATTTTTAGTTAGAAGCATTTATTAGCTATACATACTTTTCCATCCTCATTTATAAAATAAAATAAAATAAGATTATTTTTTAAAACAAGTCTCGTTATTTATTTTGATGGCGGAGTAAAATGATACAATATCATTTACTTTATAAATACACTTTTATTACTATAACACGATGATGCTAGGAGTTTCAAATTTGATATTAGTTGAGTAAATCTCATGTGATTGGCTACGTCATAAAATATAAATTATTATTAAAATATTCAATGTCATGTCATTCGAGACATTTAGCATTACCCTAAGTAGTCCTAACACACACACACACACACACATATATATATATAATTATTAATTAGTAAATATGGAATAAAACATATAATTAGAAGGAATTTATAAATTTTACAAATGGGACTCTTCCTGATAAAATTCAACCCAAGTCTATGGGTGGCCCAACCCGCCCGCAAATAAGCCTGCTCAACCCATTACAGTCCAATTTATTTTAAGTACAGGGTGTTTGACCTAAGTCTGATCCTAGCTAGTTTTTTTTAATTAAATGAACGGGTATGGGTCCAACACTCCGAGTAGATAGGCGAAATTGATTTTAAACATATTTAAAAAAAAATAAGTAGTACTTTTTTTTATAAGGTTGTTAACAAGGACAAATAAGCGCGCCAATGTCGCTCCCCTTTCTCTTCATCTGCAAACATTCCCCTCTCCTCGTTTCTTTATCTTTCTTTCTTCTCTCTCCAGCTCCTTCTGTGTCTCTGATCTGTTCTACATTCTAATCAAACCCAATTTTTCCATTACCATTTCGAAATTGTCCAATCAAATATCATGGATAAACTCGTATTCTGAAAGGTTGATTAATACGTTTATTGGAGGATCTTTTGTGCTGTTTGGATCAGGAATTTATTCTAAATAAAAAATTTGGTGATGATCTGCAGGAGTTGGAATAAGATCAGTTGGGCTTTTTTATTTAACTGAAAATTTTGAAGGATTTTTTTATTGGAAGTTAATCAGTTGATGGTAGGCCTCAACAAATTGCATTGGCATCTATGAAGACTATGCCGATGGTTTGGAAGAAGAAATCGCTTCTTCTTCTGCGGATTATTCCTAAGAGTTGTTTCAGATGGAATGGCAGATCTTGCTAATTATGGCAATCCTGACCGTGACGTCGAGCAGGTCACTTTCTATTTTCTCTCGCTACACATATATACGTGTTTAAATTTGAGATATACCCATAAAAGATTTCTTAATGGAATAGTTAAATGGTGAAATTTATTAAATACCCAATTCGAAAATCTGCAGATAAATTGTACAGAGCAACACTTATATATAGGCTTTTATGTTAATTTTAGTACTATGCAATGCCAATTTATTTTTGTCATCAAGTCTTCTTTGTATTTGTGTGCAAAGGAGCTGAAGTGGAATCATACTGAAATTAGTCTAATAGGAAATTTCACATGTCAAATTAAACTAGACTCCCCGGTTCTGAAATTAGAGATACATTTCTAATAACTATAACTTCGGAACATTGTGTCTTTTTTTAGTCTTTAAAATATAAATGCATTTCTAATTTTGAAACGGTCTAAAAAGGAAAATGCATCTCTAATTTTGTTCCATTTTGGAATAGAGGGAGTATTAGTCTTTGTTATTTGAGACTTGTTGGGAGATGATTCATTATAAGGATATTAACACTAGTGTGTGCTCCAATGTGGCAAAATTACCTATGATCCGAGACCTTAATTCAGCTTATTATGATCTTCTTAGCTATACAGTCTTTCCATTAGAAAATTGGAGTACTTTAAAGAGAGAAAGGGAAGAGATGGAAGGCACTTCAGTTTCTAGCTAGCATCAAAAGCAAGAATTAGTGTGATCGTAAATGAAAAACTGAAATATAATGGAAATTTAATGCTTCATTATATTTCAATTTTTAATTTTTTGTTTATAAGTTGCTACTTCAAAGATGATGAGGTTTGTGGATGGATACGTACCTTCTACATTTAAAAGTGAAGTATCTTGAATTGTTGACCATACAGTAGATTGCAATTTTAATTGCCTTAACATAGTTAAAGAAACTGTAATTTATGTCGATCAACGTAAATGATTTTTGAGATATTAATTAATAATAGATCAAAGAACGAAGCTTTTTAGACTACAGAATATAGATGCAAAGAGGATATATGAGAATACAAAGCCAGGTGCATGGATGAGAAACTATACATTAAATAGATGTTGGAAGTGTATATTGGGGGTATTTTCATATGGGCTTTAGGAAGTTGAAATATGACTTAGCTTCCTACTTTGAAGTCATGGTGCCTAGTTATGTCCTTGTAAATGTAAAGGATGGTCATGTTTCAATCTGATGCCTTGATGAAGCAACTAGAGTTTAGTTTACTGTCTTTCGTCATAACACAATTATATGTTTGCACAAACTGAAGCTTACATCTTTTCAGCCTGTTGAACTCTTTTCACCTAGGCCTGTAAGGGTCACACCTTTTTCTTTGTATTATAAGCTTCATTCTACTATACTTGATATAATAAATTTTTAATTCTCACTGTTCCGTTAATTGCTTTATTGCATGCTTTTCTATATCTAAATTTTATTTGACACATGATACTTTTGCTGAATATTTATTTTGGGTAACATGATGGATGTCCTTTTTCTTCCCTTTCCAGGCACTAGTTGCATTGAAAAAAGGCACCCAGTTAGTTAAATACAGCCGGAAGGGAAAGCCTAAGTTTTGTCCATTCAGAGTTTCTCTGGTGAGTTATTACTATTTCTTTTTGACTTCAGATTTCCAATCTGCTAAAATTACCACACTAGATCAGACAGAAGCTTTATTAGGAAGGGCATGAGCTAACCCATAGCTATTATATTCTCCTGAATGGTGATCATATTTGTGCAGCTTTTCTGAATCTAAAATGAAGTTCTTGTAAGTATATGTGGAAAAAAAGTAAGTGACATATATGTTGAAAACTGTGTATATATCAATCAGTCAGTCTGTAAGTGAAAAGTGAAAACATCATCAGTCCAAAAATATTAGTTTCTGAATATGAGCCTTTTTGAAAACCATGTGCAAGTCATGATCCAGAGACCAGAAGCAGTGTAGTGATGATTTCCTAGTGGAACTATATTAATCCCTCTATGGAAGGACTCTACATTTACCCACGGAAAATATTATAAAAACATATCATTGTCTGTTGTTTTGTCTTGCTCTTTCTCCTCGTACTTGAAATTTATTATATGTATCGGAGAAAGCAGAGGGGCTTATATAATGATGGGATAGCTTCATTTCACAACAAGAAGAGAATCTGAACATTTTCATTCACTGATGTCAGCTTAGCAGCCAGTATAGGATCAGTGATCTTCGAATAGTCCCATCAGTTCTAGTAACTTACATGTCTATAATGTTTTACTTCTTGTACCTGATTGTGTTTCAATATAAATTACACATCTATCAGTGAAAAGTATACTTAATGGATTGTCTGGGAAACTGTTTTATTGTATTTTACAATTAACTTTAGTTTAACATGTGATATCTATACAGATCAAGTGATTTGAGAGTTGCGTCTCCATTTTATAGTTTCCGTGCTTAAATAGTTTTTTGTTGAAAATCCTATCCCCATTCATTACTAAGTTTCACTAATGTGATTGAAACTTTAACTAGACATGTTCATTGTTAGGCATGTTGTGTGTATACAAATTATAATAAGTGAATGTAGTTATAAATTATCAGTTTCATAAGGTTCAGTCTTTCCACTGTACAAAATTGTGATATTTAAATCAATGAAGTCGAGTTCATCAATACTTAGCATTTGCGATTATGTACAGGATGAAACAACTCTCGTCTGGTACTCTCATGGAGAAGAAAGGAATCTGAAGTTATCTAGTGTTTCAAAGATTTTACCTGGGCAGAGAACCGTGAGTTAGCTCCTTTTCTAGGGTGATTGTTACATTTATGTTTAAAGTTCATCTAACCTGCATTTTATTATGATTGCACTGGGAGTTTTTGTTCAATTTCTGACAAGACAAAATGTAAAGCTAAACTTGCTAATTTGTCATTGCAGCCTGTTTTTAAAAGATATCGCCGACCCGAGAAGGAGTACTTGTCATTTTCACTTTTATATAACAACAGCGAAAGATCTCTTGATCTGGTTAGTGAAAGTAATTATTTGCTTCGGTCTTTGATCTCAAACCAATGTGAGATTTGGTGAAGGATTTGTTTCACACTTCTTCCACCAAATTGATAATCTTTAATTGTTCCTATTCCATAGATTTGCAAGGACAAAGTTGAGGCAGAGGTGTGGCTTGCAGGCCTGAAAGCTTTAATCTCTACTGGCCAAAATCGTAGCAGACGCACCAGGAGTGATATAACTGATGTAAAATCCCTATAACCATTGAATTGATTAGTCATTCCACCTTTCAAATCATCCTTTGTCAATAACCATGTTATTATGCTGTACAGTTTAACCATTTTTTCTGCCTGCATAGGTTCCTGTGGCCATTCCATAGCTTGAATGTTGTTGCCCATGAAGTGTTTAATATTGTATAATTAAACATGCCCCTCTACAAGTCTTTATTCCTTATTTCTTTTCCTCAAGTTTTGGAAAGAAAGTCACTAGGTTAATCATCTGAAATGCTATAAGGAAGCTAAAAGATAATATGCAGTCATTTCATCCTAACACCATATATATCATGATACTATTCTACATTGACTATTCACTTTTGTGTAGCCTACTAAGCTAATATTACTTTAGAACATTTTCAATTGAATTAGTTGATTGAAAATAGTTATATAACTAATGGAGAGACTTGAGATAAGATATATTCTAATAATAATGATAAGTTGTAAAACTCCGATATTCATTAGGTAAACAATAAAAGAAGCAATTTAGTAACTTGTCTTTCTATAGTATACACAAAAGCTGGTAGAAAATACATTTAATCCTCATCCGAATACCGTCTGTTAACCAATTTTCGGTAAATTCTGTTTCTGATAATTGGACACAGTTATAGGTGAAAGAAATTTAGAGCTCTCTTTACATGGTTTTAAAATAGAAATTGTTCATCTTCCCTATATATAGTGATCATGTCACCGACAGAAATTATAGTCATTAACTGAAATAGTATAAGTTTTGTTATGTTCTGGTAAGACTTTATGTTTATTTGTAAAAATCTGTGAGAACTTGGATAACATTTTCGAATTACCACCAAACAATGGATTTTATTAATTCGTTATTTGTCCCCGAATCACTTGTCAATTTGTTGGTGTCTTTGTGTGCTGCTGACTACATTCTTTTCTTACTCAAATCAACTTCTCAAGCATGATTTGGCATTTCATTTGGTATGCAAACCAGCATCAAATGTAAAATATGGAATAGCTTCTTAAATGAAAAATTATGCTTACATCTACAGTTAGATGTTCACATATTAATGGTATTGTGGTGTTTGTTGTCTATTATCCTCTTTTTTTAACCTGATGCTTTGTGTTTGTTTTGTTCTCGGTGTAGAAAAATATTGTAGAACTGAAGTTACACTAGACACCCTTGATGTCGGTAAGAAAAACCAACAAACTAAAAGAACTCCAGAAAATGAAAAATTTACTTGGCTATAATAATTAATATCATCTCCAATTCAAGATTACAACTTACTCAAGCCTACACTTCACACTTACAGAGAAACTTGAGTTTGACACTACCATGGCTATTTGTATGCATAATAAAGGATTCTAGAGGACCGCATCTGTGTAAGGGGAACGAATGTGTACCTACATGCAGAGGGATTCAAAAGGGTACTAGGTAGATTAAGGGAACAAGCATGAACTTTCCATTCTTGCATTCTATAAAGCGCACTAGTTCTTTACACTTCTTGATTGGTTTGTGTTCTCTGTCTTTTCCTCCTTCCCAGCTGTTTATCTTGGTTTCTGGTAAAAAAATTGCTTGTTTACCCAAAAAAATATGTTTATACTGGTGGTATATTTCCAGGCATCTAATTCTTAACATTTTGATGTTGCAGATACATGATTGTTTTAGTGAGTTAAGTCAAAATGATCGTCCTTCTGGTGCAACACTAGAATTCAGTTCAAGTATTCGTAGCAGAAATTCTCTTGATTACAGTTCTCGTGAAACTTCTATTCAATATCCAAGCTCAGATGTTGGGTCTGAACGTGCAAGTATGCAATTAAGAACAAGTGGTGCAGATGGTTTCCAAATTAGCGTTTCAAGCACTCCGAGTTGTTCAAGTCAAGGTTCTGGACCAGATGACATAGAATCACTAGGTGATGTTTATGTATGGGGGGAGATCTGGTCTGACGGGGTTTCAACAGATGGATCTGGGAGTGCACTTCCTACAAAAAGTGATGTGCTGACTCCTAAGCCCTTAGAGTCAAACGTAGTTCTTGATGTTCTCCAAATAGCATGTGGCTTTAGACATGTTGCTCTTGTCACAAGGCAAGGTGAGGTTTTCACCTGGGGAGAGGAATCTGGAGGTAGACTTGGTCATGGAATTGAAAAGGATTTTGGTCGTCCTCAGCTTGTTGAATTTCTCACAGTTACTAATATAGAATCTGTTGCATGTGGTGAATACCATACATGCGCTGTATCTACTTCTGGTGATTTATATACCTGGGGTGATGGTATCCATAATGCTGGACTTCTTGGTCATGGCAATGATGTGAGCCACTGGATACCTAAAAGGGTTTCAGGTCCTCTAGAAGGACTTCAAGTTTTATCTATTGCATGTGGAACATGGCATTCTGCATTAGCAACTTCTAATGGAAAGCTTTTCACATTTGGTGATGGATCATTTGGTGCTCTTGGCCACGGTGATCAAGAAAGTGCTCCATATCCAAAGGAAGTTCAATCACTGAGTGGATTGAAGACTCTTAAAGTTGCATGTGGAATATGGCATACCGCAGCCATTGTAGAGGTTTATAACCAGTCTGGTTCAAATGTTACGTCTAGAAAGTTGTTCACATGGGGTGATGGTGATAAATATCGACTGGGTCATGGAAACAAGGAAACTTATCTGCTTCCAACTTGTGTGTCTGCACTTATTGACTACAGTTTCTTTCAGCTAGGATGCGGAAATAGTATCACTGTTGGCCTTACTACATCTGGTCATGTCTTCACTATGGGCAGTACTACATATGGTCAACTGGGCAATGCACAGTCAGATGGGAAGTCACCTTGTTTAGTACAAGATAGATTGGTAGGTGAATTTGTTGAAGATATCGCTTGTGGTGCATATCACATTTGTGCCCTGACATCTAGAAGTGAGTTATTTACATGGGGATGCGGTGCAAATGGGAGATTGGGACACGGGGATGCAGAAGATCGGAATACTCCAACGCTGGTTGAAGCACTAAAGGACAGACACGTTAGAAGTATATCATGTGGCTCGAATTACACTGCAACTATATGCATTCATAAGTGGGTCTCTGGAGTAGATCAATCAGTGTGTTCTGGTTGCCGGCAACCATTTGGTTTTACTAGAAAGAGGCACCACTGCTACAACTGCGGACTGGTGCATTGCCATGCTTGTAGTTCTAAAAAGGCATTGAAAGCAGCATTAGCTCCAACTCCTGGAAAACCTCATCGTGTGTGTGACTCTTGCTATGCGAAACTCAAAAAGGCTGCTGAGGTTGGTAATGTCTCTACTTTTAGTAGGAAAGGGACTGTCCCTCATCGTGTAGAAGGGGTTAGGCCAGAAAGGGGAGAGGCTAGGATTTCAAGGATTCTGCTCTCCCCCACCACGGAACCAGTCAAGTACCATGAGGTTAAGTCAGTCAAACCTGGGACGGACTCTGATTCTTTATCCATAGTGAGAACCTCCCAAGTTCCATCACTTCAACAACTAAAAGATATTGCATTCCCAAGTTCACTTAGTGCTCTTCAATCTGCTTGGAAGCCTGCAATGGCAACAGTACCTCAACCTCTGACTCCTCCACATCGTCAACCTCAACCTCCACTGAATGCGTCCAACTCGAGATCTGTTTCACCATACTCTAGGAGACCAAGTCCTCCACGCTCTGCCACTCCGGTGTTTTCAAAGGGTGTCATTGATAGCCTTAAGAAGACAAATGAGCTTTTGAATCAAGAAGTGAACAAATTACAAAGCCAAGTATAAAATTTTCCCTTGTCATTGTCATCCTTTTGTTGATTCATTACCATGACTCTAGTACGCAGAAGCTGCTCCTCACTAACAATTTACATATTTTTCTATTCTTGAATTGTAGCTAAAAGTTTTAAAGCAGAAAAGTGAAATCCAAGATGCAGAGGTTAGAAAACTACAAAAGAATGCTCTAGAGGCTGCTAGGTTGGCTGAAGATAAATCTTCCAAATGCACTGTTGCAGTGGAAGTTGTCAAGGGCATCACAACTAAGGTAATCTTAGTATTCCTCTAAGTATCCACTTTTTGCCTCCCCAAATAGTGGCATGTGCTCAAAGATCCACTACATTTAATTAGATATGAAGTTTTAAGTCCTGCATCTATTGATATTGTACAGGTAAAAGCGTTTGTAAATTTCTTTTGAAATTGGGAAGAGCAGCGCTTATGAGGAGTAAAACCATAATGATATGGCATTATTTCCAAAACAGATCACCCTGAAAAACCCACCAATTTAAATTGCATAATTTGTCCACTATTTTACTATTAATGTACAGAATAGGCAACTGTGCCTACTTTTATGTTGGAAAATCTGGACAAAGATGAGAACGTATCTTCATATATAGAAATTGAATTTATTTTGTTTTGTTTTTTAGAACTCTCTTTTATAAGACCATATTAGCCTAGTGTACATTAACTGGTTTCTTACTTTATTTGATAGTGTCACTTCAATTGTAAGTTATTGATAAGTACTCCCTCCATCTGTTCCAAAATATAATATCACTTGGAACGTAGGGAGTACTTATCAATAATGACTCGAGGTGAAATCAGAAACTCTCCTTTTTTCGTACATGAAACCAATTTTTGTAATTATAATGTTTCTTGCCATTTCTTATGTTATTCAGTTGAAGGAAATCACAGAAAATCTGCCTCCTGAAATTTCTGAGAGTGAAACCTTCAAATCCATGCATGCTCAAGTCGAATCGTTTTTGAATGCCAGTGGAACTGAAGCATCTGAATCTAATTCTTCCTTGCCACCAAACTTGGTGTCTAACCAACAAAATCTTCATTCTAGAATTGCTTCAATGGGTGAATTTACCAACATGAGTTATCACGGGATGGAAAATCATTTGGATGAACTTCCAGAAACATCACATGATGCTGAAGGTGCTGCACAGGAAAGTAACGGATCAACTCTTTCTGATAAAAAAGAAGACGCATCTCAACAAAGCGCAGAAAGTGGATCAAGATCTAGAGCTGCAAAGACTGAGGGACGAAAGGAAGTAATTGAGCAATTTGAACCTGGTGTTTATGTTACTCTGATTCAACTGGGAAATGGTACCAAGATTTTCAAGCGAGTTAGATTCAGGTACGACAATAGATGAATATTTTATACTCAGTCATTATTGAGATGCTTTTACACTTAAAATTTTGTACACACTACACACTTGCATTCTCCCCAAAACATACATGCCTAGAAGTAATAAATTATACACTGGTTATTTGATCGAAAGTAATGATAAAAAATATTGAACAGATTGTAACAATCCCACGTCGTAACATGTGGGATAGTTTGGTATGTATATAAGGACACAAGTTGCTATTATTAATATCTTCAATTATGACTTTTTGGGTAAGCACTGACCCAAAAATATTATTGAGACAGCATTGAGCCTTATTATGATTTGATTCAAACTCGGAATTTTACCCGGGTTGTTACACATAGTTACGTGTATTTTCAGACCAAATACTAATCATATAAGAATCATTTGAAGACACTTTCAACTTCTCCTGGTATGAAAGCATGATTTTGAAGACACCTTAAATTTCTCCTAGAATAAAAGCATGATTTTGAGCTACAGGGAGAAAATATTTGTGGGTGTTAACGCCAAGATCTTCTGCCACGTCCTAATCACGTAAGACGTTCCGATCCTGCACAGTAAACACAGTCAACATCAAAAGCTTAACGGTTGGACCGTCGGGGATAGCTTCGAGCGTGAGAGTCGATCTGCGTGCTTACAAGGGTTAACAATGGAGGATAAAAATGTCTAGTGCTAGAGAGATTAGAATTGTGTGTTGTGTGTATGCGTACCTTCTCTCGGAGATTTTCTTGTTAGGTTATACTCTCTTTTTGGTTTCAGGTGCCACCAACTCCTCTCTCGACCTGACCCCTCTCTTCTTCGATCTCAAATGGATGCATGTAGGTTGTCACCTTTTTTCCACTGTACATGTCGCCGGCTGGATAAAATCCCATCCACATTAATGATCTGCAGACTTTTGGTCAACAGCCTTCCTTTTTCATCATTACAAGTCAAAGACTTAGATATTAAAAGATCTAATGGATCAGCCCATGGACCCGTTCCAATGTTAAGGATAAATAATGTAAGGATTAGGCCCAATAACTTTAAGACTCAATAATGGAAACCCAATGGACTAATTAAACAAATAAGCCCAATCCATAGGGCCCAATAGGGGAAATATCATGACCCAACATTGCCCCTTAGTTTTCTATTAAATAGGATATTTAATGGAAAACTATAAGTGGTCTATGACTTTATTGGGTTAGATAGGATTGAAATGAGTTCAAACTGAAATTTACCAAGGCCCAAATGGTTAAGGATAAAAATAAATTGAAAAGATGGATTAAAATAAGAAGCCCAATTGAAAGGCCCAACCTGTTAAATGATTAAAACTCAAATGGGACGCAACCTTTCAAATTAAATGATGATCATGATCACAATTAAATGTGCCCCTCGAATCTTGTGTAAATCATTAGTACAAAGATAAACTTTACCAATTTTAACAGTTTTACCTGCCAATTTGAATTTCGGACCTTTGAGCTCTCTCCTTCCTTCCATAGCTTTTCTTACCTTCTCTGCAAAATACGATCAATGGCAAACCTAAACACTAACCAAAATTCTCCCATTCGAGCAACCCCCATCACTACAGTTCCACCTAACCCCAGCCCCCACAAAGAAGCTTTGAGTTCTAACCCCCAAGCTGCCACTTTAGATAAAAAGAAAATGCCTCCTAAACCTCGACTTACTCCTTCCTAAATTTTTAGGAGTAAGGAACTTTTACCCATGCCAATACTCAAAATCAACGATCAACGAGAGAAAGAATTACGAAAAATTCGAGATCGGTGCCATATTCCGGATACCCACTTAGTGAGAGCTCCTAGGGCTGAGGAAAGGATGTATCAACGACTTGAGGGATGGACGGCGATTCTTTGCGGTGATTCTTGAAAAAGGGGTCAGGTTTCCTCCCCACCCATTTCTGGTTACCATTCTAAGGTTCATCGGTGTCGGGCTCGCCCAATTGGTGTCGAACTCTTATATACATATCGTAGCCTTCATTGCATTCTGTCATGAAGTTGGAGTCGAACCTACTCTCGACTTCTTTTTCATTGTGTACAAGATTAGTCAGTCTCGTGAAAAGGGGTTCAAAGTTATAGGCAAGCAGGAGTCGAAGACGGGTGAAAAATTCGAAAGGCGTTCGCTGGTAACTACCCCCCTCTAGTAACAAAGGATGGAACAAAGAGTGGTTCTTCGTTAAGGGACCAGAGATTGTCACTATTCCGAACTGGGCTACTGACGAGAAAATTTCTGCCGACTTCGGGGACATTTCAGAAGAGCGTATAGCTGACATGATAGATCTCTTTGATAATTTCCCGAAGGAAGAATGGAAATACGGGCTTCTGTCTAAGCAAGTATGGTTGTATGGCCATAAATGTAAGTTCATATCCTCATTTCTGTTTCCTTGGAATTTCTGATAATACATGTACTCAGAAATTGGTTGTTGTCGTTTTCAGTGTCTTTAATTAAGCCTAGCCCTGAGGAAGAAAAGAACCTTGAAGACTTCCTATCTGGGAAGTCCACCGAAGAGCCTGAAACTTCATTGATAGAAGAGTCTCCTGAAGATAACCCCCCTCCCCACGAAAGCACCTCCTACCAAAGCTCCTCAAGTCCATGTTGAATCCCAGACCATTGAGCCAGAGGCCGAAGAGCCCATTTTACCAGAAATACAACTCAAAACACGTCGAAGAAAGAGGGCTGCCCGAAAGCCCAAACAGATCTCCATACCATCAGATTCCGAAGCTTTTTCTGAATCTGAATCTGAATCAAATGTCAACCCGATACCCCCACCTATCGATCCAATACCACCAACTGTCGAATCAGTGCCGCCAACTATCAACCCAACACCACCAGTCGTTGACCCAACACCACCAGTTATCGAATCAGTGCCGCCAACTGTCCACCCAACAGTCGCTCGAAGGAGTTTACTCGATCTATCTGCAGACGATAGTAGACAAATCCTTCGAATCAAGAAGTTAAAGACCCAGGTCACTCCTCTGACTGCTGATGACCTGTGGATATCTTCTTCGAATGTTCCCCCCTCTTCAACGTTAGTGGGTACTCAAACTATTGTTGAAAAAGAACAAATTGAGACCACTGCAGCACCTTCTAGGAAGAGAAAACAACCATCTGACAGTCACCCGAGCTCCATGCATGTACCTTCACCAGTCCGCGACCCTACTCCAGCTCGATCTCTCTCTCGCAAAAATATTTACACTGATCCTTCTCCTCTTCGTGACCAACCTATGCCTCCCCCCGAGGCCTTCATCAAACAAATTCCATGACGAGGCTACTGGAGCACCGACCTTGTGGCCTCGGTTCAACGCAAATTTTCCTTTCCGGCTCTTTGATGCCTTCGTTCAGGAAACTGACGATCATCGATTCGATAGCCATACGAACGGGAATTTTCTTGATAAAGGCATGAGTTATTTGGCAAAGGTAAGTGACAGTTTCCTTGGTTAAATATCTCTTTTCCTGTTTTAAGTATCTGAAATTGACTGGGTATTGTCAAATATGTGCGAGCTAATGCACGGTCTTGAGCGTTCGTCCCTGCACACATAAATGCCGAGTTTGATGAGGAGACCCTGAGAAGGGAGAACAACATGTTGAAGGCTTCATTGGCTCGGGAGAGAGATGAACGCGAAGCCATTCTTCATGCCAATGAAGGCCTTCAGAGGGAATTGGCCCAAAACAAAGAAGATCTGAGGGGAACTCGTGATATGCTGATCTCGGTCAGAGAAGAATTGAAGACAACAAAAGCCAGCGAACAAAAATTGGCCAACATGAAAGTCCACTTTGTTGCAGAGGCCAAAACTCGAAGAATAATAACAATGAGGACTTGTTGCGACCCAATCAAAATTGTCAATGAACTCGGCCGAAGTTCAGACTAAGGCTCGGGATGATAGGAAAACACATAGGGCCAAACGTCGTAAACTTCGTAGTAAAATAAAGGCACTTCAGGAATGGGATCCTCCTTTGATCGAAGAGTCGCGTGGCAGATCTGATGAGGACTCTGGTACATCTGACGAGCTTGGCGCAAAGATTCTAAAGGTATATTACGAAGGATACGAAGATTGCCGAGGTCGAGGCAAGGAAAAGCTGGTGGCAACCCAGTTAGATCCGGCCTTGCTTGATTTTGAAAATGACGTATAAATAGGATCTTGCTGTTTTTGATCTTTAGAATTTTGTGTAAAAATTTTGTTTTGTAAAGAAATTTAAGTGGACTTGTTTAAGTGTTAATGAAATTTTAATTTTCTTTACTATGACTTCTGTTTACTTCGTTTCTTGTAAATAATTTAGCATTAATGATCTTGAATGAACTTAACTTAAACTACAAATCAGATAAGGCGTATAGCAGTTAAGTTAAGAAATGAAATGAACTGAATGAACTGAACCGAACTTAACACTTGCATAAAATAAAGTAATGTATACTTATCATTTTTGAAGTGTGAGACAGATCATGCGTAAGGTGAATTCGGCTGATCCTCTTTGCACCATCAAGATCTTGTTTACCACTCGGGTAGAACAAGTATATAAGGACATTTGTTTACCACTCGGGGTAGAACAATTTTATAAGGCCATGGAATTTGTCTACCACACAGGGGTAACAAATTCATAAGACACTCTCTGTCCAATAAAATTTCGCCATCGAATGGTCGTGAAGTCCCACCATACCTCCTTACTTGGTGTCTTTTGTTTACCACTCGCGGTAAATCAAAATTAAAAAGGACCATGGAATTTGTCTACCACGCAGGGTATAACAAAACCATAAGGACACTCCTGCCGAAGAGGTTACCATCGAATGGTCGTGAGTCCAGGCCATTGATTTACCACCCTTGGTAAAAATAATATTAAAAGGACCATAGGATTTGTCTACCACACACGGGTAACAAATAAATAAATTTGTCATCGAATGGCGGTGAGTCCGACCATACCTCCTTGCACCATTGTGAACTTAGGACAAATAGGAAGAAGATTAGTTTGTGAAAAAATGACTTTTTATTGATGGTGAACAATCATGTACAGACTTCCGGTAAACTGACTCGATCTCTATTGGAAATATTTTCGAAGCCTGCCCGCATGCCAAGTGTTCTTAATCTCGGATCCATCTAATGCTTTTAACCGATAAGTCCCTGGCTTTGGTACGTCGATCACCTCATACGGACCTTCCCGGTTAAGACATCGACTTTCCGTGTTTTTTGAGGCGTAGATGCTTGAACTTCTCGAGGATCTAAGTCCCCTACTTCAAATCTGACTTGACTCCTTGTTGTAATGCTTGGCTACTTTCTTGTTTGGTAGGTCGCCAACTTGACTAGAGCCACTTCTCGACTTCTTCTAACAGATCCAAGTTGGCCTTGATCCTTCGTCGTTGTAGATCTCTTTGAATTGGTGACCCAAAGACTTGGAGATCCAATTTCGACTGGGACTAAGGCATCAGTTCCATAGGCCAATCTAAAAGGTGAATCCCGGTGGTAGTCCTTGGTGTGGTCCGATAAGCCCATAAGACACCGAAAGCGCTCTCTTACGGCCATCTTCCTTTAGCCTCGTCCGATCTGCGGCTGATCCTGCTTCAACGAAGTTACTGTTTGTCACCTCAACTTGCCTGCTTGATGTGGATGAGCCACCAAGTCTTCTTATCTTTGAACCCCAACTCCTTTAAAAACCCTTCAAATTTAGATCCCACGAATCAAGTCCCATTGTCCGATATCACCACTTTAGGAATTCGAAAGCGAAATATTACGGACTCTTTCATGAATTTCAAGCACTCTTGCTCAAGTTATCAACAAAAGTGGCTTCGCCTCTACCCACTTGTCATGTAATCAATAAAGAATTAATGACAAAACTGACTTGACCTTTCACTTTCGGCAACGGGCCCAATATATATATCAACCCCCCAGACAGCAAAGGGTATAGGAGATAAAATTGAGTATAGTTCTTCTGGTGGCTGATGTGGGATCGGACTGTTAAGCTGGCATTTTTCACACTTCTTGACATACTCTATAGCTTCCTTGTAAATTGTAGGCCAATAGTATGTGACGCCCCTAAAAGTAGGTATACGTCACCCATCTTGGGTCGCCACTTACATGGTACATAAATTCAAATACAACTTAATAATACAACTGTAGGTATACAATACGACAAAAACATAAACCGTGAGTTTGAATATAAATATTGTCTACTAGAGATTATACGAACTCAAAAGGAGTCCTTATTACAATTATTATTATACTATTTCACGTAATAGTGAGGACTACTAATCTTTATCATCAATCGTCCGCTACTCCGCTTCCCCGACTAGTCCCTCGCTACGTTCTCATTTCACAAAGAGAACAATAAAAGTAAAAGTGTGAGCTCAACTAGCCCAAGAAGAAATATTATGACTAAGATAATGCGTAATATATTATCGTTAGCCTTCAACAATGTTAAACCGATACAATATAACAACCATCAAGTTTAATCTGCGGTGAACAAGCAATCCATTAAAAGAGTCAAGTAGAGAATAAAATCTACTATCTTTTATGATTTAAAAGGTTTTTCATCACTTTTATCATTTGGGACTCGACAATAAATAATCCACATCATCGAATCACCCCCTACTACGGCCAAGGATATTCTTTAGTATCACGACCACAATTATCCATACACTACGGGCCAATAATATTTGTGTATTCAATAATGGTCATGATCATGCCAATAAGCATCCCATCAATGCACTACGGGCCAATGATGACTTTTACCACATCATTTGTAACATTACGGTCATGATTACACCGTATAATCCTCAGTCATAATCATACCAAGTCCATCTATGCACTTCAAAGCCACGTATGACTTTCAAAAAATATATAAACATGAGGATGGTGACAATGATATAAGAATTCAATAAAACAAGTTCAAGAATTAATTTATACAGGAACTAATAATGTCCAAATTGTCAACATGATACTGCTTTGTAGAGTAAAATTCAAGAATGCTCAGAAGAATATTTTTATGAAAAGATATTGGATGAAGCGCAAATATCAAGGATATTCCACTAATTTCATGGAGTATAGAAGTCAAAACTTTAACCAACTTAGTATAATAAGGAATGGAATAACAAAAGAAATCACCAAGCATGCGATGAAGCCAAGACAGCGAGTTATTCAACAATGTAATAATAAAGATTTTAATCGGTCCCGTAGAAACGCATGAACGTGATATTCCAATGTAATAATAAAGACGGAATCGAGTCCGGCGTAGAACGCATGCAGCACGTGATATTCCAACAAAATAATAAAGATTTTAATCGAATCCGGCGTAGAACGCATGATGGATATTCCAATGTAATAATAAAGACGGAACCGGTCCCACGAGAACTCATGACGAGGATGTTCCAATAGAATGATAAAGAATGGAACAATGTAAGAATTTCACCAAGTATAGGGTAACTTGGCAGATACTGAGTTATTCCAATGTAATAATAAAGGATAGAATAACGTAAGTTCTCTTCATAGATAAGAAAGAAATAATACTCCCTACCTTTAGAAAAATTGGATACTTTGGAATAGTGAGGTAGTGAGACTTCTCTTCTTTCTATAATTTCTCTCTATAATAATCGCTTAAAAGCTTTTGTGTGAATTGGTGAGAAATGAAGGAAGAATGATCTTCTTTTATAGAAAAATATAGTTTCGATAATTATGACGTTTTGGGGCTCAAAAATTTTCAATCTGATAATACCTCCAACTTTTCCTTTATTTTTAATTTAGTCCTATGAGTATTATTAATCTTGCACCAACTCCCCTAATAGTAAATAATGTGAATCAATAGTTCAATCATGTGAATCAATAGTATAATCATGTGAAAAAATATGAATTACAAAGATAAGACTCTCCATCTATACCTCAATTTATAACTTAGTCATGCAAGTATTATCAATCTTGCACCAACTCCCCTAATAGTAAATAATGTGATTCAATAGTACACATATGTGAACAAATAGTTATTTAAGCATGTGAATTAGTAGCAATTAATTGCTCATTTATCCGATAAATTACCCGATTTATCAATATAACCCTGACATCAATTATCATCTAATAAATGTCGATTTTCACTAACACAAACAATTCCAACATAGTGAAACTATTTTTATCAAAAATATAAAGTTTGAAATTTCGAAGTTTGACTTTTCCCAAAAAAGTCAACTGTTGACTTTTTGACCAAATAGTGAATCCCGAAAAATTTTGTGTTTATAGACTATTTTTACTAATTTAAATCGTTCCCACTCAAATATCACGTCCGCGTCTCCAAATTCAACTCCGAACAACATTCATCATTAATATTATAACTCACAATATTTATCAACCAGGTCGTTCCCAGGAAAGAGAGGGCTTTCCAATAAGGATTTCTCCATATTGGCGCGCAATTAGGTGACCAAACCTCTCCTTGACAGAACTTCTAGACATTGTAAATATTACAATTTATAATATGAATAACTTTGTCGTCTCAAGTATTGATTTAATAAAAACATTTTATGCAGATGATACTGTGACAATAATTGAATCAATAATATGATAGATATGATGCAAAGAATTCTCGTAAGCAATAATTGAGTATAACCGAGTGACTTCACGTAAGATCAATAATCAATACCGTAGTGCTACTTATGCAACCACGCGTATTCATCGTATTTTTTTAACACCGGGTGTTTCAACAGCTTAATCAGTAAAACTTCCGTCGTTATTTTCATAAAGTATTTTTTGTCGTTTTCTCGATCCGATAATAATTCCGTTGTGGGGTCCACCAATGATTGTCTTAGTTATGCGAATATTCCTGTTAAAACGAATATTCCCCAATTAATCGAATATTATATAACAACTTGCGTCTTTGCAAAATTTGTAAATATTACCCACAACTATAACATTATATCAAATCCACACCATAATATTCAAAAATATATTTCGAGAAAATTTAATCTTTATTAAAAAAATCTTGGTTCTCACATAGTATCCCTGTCGAAGTACTTTATAAGCCAAAGATTTGGCAGCCATATGATCACCGCAAATGCCCTCGTGGACTTCCCGAAGAGCATACTCGACTTTAGATTTTAACCGGACACTTCAATTATGGTGACGAAAATGCCCTTCGATAAAGATCCCCATCAATAAGAACGAAGTTGGCACTTCTTGTATTTGATCTTCTTTGCCAAAGATCTCGATCCGGAAGGAAGGACGCCATCGCCAAATATTCGATGTAGGAGTCATCCAAATAGCTAGATCGTTCGATACACATCACCGCTTCATCGCCGATACTTACCTACCGCAAAAACTTCCAAATAAACTAATCCGTTGAAAACATTTGCATCCGTAGTGGCCAGCTTCGACAATGCATCGGCAATGGAATTGTCGTTACGCTCTATACCCTGAAACTCATAAGAAACAAAGTACTGAAGTCGGTCTTTTAATTCTGGCAGATACTTGATCATCCTGGTCCCACGAGTTTCATAATCTCCCGACAATTGTTTGACGACCAACTGAGAGTCACTATAAATGATCAGCTTCTGGACTTCTAGACTCTTCGCCAGTCGAACTCCTGCTAGCACTGCTTCATACTCGGCCTCGTTGTTTGTTGCTTTAAAACCAAATCTGATTGCTTGCTGCACCTTGAATCCCTCCGGACTTGTCAAGATAATCCCTGCCCCACTAACATTCACCGTAGAGGACCCATCTGCATACAACGTCCATGCATTCTGACCATGCTGAAGAACTGCAACCACTCGATCGGACTTCTCGACCGACGGCGATTCGGTCATTCTGCCGGAGAGTGAACATTCTACCATGAAATCGGCCAAGGCTTGTCCTTTGATAGCAATTCGGGGATGATACTCAATAAAAAATTATGATAATTCCATAGTCCATGCTGCTAATCTCCCCGAGATTTCTGATTTTCTCATCACCTTAATCAATGGTTGATCTGTGTAGACGACCAGGAGCCGACCTTGAAAATATTGCCGAAGCTTTCGACTAGCAATTATTAAAGCAAAGGCAAATTTTTCTATATTAGGGTACCTGGTTTCAGCAATTCTTAGGACATGGCTGACATAATAGACCGGATGCTGCTTCCCACTGACCTCCCGAACCAATACTGCCCCAACTGTCAATGAACTTGCTGCAAGGTCTCTACCGGGGCAGGTTTCATCAATAAAGGAGCCGAAGAAAGATATGTCTTTATGCCTTGTAAGGCGTCTTCACACTCCGAAGTCCACTGGAATGTCTTCGCATTCTTTGGTCCTTTCAGTGTGTCGAAGAATGGTAAGCATCTCTCTGCGAATTTGGACATGAACCTCCTCAAAGCTGCAATCCGACCAGTCAAACGTTGAACATCTTTGAACGACTGAGGAGTCTTCATGTCTAGAATGGCCTGGATCTTTTTCGGATTGGCCTCAATACCTCTTTGACTGACCAGGTAGCCCAGAAACTTCCCTGCACCGAGCCCGAAAGTACACTTTGTAGGATTGAGCCTCAATTTGTGATGGCGGATTGTTTGAAAGCATTCCTCCAGATCATCCAAATGCTTCTGAACCATCGTGCTCTTTACGATCATATCATCCACGTACACCTCCATGTTCTTTCCCAGCTGCCTCTGGAAGACAAGGTTCATCATCCTCTGATAGGTGGCTCCAAAGATTTATCGGTAGAAGGTCATCTTCTTATAAAGCGTGCAATCCGATCGGTTGTGTGATGAATGCTGCCTTTGGGATGTCCTCCTTGCACATAGAAATTTGATGATAACTTGAAAAAGCATCCATAAAGCTTAGTAGTGCATACCCTGAAGTCGCATCAATAAGTTGGTCAATATGGGGTAAAGGATAGAAGTCCTTTGGGCATGCTTTGTTCAGATCTGTGTAGTCAATGCAGACTCTCCATTTCCCATTCTTCTTCTGCACCAGCACTACATTTGTCATCCATTCAGGATAGTCAATCTCGAAGATGAAGTCAGCGGCTATCAGCTTCGCGATCTCCTAATCAATTATTCTTTGACGTTCGGGTGTAAAGATCCGCCTTTTCTGCCGAACTGGCTTCTTTCGACGGATCCACATCCAAATGATGCTGCTCTCGCAATCTTCGATGATCCTGTGCATGTCTTACGGCTCCCATGCAAAGATGTCTGCATAGCAGCGAAGAAGTTCTATAAGATTTGTCCGGAGAGGTTCCGTGAAACTGAACCAATCTTCACCGCCTTTGTCTTTCTTTCCAAGGATCACCGATCTCTCTATCTCCCTCAGTAGGAATAACCAATGGCTCCAAACCGCTTTCGATAAAGGGTTCGATCTCAATCGCCATGGTTTGCTTTTTGCTTACTAACCCCTACTCGATGAAATGACAACGATTCCGATAACATCGTCGGGCCGATCCAAATCCTCGCTACTCTCCCCACTCCCACCCATGTGCCGCAGCGAGAATTTGATTTTAAAATGAGGATGAAAGTCATTGCTTGGAGAGCGATCGAAGGTAGGTCTTCCCAAAGATGGCGTTGTAAGCGAATCTACATGCACAACATAAAATTTACATGTTATTTCTACTGTTGTGGAGCAAGATCAAGATGACCGGTAGTTCAATAGTTCCCCGCCACTCGACCGGATCGTCAGCTTTTGAAGCCATATAGGGAGCCTCTTTGCCCAACCTCCATTTTTTGGCCATCAAGATGCATCCTCTCGATAGGCATGGGCATCTGAGAATATCCACGAAGACCCATTGTCTATCATCATACGCTTTACATCCACCGAAACCTACTTATGCAAAGGATCACTAACGCCCTTCATATGGCTCGATGGGCTCAAGGATAATCTGCATCGGTAAAAGAGATAATAGCTTCACTCGAAATGCTCATCGGCCGGCCTTGGGAGCACCCGCCACGCATACGTAATCAATCCAAATATCCTCTCCTCTTCTTCCCTACTTACTTCCTCTTTCATTCCCCACCGGTTATTACATCAACGACGTGCCTTGGCGGTGGTATTAGAGCATTTTGACGGGTGGAACCATTTGAACCGTCTCGAATAATACGGTCGACATTCTCACGATCTTGTTGGTCCTCCCGCCACATCTTGAACCAAAGAAACCGCTTTGAATCTTCTTCTCCACGAAAATCCTTCAGATTGTAACACTCATAGTATCATGGCTGCGCGGCTTGATGATAGCCACAATTTTTCGAGTTGTTGCCACCTTACCTCGTCTATAATTATCACGAGGTGGCTCAAAGAATGGTCGGTTTCGATCCGGTCCAAAATCACCGACCTATCCGTATTCGGTTTGGTGTAAACCTTATTCACCTTCGGCGGGATTGAGGTGGGCGACTACTTCACTTGTCGCCATGAGTTGTTGTACTTCTTCGAATCGCCTTACGACCGATCATTATACCCCCCCCCCGCCTTCCTCTCTCGATCGCTTTGAGTCTTAGGAATATCCGCCTCCTTCATTTGGTCCAAGAAGGGCGCTTGTGCTATTCATAGCCTCCTCCACAACAATATAACCTTCTTCTTTATCGAAAGCCTCTGCTAGACTCTTCGAATGATGGAACATCAATTTCTTCACTAGCTTTTTAGACTTCACCAGATCTAGCCCATTTTCAAACAGCCCTACCGCTTGGAGATCATTGAGGTCGGACACCTGACCAACTACTTCTCTGAACCTCTTCACATACTGGCCTAAAGATTCGTTGGTGAACTATCGTCTTGACTTGTAGCTAGAGAACACCATGAAGCTTCCTCTTCTTGGTTTGCTCCCAAAGCGGGCATGGAACTTGTCACAGAGCTCGGTCCAAGAGGAAATTGAATCTGATGGTAAAGTTCCCATCCACTGCCTCACATCTTTTCTTAGTGTTGTGACAAACGTGTGACACTTGGCAGCATCGGTAAAGTCATAATAATCCATCAGCCGGTCGAACGACTGGCTATGGTCATAAGGATCCCCAGACCCATCATAACTCTCCATGCGTGGCAGCTTCTTGGTGATGTCTGCCTTTTCCTTAAGAATGTCCGAGGAAAAAGGAGACGCCTTCTTCCCCGGGGTGTCCTTCACTGCGCCGCACTCGCTAACCGCTTTGAGAGCTCCTTCAACTCTTTAACCAAATAATCTACCCCCTCAGGTTGAGACGACGCTTCTTTCTCCGGGGCATCTTTCTTCTTTCGAGTGGATCGATCTTTTACCATAGAACCCCCAATTTTCGAGGGACTTTTACGATGATAATGGTTCACAGAGCGACGTGCTCCCGGTGGACTTTCTGATGTACAACCCCTAGATCTGCTTCGTCTTTGGGTTCTGTGGCTATGATGAGAATGCGCAACAATGATCGCTTTCTTTGTATTCTCCGGAGTGCGTTCCCTGGATCGGCCTCTTCGTTCATCCCGATCATGCTCCTTAGAATCGATAGGGTGATGTGCCCTCTTCGATCTTTGAGGAGTAGGACTTCTCGATCTTCTTCTTTCGCGATGTTGGCCCCGAGATTCACGTCCTGAATGAGCCGGCTCCTTCCCACTCCGATGCCCACGCTCTTCGGACTGAACATAACAAGACTCTTCATCCCTCAACTCAGCCATCCATGACATCTGCTCAGCTATATCCTGCCGTTGTTTCATAAGTGCCTCCATGGCCCTATCTGCTTCATCTACCATCTTAGCCAACCGGGAGGCCTTTTCGTCCTGGTCATCTAGGTATCGAGCTTTAGGCGAGGTGCCTTCTACTCGTTTCTGACCGTGACCAGACTCTTTCTCTGCCGTGAAGACTAGCTTTCTCTTAGCTTTGCCCACAGCCCTTGGACGAGAATCTCCATGCGAACGTTTGGACGCTGTGCTAGTATGAACACTTAATGCAGGTCCTAAACGATCTTTAACAGAAACTCGTGGTGCTGATTCACTGACAGCCATCGGTTGTCCCTCAGGTGTATCTGCTCTACTCCTCCCCATCTTTAAAAACGTAGAACAAATAAATATTTGTGATTGCCAACTCTTGAACACTAGAACCACCCTCCTTCTAGTGCCAATGTTAACGCCAAGATCTTCTGCCACGTCCCGATCCTGCACAGTAAACACAGTCAACACCAAAAGCTTGACGGCTGGACCATCGGGGGATAGCTTAAGCGCGAGAGTCAGTACCAGCCGTTACTAGGGTTAACAATGGAGGATAAAAATGTCTAGTGCTAGAGAGATTAGAATTGTGTGTTGTGTGTATGCATCTGCCTCTCTCGGAGATTTTCTTGTTATGTTATACTCTCTTTTTGCACAGTTTTCGTGCCACCAACTCCTCTCGACAAGCCCCTCTACTCTCTTTATCGATCTCAAATGGGATGCATGCAAAGTTGTCACCTTTTTCCCCATCAGACATGTCGCCAATGGGATAAAATCCCATCCACATTAATGATCTGCAAACTTTTGGTCAACAAGCTTCCTTTTTCATCATTACAAGTCAAAGACTTAGATATTAAAAGATCTAATGGATCAGCCCATGGACCTGGTCCAATGTTAAGGAGAAATAATGTAAGGATTAGGCCCAATAACTTTAAGACTCAATAATGGAAACCCAATGGACTAATTAAACAAATAAGCCCAATCCATAGGGCCCAATAGGGGAAATATCATGACCCAACAGTGGGATTATTTGACTATGTGCCTAAACTTCATAGACTCCAGCATCCATACTAGTTTTAGAAGAGCTTGTATCTACCATTCTACCATAAGATGTCTACCTTTCATTTCCTCATTTAGTAAAACAAAGATTTGATTAGGTATTTTGAGCATAACTTAGTACACATACGTTTTGATGAAGATTCTATTATATATTATGGAAACTAGGTGTTAGGTCATGATATTTCCCCTCTTTGGGCCGAGCAAATTGGGTTTACTTATTTAATTAATCTATTGGGCCTTCATTATTGAACCTTGAAAGCCACTGGGCCTAGTCACCATATTACTTCTATTTAACCCTATGAAACCGGGTCGGTTCATTGGACTAACCCATTGGATCTTTTAATATCTATTACTTTGACTTGTAATGATGAAAAAACATGACAGTTGACTAAGACACCTGCCATGCATTAATGTGGATGGAAATATAAGCCGTACGTGGCATAAACAAAGATACCAAAGGTAAGGGTATACAACACTCGATCAATGAGAATCCATCATATCAGGGGGTTGTGTCAGAGGTAGTCGGTGGCACGGTAAACCGGGCAAAGAGAGTACAACCTATCAACTAAGTCTTCACAAACAGGTATGTTCACACACACATTCAAATTTAATATACACACAACTGAAAATTATTATCACTCTCAATACACTAGACATTACATCCTCCATTGTTAACCTTGTGAACACGTATATTGACTCTCACGCCTGAGCTATCCCCCGACGGTCGAAGCCGTCAAGCTTGTGGTGTTTATCGTGTTTACTGTGCAGGATCAGAGCGTCTTACATGATTGGGACGTTGGAGAAGATCTTGGCGTTAACATTGGCGCTAGAAGGAGGGCTGAGTTCTAGTGTCATTGAAATTTTCAATCACAATCGTTTAACCTACTTCGGAAGATGGTGAGGAGTAGAGATGGTACGCCGTAAGAAGCGAAGGCGATGGCTATTAGCTCGTCACTGCTTCGTGTTTCGGTAAAGGATCGTTTGGGTCCTTCTAAAAGTGCTCACGAGAGCCGCGGCCTCTAAGCATAATTCGGGTGATCTCCGTCCAAAAGATCCATGGTGGTGCCGATTTGAGGTTGGTCTTGATGCGGATAAGGGGCATGATCGTGGTCTCCAAGCGATTAGAAAGCTCACCGACTAAGACTCATCGTCGAAGTGGGCGGGAGGCGAGGCGCCAAGTTGGCGAGGATGGCGACGGGCAGAGATAAAGCCTTGGAGGTTACATTAAGCGGAGAAGAAGATATAGCCGAACAGATGCTTGGTGCATGGCGGAGTTAAGGGACGAAGCATCTAGCCATGTTCAGTCCGAAAGACGGAGTAAGCATAAGGAGATGCCACGGCGAGAGGGTAAAGAGCCGGAGCATAGGGATCGTTCTCACGGTAGGAGGAGATCGAGGAGCAGAACTTCCGTGGCCTCGAAGAAGACACTGGTGGTCGTTGGTTCTCGAGATCGAGGACGACGACGAAAGCGAAGGAGCGGTCGAGTGAGATCCGAAATCAGACTGCGAGTAGATCCAGAAGCCCCACAAGGGCAATGGGATCGGCAGGAGGAGGTTGATCCACTCAGAGGCAGAATGTCGTTCAGGAGAAAAAGGTCTCCTCGCAGCCCGAAGGTGTTGATTTTTTAGTGAAGGAGTTGAAGAGCTCCAAAAGCAGTTGGCTGAGGTTCAACAGGTGAAGGACACTCCGGGAAAGAAGGCATCCCCTTTTTCCTCGGATATTCTCAAGGAGAATGCAGATATCACCAACAAGTTGCCTCGTATGGAGAGTTACGATGGGTCCGGGGACCCTTACGACCATAGCCAGACGTTCGACCGGCTCATGGATTATTATGATTTCACTGATGCTGCCAAGTGCCACACATTTGTTACGACATTGAGGAAAGATGCGAGGCAGTGGATGGGGACTTTGCCGTCAGATTCAATTTTCTTGGTCGAGCTTTGTGATAAGTTCCATGCCCGCTTGGGAGCAACCGAATGAGAGGAAGCCCACCGGGTTCATTAAAGACAGTCCTAGCTTCACCAACGAAGTCCTTGGGTCAATATGTGAAGAGGTTCAGAGAAGCAGTTGGTCAGGTGTCCAACCTCAATGATCTCCAGGCCGTAGGTTTGTTTCAGAATGGGCTAGATCTGGTAAAGTCCGAGAAGTTGGTGAAGAAGTTGATGTTCCACCATCCAAGAGCTTCGCGTAAGCTTTTGACAAAGCAGAAGGATATATTGTTGTAGAGGAGGCTATGAATAGCACAAACGTCCTTCTTCTAACCGATTAAAGGATGCAGATGCTCTTAAGGCAGATGGCGATGAGAGAAAGGGGGGAGGATATAATGATCGGCCAGAGGGCAGTTCGAATAAGTTCAATAACTCATGGCGATGAGGGGACTAGTGCGTCACTGCGTCACTTTCGAAGGTGAATAAGGTTTACACCAAGCTGAACACGAATAGGTTGGTGATTTTGGACCAAATCAGGAACCAGCCATTCTATGAGCCGCCTCGTGACCACATCAAACCAGGTCAGGGCAATACCCGAAAATATTGTGGCTACCATCGTCACCGTCACGATACTAATGAATGTTGCAATTTGAAAGATTTCGTGAGAGGAAGATTCAAAACGGTTTCTTTGGTTCAAGACGTGGCTGGAGGGATCAACAAGGTCGAAGAAATGTTGATCGTCTTGTTCGAGACGCTTCAAACCGGTCTTACCCGCCTAAATATTCCAATACCACCCCCAAGCACGTCGTTGATGTAATAACCGGCTGGACGGCGAGGAAGTTGGTAGGGAAGAAGAGAAGAGGATATCTGGATTCTTGGCCACGTGTCCGTATGCGGATGCTCCCCGGTAAACGAGCACCTTTTCGAGGACCTGCTATTTCTTTCACCGATCTGATTATCCTACGAGCCTATCGAGCCGCATGAGGGGGCGTTGGTGATCACAAAGACAGTGGGTTCTAGAGATGTGAAGCGCATGATGATGAGACAACGGGTCTTCAGACATTTTATATGCCCATGCTTATCGAGGATGCATCTTGATGGGCGGAAGATGGAGGTCGAGCAGGAGGCTCTTTATATGGCTTTAGCAACGATCCGGTCGAGTCATGTAGCACCATCGAGCTCCCAAAGAATCTTGACGCCTCCTCCTCAACAGTAGAAATAATATGTAAATTTTATGTTGTGTATGAGATTCTATTACAACGCCATATTGGGAAGGCTTACACCGATGACTCTCCAAGCGGTAACTTCCATCCTCACTTCAAAATCAAGTTCTCCACGGCACATGGAGTCAAGAAGTGGCGGGGACTTAGATCCGGCCCGACGATGTTATAGAAATGCGGTTATTTCTTCCGGAGTGGGGGTCAGCAAACAGAAACAAACCATGTCAATTGAGATCGAGCCCTTCACTGAAAGCAGCTCGGAGCCATTGGTAATTCCTGCAGGAGAGACGAAAGAGATCGAGCTAGTCCTTGAAAGCCAGAAAAGACAGTGAAGATTGGTTCGGGTCTGCCAGAACCTCTTCGGACAAACCTCATGGAGCTCCTTCGCTGCTATGTGGACATTTTTGCATGGGAACCACAAGATATACCGGGGATTAGCCAGGATATTGCCGAGCACAGACTGGAGGTAGATCCATCGAAGAAGCCGGTTCGGCAAAAAAGACGGATCTTTGCACCTGAGCGTCAAAGGATTATAGATGAGGAGATCGCCAAGTTGATAGCTGCTGACTTTATCTTTGAGATCGACTACCCGCAGTGGATGGCTAATGTGGTGTTGGAGCAGAAGCAGAATGGAAAGTGGCGGGTTTGCATCGACTACACCGATTTGAATAAAGCTTGTCCGAAGGACTTTTATCCTTTGCCCCATATCGACCAACTCATCAATGCCACTTCGGGGTATGCATTACTAAGCTTTATGGATGTTTTTTCAGGTTATCACCAAATATCCATGTGCAAGAAAGACATTTCGAAGACAGCATTCATTACACACCGTTCGGTGTACGCCTACAAGAAAATGACCTTTGGCCTTATAAATGCTGGAGCCACTTACTAGAGAATGATGAACTTCGTCTTCAACAGGCAACTAGGGAGAAACATGGAGGTTTATGTAGATGACATGATCGTGAAGAGCATGCAGGTTCAGAAGCATTTGGACGATCTGGAGGAATGCTTCCAGACTGTCCGTCATCGTCAGCTGAGGCTCAATCCGGCCAAATGCACTTTCGGCCTCGATGCAGGAAAGTTCCTGGGATATCTGGTCAGTCAGAGGGGCATCGAGGCCAACCCGGAGAAGATCCAGGCCATTCTTGACATGAAGACTCCTCAGTCGTTCAAAGACATCCAACGTCTGACTGGTAGGATTGCGGCTTTAAGGAGGTTCGTCGCCAAATCTGCGGAGAGATGCCTTCCTTTCTTTGATACACTAAAAGGACCGAAGAATGCAAAGACGTTCCAGTTGACTGCCGAATGCGAAGACGCCTTTCAGGGCATAAAGACATATCTATCTTCGGCTCCTTTATTGGTGAAACCTGCTCCGGCCGAGACCTTGTATTTATATCTGGCAACTAGTTCGTTGACAGTAGGAGCTGTTCTAGTTCGGGAAACAGGAGGAAAACAACATCCAATCTACTATGTCAGTCATGTCCTAAGAGATGCGGAAACCAGATACCCAAATATTGAGAAATTTGCCTTTGCTTTAATAATTGCTAGTCGGAAGCTTCGACAATATTTTCAAGGTCGACTCCTTGTCGTTTTCACGGATCAGCCTTTGAAGAAGGTGATGGGCAAGCCAGAAGTTTCAAGGAGACTAACAGCATGGACTATGGAGTTGTCCCAATTTTTCATTGAATATCATCCCCGAACTGCTATCAAAGGTCAGGCCTTGGTCGATTTTATGGTGGAGTGTTCGTTCACCGAAGCAGATGCTGAACTGCCAGAAGCTGAGACATCTGATCTAGCGGTTGCGGTTCTTCAGCAGGGATAGAGTGCATGGACGCTGTACGCAGATGGATCCTCTACAGTGACTGTTAGTGGGGCAGGTATTATCTTGACGAGTCTGGAGGGATTCAAAGTGCAGCAAGCCATCAAATTCGGGTTTAAAGCGACGAACAATGAGGCTGAGTATGAAGCCGTGCTAGCAGGAGTTCGGCTGGCGAAGAGTCTAGAAGTTCAGAAGATAATCATTTACAGTGACTCTCAGTTAGTCGTCAAACAACTATCAGGAGAATATGAAGCTCGCGGGACAAGAATGATCAAGTATTTGGCAGAATTGAAAGACAGACTTCAGTATTTTCTCTCTTATGAGTTTCTGGGCATAGAACGTAACGATAATTCCATTCTTAGATGCCTTTGTCAAAGTCGCCACCACTTGGATGCGAGATGTTTTCAACGGATCGGTTTATTTGGAAGTTTTGCGTTGTACCGTAGAGTGTTTAGCATGAAGCGGTGATGTGTATCGAGCGATCTAACTGCTGGATGACTCTCTACATCGAATATTTGGCTGATGGTGTCCTTCCTTCGGATCAGATGCTGGCAAAGAAGATCAAGTACAAAAGTGCCAACTTCGTTCTTATTGATGGGGATCTTTATCGAAGGGCATTTTCGTCACCACTATTGAAATGTCTGGTTCCGTCTGAAGCTGAGTATGCCCTTCAGGAGGTTCATGAAGGCATCTGCGGCGATCACATGTGTGACGCCCCCAAAATAGGTATACAACACCCATTCTGAGTCGCCAAAATACATGGTATAGAAAGCAAACTACAACTTTGACAATACAGGATGTCGTGTAGAATACGACAATACAACCGTGAGTTTGAATACAAATATTGTCTTCTGCATAATATACACACCCAAATAAGTCCTCATTAATTATTCATACACTATTTTTACGTAAATAGTGAGGATGCCTAAAACATCTTCCTAGAACCATCACTCCATACCCCGACTACGATCCTCGCTATGTTCTCACCTCCCGAGAAGAAAAAAATGGAACAAAAAGGAAAAGGATGAGCTCAACTAGCCCAGTAAAGAATATTATGACTAAGATAATATACAACAAATTATCGTTAGTCTTCAACAGGGAAAAATCTAATAGAATACAATAGACAACAAGTTTTAGATCAACAAATGCAATGAAATAAAGAATCCATTGAAGAGTCACGTAGAGAAAGAATTCTACCGTCTTCTAAGGTTTAAAAGTCCATCATCAATAGTTTATCCCTGTAATAACAATCAATATACATCTTTAATCATCTTTGCACTACAGGCCAAAGATATTCATTTGTATCACCAGTTGGTCATGTTCATCTCAACACCTGTTCATCTTTGCACTACAGGCCAAAGATATTCATCAGTTAATCGTTCATCTTTGCACTACAGGCCAAAGATATTCATTTATATCACCATTTAGGATTGAGGATGATGAAAAACATTTTTAAAGAAACGAATCCAGTGAAACAAAATGACAAGGATTAAGGATTCGTACTTTGTTTTACCCATGTCCAAAAATACTTCAAAAATAATCATATTGGTGTAAAATTCAAGAATGATCAAAACATGGATACAATCAAAGCTAGTATCCAGAATAGATATTTTGGACAAAAAGAAAATTTTTTATTTTTCTATGAATGAATAGTCAGTATTCGTGAATAATGTAATCGATATCGTGAATAGTCTTAGTATCGTGAATAAGTAATCCCGACACAACAAGTTCCAAATTTGATAAAAAAGTTTACCAATACTTGGCATAATGATATTGAAGAAAAATATCATTTAAGAAGAAAATAATACCCTTACCTCAAAATAACCGTATTTTGATTTGAATTTCTATATAGTCTTGATAAAAACCCAAGACCAGTATAGCAACACTCAAAGTATACTCACAAGAATACGCTCGATAATTTAGAGAGAGAAGAGAGAAAACTTTGTTTACGTGTGATTTTCAATTCTAACTTAACCTCTATTTATAGGAAAATGCTAGACGCATGAAAGGAGACTAAAATAATAAATTAATATTATTTATTTTCAAACTTTTCTTCTACGCATCTTTGCACAAGACTCAATACCAACCATCTTTGAATAAAAATCAAGAAATTTCATGTGTTTTACTCACCAACCAAAAAGTGGGTCCCACCCATTAATTTAATAAAAATCATTTTATTTTCTCAAAACTTCAACAATTGTAGAAAATAGCTCGGTTATCGAAAAAATTCAAAACTCATGCGATTTTCCATGGGAAATTCCATTCTCTACAACTTTACGTGAAGAAAGTTTTTCCAAATTCCAAATGTAAATTGACCAAAATCCATAAACCAAGCGATTTTATACTATAATAATAAATTTTCATTAAGAATTGTGTCCACCAACACACAAAACATGTGTTAAACATTTAATGCCACAAAATACTCTACCTCCTCATATACTCATATATCCCACATTCATTATAAAATATCACCGCTAATATATTATTAAAATAATATATTTAAATGAATTATTTTATCGAAAAAAAGATAATATATTAATTTTCAACAATTGTCACATTAAAAATTTTCTCCATCTATATCCACATAAAATAAATATTTTCTTTATCATAATAATCAATAATTAATTATTTTAAAATAATATTACGTAATCACGATCTTGACAACCGTGCCGCTCCTGGAAGAGGGGGTTTTCCAATAAGGATTTCTCCTTACTGGCGCGCAATTAGGTGACCAAACCTCTCCTTGACAGAACTTTCTAGACATTGCCAATAATGTTATCTCGATAATATTATTCAAATAATATGAATTATTGATTTGATAATGGAAAATAATCGTGTAATGACAATTATTGAAACAACAAATGATACAAAATATCAACGCAGCAATTATTGAATCAATATAATATTGAGCAAGAACTCACGTAATAATTATTGAGTAGTGCCTTCTACGTAAGGATCAATAATTCAACAATACTCTTATGCAATACTGGTACCGCTTCTTTATCTGACCCACGCATATTATCAGATTTTAACCACCGTAACCCAACAATGTTAATTGGTAATAATTTACGTGAATTATTTATAAAACTCAATCTTTGTCGCTTTCTTTCATCCAACCATTTTTCCGTTATGGGGCCCACCAATGATTGCGCCGTCGCATGCGGAGATTCCCGAACAAAAAAGAATATTCATGACCAAACGAATATTCCCACAATAATGAATATTTTATAACCACTTGCTTATTTTGTAAACTTTGCACATTTCACCCATAACCAAAGAATTATATCAAATTAACCCTTATTAATTTAGAATAATGAATAAAGAAAAATTAAATTTTATTTATAATAAGTTGGGGTCTTACAACATGGCTGCTAAGTCATTAGCATACAAAGTTCTTCGGCAGGGGTACTACTGGCCAACGATTTTCAAGAAAGCTACCGAGTATGTGAAGAAGTGTGAGAAGTGTCAGCTCAACAGTCCGATCCCACATCAGCCACCAAAAGAGCTATACTCGATTCTATCTCCTATACCTTTTGCTGTCTGGGGGGTTGATATATTGGGTCCATTGCCAAAAGTTAAGGGACAGGTTAGCTTCGTAATAGTTGCTATTGATTACATGACCAAGTGGGTAGAGGCGAAGCCACTTCGGTTGATAACAGAGCAGGAATGTTTGAAGTTCATGAAAGAGTCCGTAATATTTCGCTTCGGAATTCCCAAAGTGGTGATATCGGATAATGGGCGCCATTCAGTGGGATCAAAATTTGAAGGATTTTTGAAGGAGTTGGGGGTTCAAAGACAAGAAGACTTCTTGGCTCATCCACGATCGAATCCAAAAAGTCGAGGTGACCAACGGACGTCACTTTGAATCGGGATCAAGCCTTGATGGATGAAGCTAAAGGAAGATGGCGGAAGAATCGCTTTCAACGTCTTTGTGGGCTTACCGGACTACACCGAGGACCACCACGAGGATTCACCTTTTCGATTGGCTATGGTACTGATGCCTTAGTCCCAGTCGAAATCGGATCTCCAAGTCTTCGGGTCAGTCAATTCAAAGAGATCTACAATGACGAAGGACTGAAGACCAACTTGGATCTTCTAGAAGAAGTTAGAGATGTAGCTTTGCTCAAATTGGTTGCTTATCAACGAAGAGTAGCCAAGCATTACAACAAATGGGTCAAACTTCGCAGATTTGAGGTAGGAGACTTCGTCCTCAGAGAAGCCGAAGCATCTACACCTCAGAACACAGGAAAGCTAATGCCGAATCCGGAAGGAAGGTAGTATGAGGTGTTCAAGTACCGCCGTGGACTTATCGATTAAAGGCATTAGATGGATCTGAGATCAAGAACATTTGGCATGCAGGCAGGCTTCAAAAATATTTCCAGTAGAGATCGAGTCAGTTTACCAAGAAGTCTCATATACGATTGTTCACCATCTATAAAAGTTCACTTTTCACAACCGATCCTCTTCTTATTTGTCCTAAGTTCACAATGGTGTAAGGAGGTATGGTCGGACTCATTGGCCATTCGATGGTAGCCTATCTATTTGTTGCCCAAATGTGGTAGACAAATCCTATGTTCCTTTATATTGCTTTTCTTTGAGGGCGGTAAATCAATAGTCACACCAAGTAAGGAGGACGGGGTGGACTCACCACGACCATTCGATGGTAGCCTTCTTGGCGAGTGTCCTTATGGTTTTGTTATACCTGCGTGGTAGACAAATTCCATAATCCTCTTAATTTTGATTTACTGCATGAGTGGTAAACAAAATGCACTTTGGAGTAAGGAGGTATGGTTTGGGACTTGCTTTGGCCATTCGATGGCGACACTTTATCAGTCGAGTGTCCTTATGAATTTGTGACCCCATGTGGTAGACAAATTCCATGGTCCTTATATCTTGGTTCTATATAATTGTTTCACCCTAGTGGTAAACAAAATTCGATGGTGCAAAGAGGATCAAATAAAATTCATCTCGACATATGGCCGATCTCACACTTCAAAAACGATAAGTATACATTACTTTATTTTGTTCAAGTGTTGATTCATTCGATTCATTCAATTCGATTCATTAAATTCAGTTCACTTCATTTCATTCTTAACTGTTATATGCCTTAACTAATTCACAATATAAGCTCAGTTCATTCAAGTCCATTGGTACTGAATCGTTGACAAGAAACGAAAAACATTATGCAGAAGTCAGGATATAGAAAGTTGAAACTCCATTAATCTATTCATGACAACCTATTACATAAAAACATAAATTCCAACATAATTTCAGAACATTAAAGTTCTGATAAAAGTTTTTAAAACCAAATCCTTAAACAATTTCCAAAATAATGTAAATTTTCACAAATATTCTTAAATAAAATCCGGAAAAGACAAGAGTATTCACTTCATGCATCATCCTCGCAATCTGAAGAGTCGAGCAAAGTTGGGTCCACCTTAGCTGATATCAACTTTTCCTTGCCACGACTTCGGCAGAGCTCATATCCTTCGGAGTATATCTTCATAATCTCTCCGTTGATCTCATCCGATTTCCGATACTCTTCACAAATCTGCTTTCGAAGATCATCGGTCAAAGGAGGTCCAAGGTCCCGAAGGGCCTTGAGTTCCCGAATTTCTTCTTCGAGCTTCTGACGCCTATTCAGATGACGAGCTTCTGCTAGCTCTAGCTTTTCGATCGTTTTGGTCAGAATCTTAGCATCAGCCTTTAACTCTTTGACCTTCTCCATCCTTATCTCATTCCTCTGAACCAAGTCAACATTCATTTTGACGATCTCTTGATATTGGGCCTTGGATGACTTCAGTTCCTCATTGGATGTCTTCACATCTTCTTTAGTCCAGGCCAACTCCTTTCCGAAGACCCTCATTTGTGTGAAGAACGCCTCACGCTTGAGTCTTTTCCCGAGCCAAAGCGGACTTCAGATATGGCGTTCTCCTTTCTCATTGCCTCTTCTTGGCTTGACTTGATAGACTTTAGATGCAAAGCGTCCAAATACAAAGATTCGCTCTGCGATATTCAAATTATTTGACCAATTTCAAATGTCTAAATATGAAGATAAATACGAAATTGCGAGAAAACCACTTTACCTTCGCCAGATAACTCATGCCTTCCTTGAGCAGATCCATGTTTGAACTATTACCAAATCGATGGTCATCGGTGTCACGGACAAAAGCATCAAATAATTGGAAGGGGAAGTTGGCATTAAATCAAGGTCACATAGTTGGAGAGGCCATAGCATCATTCTGAAATTCAGAGGTTGATTGTCTTGGAGGAGAGGGCATGGACTGATTGCGAACTGGCGAGGGATCCACATATATGTTTTCTGAAGAGGGGGATCGAACAGGGTTAGATTCATGGACCGGTGAAGGGATAGAAGTAGACCCTGGGTGACTATTAGATGGTTGTTTTCTCTTTCGAGGGTGGGTAGGAATGGATTCGAGTGCTTCACCCTCGTCCGACACTTGAATTTCTGTGGGAACTGTTGGAGGGATGTCAGTCGAGAAGAGAGGAACTCGAAGTTCATCAGCAGTCAAAGGGGTAAATTTTGTCCTCAACTTCTTAATACGGAGGACCTTCGCCCGATCGTGTAGAGGTGTGTCAAGTAGGCTTCTCTTAATTGGAACGGACTCAGATGGTACGGAACTAGGATTGGATGAAGAGTTTGCTTGTGGGATTGCTTCTGGAATTATTTTCAGGTCACTTTCAAGGTTGTTTCTCTGTTGAATGGGCTTAGATTTTTTGGCGGCTCTTTTTTCTTCGACGAGGTCTAAGAGATTCTTCAACAACAAGGGGTTCATCAATTTGGGGTTCGTCATCCCGAAGAGAAACAGTGGGTGGATCGGTAATGAGGGGATCAGCTCGGGGAGATTCTTTAGTCGGAGGCTCTTCACTTGCATCCACGGTTTTCCCAGCCAAGAAATCTTCCAACTCTTTTACTTCCAAAGAAGTTGGTTTGATCAAAGACACTGCAAATAACCATGTATCAAAACCCATGTCACTTAATACCTCAAAAACTCGTGTTTACAAAGTTATTCAAACTTACATTTACTATCATATAACCAAAGCTTGCTTAGTCGAGTGTAAAAAACTCCATTCCTTCTGAGGAATCTTCTTTAAAAATTTGTCATTTCTTTCACACGCTTCTTGGGATATCTCCGAAGTCGTTGAGATCCGATCGAGAGATAGTCCAATCGTGAAGAGAAGAGATTTGGTCCCAGTAACAAAAACCATTTTTTCGTGTCAACCCTTGTTGTTTGAAGGGGTATCCATCAGGGGTCTCCTCTCAAATCTGGCGTTGGGACGAGGAGACTGTTTACTCAACATTTTGAAGCCTCGTTCTCGGGATTTACCGGCTGAGAAGAGGGTGAAGAAGATGTCGACAGATGGAGGAACCCCTAGTTCGTGGCAGAAGGCAATGAATGCCAGAATGTGGATATAGGAATTAGGAACCAACTAGGCAAATCCCACTCCTATAAACCTTAGGAGGGTAATGACGAAGGCATGGAGGGGTAAAGAATTCCTTTTCGAGAAAAAGTAACGGCATGGCAACCCAACCATCCGGGTCGATGGTACATGCGTTCCTGGGAGCCGGAGCCCTTATTGCGTACATATCCTAATCGATAATGAGTCCGGAGGATACGTATCTCGACTTTCGTAATGATGGAGGGGTATTGGCATGAGAAACTGCTCCTCATCCTTAAAAGAAGTCGGTAGGCGGTAGAGAAGGTATCAAGGGTGGATTTTTCCCCATGGTTGTTGTGGACTGGGGATTTGAACTCGAACCCTCTTGATCAGGGTTTGGATTGGGGAAACGGTGTTAATGGGAGTCACTCAAGAGAGAACTCGGTTGGTATTCGTGACCACCATTTTGGGATTTCGCAGAGAGGGGAAGAAAAAGCTCAAAGGTTCAAAGTTCAAATTGGCGGTAAAATCGCCAAAATTGGTAAAGTTTATCTTTTATCTTGACGGATTACACACGAAGTTCTGAAGGCGACACATTTAATTTCTGGCAATGATGAGAATTCGAATGGGAAGCGTCCGGGTTAATCTTTAGATATTTTATCAAATTGGGCTTCTCGGTTGGGTTTCGGTTTTTAATCCATCTCTTCCAAATTCAGTCCTTTATTGTTTGGGCCTTTCACGTTGGACATTCGGCCGCTTTCTGTCTTCCCTTATAGATCAACTCGGGTATGTCTCAATTACTTCTTGATTTGGATCTTTAGTAAAATATCATGGACCATTTATAGTTTTCTATTAAACATTCTGTTCAACAAAAAACTAGGGGGCAATGTTGGGTCATGATATTTTCCCTCTTTGGGCCGAGCAAATTGGGCTTACTTATTTAATTAATTTATTGGGCCTTCATTATTGAACCTTGAAAGCCACTGGGCCTAGTCACCATATTACTTCTATTTAACCCTATTAAACCGGCCTTGGTTCATTGGACTAACCCATTGGATCTTTTAATATCTATTACTTTGACATGTAATGATGAAAAAGCATGACGATTGACTAAGACACCGCCATGCATTAATGTGGATGGATATATAATGGTAGGTGGCATAAACAAGATACCAAAAGGTGGTGGGTATCTGACTCACTCGATCGGCGAGAATCCATCATATCGAGAGGGTCGTGTCGGTAGGTAGGGTGGCACGAGAACCGGCAAAGAGAGTACAACCTATCAACTAAGTCTTCACAAACAGGTATGTTCACACACACATTCAAATTTAATATACACACAACTGAAAATTATTATCACTCTCAATACACTAGACATTACATCCTCCATTGTTAACCTTGTGAACACGTATACTGATTCTCACGTCTGAGCTATCCTCCGACGGTCGAAGCCGTCAAGCTTGTGGTGTTTATCGTGTTTACTGTGCAGGATCAGGGTGTCTTACATGATTGGAACGTTGGAGAAGATCTTAGCGTTAACACTAGGCTACACTTGTTGCAAAATGCAGAGACTCGAAGCATATTGTATGACATTGTTAATGTAGAAGATGATATAAAAAAAACTATGACACCCATCTTGTTAGGTACATTAAATTTTGCTCCCAAAAATGTTACTCAAATCTTATTGTTTCAAATTGACCACAATATTTGTACAGCAAACGAAAGTTTGCAGCGCAGCAAGCAGAAGAATGGTGGAAGGAAAACAAAGAAAGGCTGCTTAAGAAGTACAACCCGACAAAGACTATGAGCACTCCAACTGAATCATCTGCAGCTCCACCAGCTGCCGAGGAATATGGTGAAGCAGCTTCATCTTCTTAACTTGGTTTTTTCAGCGACAAGAATCAAAAGGTCATGATCAGAATATATACTAGAGAATTGACTTGTTCGAAGGATTTTTGTTTATAATAAAATGGAAAAAAGAATGCCATTTTCAAAGTGGCAAAGAAGATGAAGTTTGTATCACCTAGGCGCATCCGAATACGTTTATTTTTATTTTTTTGATTTTAATTCAGATGATTATTTGTTAATCTTGCTGCCGTACGTGCTGTTTCAGCATCTAATAGTTAGTTACCATTTGAGTTGTAAATGCAGTAGTGATCATTTGTAGAGAGAACTCTTTTTGTTGATACTGTGCTTGTCCTCCCTTAATCTATCAGGTCAATGGTTCTACTATTTATTCAATTAGATTCTTGTGTCTCTACCAAGTGGAAGCGGCGTCCGTGTAGCACTGCACTCATCATCATTGACTGTACTTCCGTAATCGCCCTTTATGACCATGAGTCTGCCGCTACAGACCGGTCATCGTCGCAGATCAAATCAGGCCAGCAGTGGTCGGTCGGTCGGACTCTTTTCTCATTGTTCTATTTCTCTTTTATTAACAACACACGTTCTTCTATAAAGTTATGCATGTGAGCTTTGGATAAAAAATTTAACTTTAATAAATAATATATTATCATTATTTTACTCTTTATCAGATTACATTCTAGAAATTATTAGGGTAAATTTTACTTTATCCATCTATTTATGTTTCTTTTAACATAATTTGTAAAATATTAAATTATTACGATACTTCACATTTTTAAATAAAATTTGTAATATTAATACTTTTTAGCAATCTTATAAATAAGGGGGTGTATTCAATTAAAATTTTTAAAGACTTTTTTTAAGTGACAGACTTTTGTAGAATTTGTGGGATTTTAATGACTTTCATGACTTTAAAGACTTTTTTTAAAAATGACTTTTATAGACTTCATGAAATAAGTAATGACTTTTATAAACTTTTTATTAAGACCGTGATAGACTTTTGTATACTTAATAATATATCTTGCAACTTATATTAATTATTAATTAGCCCATGTGTACAACCTCTCCTTCTTTTTTCATGAACTAGAGTAAATCTAATTATATTATTGTGGCATGAGATTTTATATATGTTGAAAACGTTCACATTATTCTACTTATTTCATGATACATTTGAATACTCAGATACCAATAAAACTTTAGAAACTACAGACGCAATACAAAAATTAAACTCACTTTTCATTGAGTTATATATACTTTATGCATATGCGTACGCTTTTTACTAATAATTAATTGCTTTTTATTATTGATTGCTTTACTAATATGTATATATATGTGTGTGTGTGTGTGTGTGTTTGTGTGTGTTGATTGCGTGATTCTGTCAACCCAATTGTTCATCTTAACTGCTGCTAAATTTGTTTGATTGTGTGGACCTTTTTTATGCGCCTAACATATATCAAAGCAATGCGTTTTTTTTCCTTTTTTATAAGGAAAAGATAACAATTCTGTCAATTTGTCATGCAGGAATACAAGTATACAACCACATGTTACATTATTTCACTATGATACACCAAAGACACTTTAAGACGAATATGGAGGATGTCTCAAAAATTAACAGTGATTTCCTTCGTTTAAAATATCAGAAAACTAAAAAAAACATACACATACACATCATATATTTTCTATTTTCATATATTATAATACATAATTTTTACAATTGATATGAGAGTTTTATGATTTTATCTCACCTTTGTTGAACAAATCTCTTTCCTCTTTCTATTGGAAGCTTTCGAACGGCTGTTTTTTCCCTCACCAATTCAGATTAGGTATAGTTATTTGTTTACTTATTAATATATCTTGTTAATTCTCTTATAATAAAATTATAATAAATTCAATTATTTTTATGGCCCAAATTTTACCAAATTATTTATTTTTATTTTTATTTTTATTTTAAATTTTTTTAGCACATATTAATATTTATTAGCTCATATAAATAAATAACTAATTTGACCCAATAAAAGATAAAGTCCAATTAATAACTAGTTTTATCAACCTTTGTATTTATTTGGAAGTCTTTAGAAATTTTTAGAGATGAGGCAAGACTTTGGATATGAGTTGATAGTTATAATTTTTCTTCTAAAGTCTGTCAAACTCTATCATTTGATAGAAATCTTTAAAATCTATGACTTTTTGCATACCAAAATATTTTTATAGACTTTGTAAAAATCTTAATTCAATACCACCTAACTTTTAAAGACATTAAAAAAGTTATAATTGAATACCACTAAACTTTTATAAACTCTTTAAATGTCTTGATTGAATACAACCAAACTTTTAAAGTCTTTAAAAGTCCTTAAAAATCTTAATTGAATACACCCCCTTAAGTATCTAATACTGAAGGAGTTCACGCCAAGTACTTTTAAGATGTTCTTATTTATATAAATTTATTGTACATAAATTTGATTAGGGAAGTGAGTGTGGTTTAAAGAAAGTCATGTATTGTGATAATTTATTTTTTACTCCCTCCATCCCAAAATATTTGACGTTCTACATATTTTCACACAGATTAAGAATTGGTGCAATTTTCCTATTTTACCATTAATTAAAACTTTATCTTATCCGGCTCTTCTTCTCCTTTCTCAACTCTTCTTCTCCGGCCAGATCTGTCTTCTTCTCCATTCTCAACTCTGAAACTCTTCTTCTCCGGCCAGATCTGAAATCTTCTTTTCCGGCTAGATCTGAAACTCTTCTTCTCCGGCCAGATCTGAAACTCTTCTTCTCTTATCAGTCGGATCTGACCACCACAAACTTCAGATTTTACCATCGGCTTTATTGTTGATAATGATTCGACTACCATCTACCATTGTTGGTATTATTACTACTAACTATTCTTATTATTAACAAACAAATACACCGACATTAGCTTTATTGCAGGGTCCGACATTAGTCTTCCGTTATCCAATAAGAGAGATTGTTCTGATGATTTAGGGATTTGATAGCAATTTGGGTTTGGATTGGGAGTATTTGTTTGTTAATAATAAGAATAGTTAATAGTATCTACTCTCGATGTATTTTGTTGGTAGCGATTCGACGGCCATTGGCCATTGTCAGTTAATGTTCAAATCAACCCACTTATCTAATATTCGACTGCGGCTTTTGAAGTCGGTGGCTGCTCCGAGTGGAAAATAAATGGTGGAGAAGGAAAATAGGCATTAATAATGGTGGAGAAGGAAGAATAGAGAAGGAAAATAAATAGCAAAATATTCTTGGGATGAGAATATTTTGGAGAAAAAAATCCTCCTAAAACGTCAAATATTTTGAGATGGAGGGAGTACGAATTATAAGTATGAAACATGTCAATATATAAAATACTTATTTACGTAAGTGAGAACTAAAATATTGACATAAATGTTTGAGATACTTATTTACGTAATTGACAACTAAAAAATTGATATAAATATTCTTTATTTATATACTCTTTTTATTTTATAAAAATATTCTTATTTGAGTTTAATCAAAGGGTTTGATCAGTTATTAACATTTGTTGTGTTTGTGAGTTAAATAAATTTTGTTTTAAATAAATTGTTATTAGATGAATAAGATTTTCAAGTGCATTTGAACTTTTAAACTCTTAATGCATCAAACGCTGAGTAACTAAATATACACTAATTAATTCATAATTTTTTTAAAAATTTAAATTGCAATATAAGTTTATCTAAAATTTCAGAACAATATTTTTGAATTAGTAATACTTCTTAAATAATTTTTAATATTAACTATTATATTTATTAAAACTAAATAAAGAAACCAAAGAAGAAAATAAATAATATTGAAACAAACAACGTGCTCAGTTTTAGCGATAAACGACTTCCTCCTCTTTTTATTTATACAAAATCCTCTCATTTCCAAATCTTTTAGAACTTCATCTTATTCATGGCTTCATCAACAATCGAATCAAAGCTCTCAAACCTCGACATCAATGGCAATTGGATCTCCTCCGTTCCAAATCTACGCAACAACCCCTCTATTTTCTAGTAGATAAAAATAAATTAGAGATATGAATTGTAATTTAAAATTTATTATATTAAAAGTTGAGGATAATATGAAAATTATAAAAATATTACTTATTCCAATTTCTTTTTTGTCCAAATCAAAACAATTTTAGACGGAAAACTTTGGCATGAAAAATGGACAAATTTTCTATCCATTTCTTTTCCGTCCAACTCAAAAACATAGAATTTGAAAAGAAAACTTTAATTTTCCGTTTATTTATTTTGTTTTCTATCCATTATAAAACTCATAAACAAATTTCCTTTTAAATCTTTCCAATTTTGGAATGAAATTTCCTTTCTTCTCTTTCCTATAAAAACTGACAAACAAGATATTTTAATTCTCCTTCCAAAATTTTCTTTGATCTCCTTTCTTTTCTCTCCATTTTAGAACTCACAAACACAGTACAAGTGTCATTTTTATTTGACACCACAAAAATCCTTTACATATTAATTATTGTAAATTATATGTGAACTTTATGTAACCTGGGGAGAGATATAGTTTTTTTAATTAGTATTATTATTAAACTAATTATTATCAATAAATTAATTATAATTATTATCATAATACAATAGAATACAATACCAAGTGAAAATGATATTATATCCTATATTATTATTTTTATCAAAAAATATTAGTTGTGTACGATTACATAATTAATTTATAATCATATATCTACACTATATAACAATTCATGTATTTTTTGGTCATTTTGTACCATTTCAACCAAAACTGCAATAAATTTAATCGAACAAGATTCATAATTTTAACAACAGAAATTGATGTCACATGATCCGGTTATTATGAAGTTAAGTTCATGATAAGTTAGTTAATTGACCGTCTAATATTGACACGCAGAAAAAGAAATCAACTTTTACATGCATGTCGACACTGTATTAATCAATTAGCCAAAATTCAAGATTTTGCGCCAAAAGCCCCTCCACAGTCCACTCATAGCCGACGCTCACTAGGTGCAACTAATTTCACCTGGACTCGAGAGCACCTGATTACACACTCAGATAGTCAAGTAATCAACGCCGCGTGGTTCAACCGTTCAACTAATAATATTAGTAGTATTAATTAATACTCCTACGCCTATATCTTCTTTTTCGGTAATTGAAGTCTATCTATCTATCTTCTTTGCTAAGGAAAGTCCTAATAATTTTCAATATTTGTAGTTTGTACCCCACATGTCATAAAATCTTTGCATAAAGAGTTAAAAACCTTTCCAGTTTTCCATTTCCTTCTCAAAACTTTTCTGGAGAAAATTATCCATTTTTCTCGTGGATCAGTCCCTAATTACCTTCATAACCCGAAATATAATTCGATTCAATGGGCCAACAACAATCCAAAGACGAATTGCTTTTTCAGCAGGTTAATTATGGTAATACCGAAGGTATCAAAGCTCTTCACAACGATGGAGCTGGCCTCGAGGTATCAACATATCTATTTCTCTGAATCTTTATATCTGTATATATTGGTTTCAAAATTCAGTTTTTTTTAAGTGAGTTAGATTTCTGTATTAATTTGAGAAAAATGTGTAACTACACCATTAAATTGTTGAAGTTAAGCTTTGCTGAGCAGACGAAATTCAAAATTAGGTTTTTTCTTTTTCAAGTTTATTTTTTGTTTCATTATGTTGGATTTGATGGTAATTTGTTGAGTAAATGTATTTTGGGGTTTTAGTTAGTGGGACATTATTAACTGCAATGGGGGATTGTTTTGGTGCAGTGGGTTGATAAAGAAGCGAAGACTCCACTAATTGCAGCTTGCATGAACCCAGTACTACATAATGTTGCCAAAACTTTGATGGAGTTGGGTGCCAATGTGAATGCTTACCGGCCCGGTAAGCCTTTTGTTGCTCTTCTTGCTTATCTCTTATAAATCTTTCCTGTGGGTTGTAATGTTTATGTATAACCATGGAAAGAAAGATGGAACCAGATGCATTCTTAAAAGAAAGTGCATTGTATATATTTAACTTGCCAATCATTGTGAATAATATTGTGCACCTGATTTGTCTAATTATTATGATATATATATATTTTTTATAAATTCTGTTTAGGCCGTCATGCTGGGACTCCTCTACATCATGCTGCAAAAAGAGGTCTTGAACAGACTGTTACATTGCTTCTTTCACATGGAGGTAAGTTTTTGAATTGCCACGATTATGTTTAAACCATAGACTGTCTACAGGCAACAAAAATACCAGTAGCTTTAATATTTATGGATGGTTTAATTATGAATAATTTCAGCAAATGCGTTAGTGATGAACGATGACTGTCAAACTCCACTTGATGTTGCTCGAGTTAAAGGGTATGGCAACGTTGTCCGTGCAATTGAGGTATTCTTTGAAGTATCACATCATTTTACTGTTGATTCTAGTGTGCTAGACTGCAATAATTTTCTTTTGTAGTTATTATTAACATAGGCTGACCGAATGGTTACAATATATGCTTCTTAGGGTCATATTTGCTTATTCTCTGGTTGGATGCGAGAGTTTTATGGGCCAGGCTTTCTTGAACTTTTTGCTCCTCAACTGCTTTCAAGAAAAGTGTGAGTATAGTTTTCATTTTACTTCTTGTAGATGTACTCCTCCTTAAATTAATTAAGAGGAAGATTTTCTTATTTGTTCGTATTATAAGTACAAATTAAGAGGAAGCTTTAACACCGATGAAGCACATAAATCAGTTTTGTGGTCGGCCAATCTTTAGAATTTGGGCTTAACTTATGACATCACTTTCAATACACATGAACCATGTGTGTTGTGTAGCTGAACACTGGTGAATGTGAAACTGTAAGACACTCACTCTTGTTTGATTCATTTGATGTAGACACTTATTGATTGACATGCCATGGGTTTTTCAAGCTTGGCATTTAGTTTCCGTTTTAAACTTCCTTATTTTTAAGTAAGGGATTTCTTAAAATCCCGCCAAAAAGAGACGTCACTCATGGGAGTATATAAAAGGCAAAGGTGAAACAGAAGACCACCAAAGCTCCTAGAATTTAACTTCTAAAGACAGTCTAGCCAAAGAAGCACCCCCAAAAATATCCACACTAGGATCCCAACCAAAACTCCCACAAAAATTGCACAATGAAATTATAGCTCTTGAAAAGAACTCGTTCAACCAAAAATACAAAAAATCAAGAATAAAAATCATATATGCACTAAAGATATCTCCTTCTCTTGAAAGCATAGGTTATTTCTTTCATACTAATTTAATCTACAATGTGGAATCAAGGCAAGTGCTAAAACTCTTCCCTACTTTGACTCCCTGGACCGCTTTTAAGTTTCTTGCTCAGATTCAAAATTAGTATATTTCCTACATTCTACATTCCTCATGAAATGTGGCGACAAATAATTTATCAAGAGAGATGGCGAACAAATAGCAAGAATGCTAGGTTCTTGTTGATGTATTGTACACTATCTTATATAAAGCACTAAAGCTTTCTTCTCTCAGCACCATTTATTTCTTTCATGCCAAAAAATCCACCATAAACAATGTGGAACAAAGGCAAGTGCTAAAACTCTCTCACTTTGACTTGGCCAATTCATTTTTAACTTTCCTGCTCAGCTTCTAAAATATGTTTCTCAACATTCTACTTTCTACATTGCTCATGGAATGTGAAAAACAAATATCTAGATTCTTGTTGATGTATCTTACATTATTTTGCAAATGCTAGCTTTTATTAATTTTTATGAAACACCTATCATGACAAATGACTGACCATTTATGCTACATATTTGCAGTTGGGTCGTTGTTTTGCCGTGTGGTTCTCGTAATCTTTCAAAACCTTTCAAGTTGGAGCTTGCTATATATACTAGTCCACAGGTATTTGGATCTCTAATTTATTACTTCAGCAAACGTTGGGTTAAAAACTTATTTCCAGATGAATTTTTGTGCACTTCCACATCTCTTTAATCAAAGCTCAAGTTAGGTTTAGGTCTTTCTACAGATACTTGTAAGCTAATATCCCATGGTTTGAGTTCTGTGGTGTGACCGTTATCTAGTCAATGTATTGTCAGGTTTCAAGAAATACTTGAAAAAGATTTGGCTGCATCATGTTCTGTTCAATGTCTGTTCTTTCAATGTATCATTTATCTCAATATTCATGGACATGCTGTTGAATTATGTTATACACTATTCACTTAAAGGGATAATCTTGATTCCATTGCTTTCTGAGGGTAGAATTATATATTGACTTCAGTTTCCATTCTAATTCCTCTATTTGGGTTTTTTTCGATTGGCTGAAGGTGCTGCATATCATTATTTTGACATACTGGGTAAACTTGGTTGCCAAGTAGCATGAAACACCTGAGGGTTACCTGTGATGGATTGTCTGATGGTTTTCCCTTCATTGAGTTATGCACAATAGGATTAAGTTATTTAATCTGAACTTATCATTTAAGCTTGTTATTCACATTTTGGACTTGTATACGTCAGTGTTCTAAAAATTCCCGCCTAGGTGCTAGGCCCCCCTTGGCGCCTCGCCTAGGCCCAAAGCGGCAAAAAAATCCCTCCAAGAAATTAGGCAGGGTCTAAGCGGAGAGGTTTTTTTTTTTAATAAATATCCAAACCAGATTTTGATATATTTATTTTTCTAATGATTTACCATACTCATAATACAGGTTGTAGCATATCAAATCACAACAAGAAGTGAACAATATCAAGTCAAAATGGATAATTTTATGATAGTTGTAATTTTTTGAACTTGTACCAACTTCAAATTATATAAATGATGATACATTTGTAATATTTAGTTTAATTCAATATAATTCTTAAATTTATGTTTAGTTTCTTAAGTTTTAATATTGAATTAAATTCTTGAAATTTGAAATTTTATTATTTAATAGCAATCTTGTTTACGAATAAAACTAATACGTTAGAAATATGTTTGAACTTTGAACAATTGTATGTTTGTGTTTGAATTTTGACATTAGCAATATGGATGTGTTTGAACTTTAAGCAAAAGCTTTTATTATCTTTATTATAGATTGTTTTGCTTTATATTATTGGTTTGTTGGGATAAATGTAAGATAAAATATTAAAATTGGCTTAAAATAAAAAAATCCCGCTTTGGCCCTGTCTAGGCCCCCGGCCGCCTCCCGCCTAGCGTCTTTAGAACATTGGTAAAAGCTATGTTCTCACTTTTCCTCTACCATTAATTTTTCTTCAGAATGAGAATTGTCGCAGTTGAAGTGTGTATTCAGTAAGACTACTTATGTTAGGTGCAATGTGGAGTCCATGATTGCTACAGTACAAGATAAATGGTGTAATGGGATGTATTATGTACCGACACATTTATCATGAATATTCATTTTTTCACTTCCAAAATGCTAGGAGGAGATTAACTTAATGCCTTTTCCTTTTCAATAATTTGGGATCTCTGGGGAACGGGAAGTCGGGAACCTTTCAGTAGGATCAAACCTTTATGATATTCAACCATCTTTCATAGCTGAAGGAAGAATTATTTTTCCCTGAAGAAGCTTTAGGATTTCTTTTAAGCTCTCGGTGTTTTCTCACAATTGATTATGCTGATTCTATGTTTTATCAGTTGTGTTTCTGTTAAAATTTATTCTGTGCTTGGAAGATCATTGTATTCTTTTCTTGAAAAAAATGTCGGTGTTTTAACTTCTACATACTTTTGATGAACAAGCAGGACGCCCAACCTCGCACAATTATTGCACTGTGGAAGGCCAATTTGGAGGAACCAAAATTGAACCAAGCTGATCCTTCAGTGATTATTTCTGATATTTCCAACAGTAATTTCTCCACATATTCAGCGTAGATATAGTTGTTAGTTTGATATTTACTAATTAGTACATGTGTGTGTGTGTATATATATATAATATATATATATCGTAATTGATTTTCTTCTTCATGAATAGTCCCGAGACGCTGGAGGCGAAGGAGAGGTATATTGTCCTCCCAAGTGGCGAGGTGTAAACCTCATGGATTTAGGCGTAAGTATACTGAGTTTTGGACTACATAACAATGAAGTTCTAGCAGTTGTTAGAAAAGAAATACTAGCTTAGAGAACTTGATTGTGTTCTTTACCATTAAATATGGTACATTATATGGTGAAGTTACCAGTTCAATTTGGTCCCTATCTTTCCACTTTCCTATTTAAGCATGTCATTCTGGACGCTAGTTTGTAGGCTATATATAGTCTTTTTGTTCAAACAAATAGTAGTAGGGTACAAAACCTCACCAAAATTGCTACTTGGCACATGAATTTGCTTCACGTATAAATTATTAAAGCCTCACTAGAAAAGTTGTTTTGTGGATAAAAATTTTACTCCCTCAGTCTATCAAAGGGTGGCACAAGTACAATTTTCATACAAATTTAGAAAATAAGTTGAGAGAGAGTATAGAATATTTCTGCTGTGAAAACTAGTCCTTAACGCTACAAACCCTATCTGCCAAGTCAAAATACTATTAAGGGTTCCAAAGAAAGGACCACAACAAACAAAGCATATCATTTCTTTTTAAACCAACAGGGGTGCTTGGAGAGGCATAAAATCTGAATAAAAAACCTAAGTTGTTATCATAGCTTCTACAGAAGTTCTTCTGCGCACCAATTAACTTATGGATCGGTTGGACCGACCTCAGAGGACAGGCAGAGCTCAATGTGTCCCAGGGTTAACAGTCTTTCTACAAAGTTGCACAATTCAATTTTCTCAGCTACATCAGTTAGAAAATAACAGTCTTTCTCATCATTTTTAAGATTAGTTTTTGCATATCTGGAACAGCATAGTAAAAAATTACACATTCTGATCATTCTTCTTAATTATCTAAGTACTTTAAATAAATATTTTACTTGTTCAATATAAATAAAGTTGTTTGCTTTTGTTACAGAGTCACGGATTAAACTTGCTCCTGCTAATGAAAGTGACAAACAGCAATTGCAGTGGTTTTGTAATGCATGTAAAGGAATTCCTCAGGTACAATCATTAGCAATATTAGTTGATTCTCTATCACTTGCACATCATTTATGAATAGAATACTTTTCTTATTGTGGCCTAAGACAATCCTGTGTATTCATAAGGATTTCTGGCTTAGTTTTGCATGAAAGAAATTTGGTGTCTTCAATATTTATAGTACAAATAATAATAGTAATGAATATATAATATTTTATTCTTCTTGTTGCTGTTAATATACTTGCAATCAACTAACCTTTTACTCATATAAAAGACTTGTGGCATGATGTTCTTTCATAAATTTTAGGTTATGCAGCCGTCATTTCCTTTCCACACCCAAGGCCCTGCTGTTGCTGGAACTGCCCCTCCAACAGCTGAAGATTTAGAATTAGCTATGGCTATCAATGCCTCCCTTCAGTCTACGCAAGAAAGGCCACTGGCTCTTGGTACCCAACCCGATCCCGTATCACATGCATCCACCAGTTGGATCAACCCTACAGAGATCACCAATAACAACATTTCTGCTGCTCTGGGAGCACCTGCTCCTTTTAAAGGAAGTAGCAGTGGATGGGAAGTCCAGGAAGTTGGTCCAAGTGGTAATCCTGATCCGAGTGATATTCCTTCTGTTGTCCAAACGACACTTGAGAACCCCAACCCAGTCTCAGCCCCATCAGCTCCACCTATTGCAGGTGCTAGTTTAGATGATGGCCCAATCCATTATCCATCAATTGATTCTACCCCTGTTGATTTATCTTCTCCAGTTGTTGAGACCTTGCCTGCTACAACAGATGGAGGGAAAGAAGATGGCATTTCTTCATCGTGTGTAATATGTTTGGATGCCCCAGTTGAGGGAGCTTGCATCCCATGTGGCCACATGGCTGGATGCATGTCTTGTTTGAATGAGATCAAAGCCAAGAAGTGGGGCTGCCCTGTTTGTCGTGCCAAGATTGATCAGATTATACGGCTGTATGCTGTTTAACTATTAAAGCAGAAAACTGTGAAGCTGTTAATGGTATGTTATTCTCATACATAGTTGCATATATAATGTCATTGCTATCATTATTGGTTACATAAATTAATTGCATGTATTATATATTACCCAAGTGATTTCTCAAAAATTTAAGATTGATTCTCTAATTATTATTTTCAAATTACAATAGACTCTCTAGATATTACAGTTGACCCTCATTAATGTCTAATAATTTCTAATTTTCAAGAAGCCAATGTATTTCCACATTTGATACTAATAGACACTAAATGCTTCATAATTAATAGTTTTTGGGAAAAAAATTGCTTTAATATTAATTATAAGGGAGATATACATATATTAATGTTATGTATCTGGACCTGTATTAATAAATTTATACTAATAGTTGAATAAACATAAGTTCTATGGTGAATTTGCGTAATTAGGTAGACAGCTTGTACTATGTTAAGAAAAGGCTTGGTTATACCCAAGCACATCTAGTTCTTTTTAATTACTTTCTTTGTTCCAAAATTCCTATAAAAAAATAAAATAGATCTTATAATTAGTAATACTTTTTAGATTTGTGTTGACTAAAATTAAATGCATTTAGATAAATTTTGAGTTTGAAATGTTTCAAATTGACTTTCAAAAGGCTAATAATGATCTTATATTTTGGAACCTGAGGGAGTATTTGTTTTATCTTTTATTAACACCTTGCACTAAACTCTCTTTTTTTCTTTTTCTTTTTTTTTTTCACACCCCCTACCTTGGCCACTAGGGGTGAGAGCATGGTGCGGTTTGGTGCGGTTTGAAGTCCAAACTGCACCCGAAACCGCTTAGGTGCGGTTTGAAAAAATCAAAACCGCACACGAAACCGCTTGTGATTGGTGCGGTTTGGTTTTAAAGTGTGCGGTGCGATTTTAATTGGTGCGGTTTCGGTTCCAAAATCAATTGAAACAACAAAAAAGTCTAAGCCTTCAATAAAATTTAACATAGAACTTGCATCGATCAATTAACTTAGTGACAGAGTTGATAATGAGAATTATTGCAAGCATAGAACTAAAGTCTCTTCTGCCAAACATGTCAAATTCACCATCAAATCATAAAACAGCGAGACACGTAAAATAGTTTTAGTTTATAATAAAGGAATGATGCATTAAAACTAAAACATACGCTATATAAAACAACGGAGACCATATATTCGATAACAAGCAAGAAGGTTTATCTAGTTCCCAAAAATTAAAAATATATACTGGAGATAGAATGAAATTCTATCTTATCTTATATATTGCAGGGAGGATTTATAGAATATAATCCTAACTATACCTAATTAATTTGAAAAATAATCTATTAAACTATTACTATTATAGTATTGACCTTAACCAATGCATCAAGTGCTTGAACCAACGAATTTGGCCCCTCAGCTATAAGCTCCTCCAATAACGCATCAAACAAATTCGAAATTCTAAAACCCAATTGCTTAATTTTTGACTCTATAACCTCTAACAATCTTCTTTCAATTGGTGAAAAAATGATAATGCAAGACTGAGTTTTTCTCTGAGCGTGTTCAAGTGAAAAGTAACTTTAGAATTTACTAGAGATAATACATACATACACACACATGGTGCGGTTTCGGTTTTATGCGTGCGGTTTTGGCTAGTAACCAAATCGGAACCGTAAATTTGGTTATTCAACCCACCTAAAACCGCCACATACGTCGGAACCGTTGGTGCGGTTTTAATTGGTGCGGTTTGTGCGGTTTTTAGTGCGATTTCGATTTCAATTTGGTTACTTGCTCAGCCCTATTGGCCACTGTCAAGGATTGAACCTAGGTCCTCATTTTTTTGCAAAGGCCTAGTACACCAACTGACTCTTTTCCCCCTCTTCTCAATGTTCATTGTATAAATTTCTTCTTTTTCTCTCTTCTCCCATCTGGTTACAAGCGAAAAGAGAGTTGAACTATGGTAGTCCAAAAAAATATATTAGGAGCTTTATCGTCTTAAGTTAATGGATTTATAATAATTAATAATAGTATAACCCTTGATTGTTAATTATTAGCAGGTGGATTGTATTCTGAAATTAAACTTCTCTGGCATAGTGGCATCTCAGTCTACTTATTCTGAAATTCAGACATCTCTGGCATTGTGGCATCTCAGTCTACTTACAAAGAGTTTATCATTTTAATTTCTTTTTAGTGGAACTGAATTGATCCTTAAGTTGGGTAAATAAACTATTTATAAATATGTTCAAGTGGAATCCATACACAGGAAACTTTGATTGCATAATGCTAATAACTTACTGGCGAGATCACGTTCTATAATAGGAACCTATAGTGGTGGTTTGTTAAAGTTTTGTATTTTTACACGCATGCTTTTCTTCTTAATGTTTGACTTCTCTATGCTGATAAAATCTTAATTTTATCTAAAAATAGACGGAATATAATTTATTCTTCAATGTTATGCAGATGACATGTGGTATTGTTCAGAAGATCGCATCCCCAGTTGAAACAACAAATTGGCACTGTTGGCTCCTTTCACAAAGAGAGGCACTGGCACAGGCACAGCATCAGATGTAATTTGATAACCAAATTTTTGGAACAATCGGTATGGTTATATTCGTATATATGTATATGCATGTATTAGAACCAAAGCAAGCTCATTGTTGCCATAGTTGGGATATCACTTCCATTGCTATGTTATGTGATGATTTAAGCTTGTAAAAAGTTCTTGTTTGCAAAGGTGATTGTGATTGAACTCGGGAAATTTTATGTGCAGTGCTAGTAAAAAATGTGTTGTACATTTCAGTATGCAGCTTTCTTTTTATTTTTTGGGTTGTGTATAGGTCAAGCATGCAGGGTCTACCTTACCTTTATAATTTTACGTTAAAGCTGCACTTTGAACAAAACAGTTTATACGGTACTTCCTCTAACTAATAGTTAGGGGTGTGCAACCAATAGTATCGAAATTAGTCAAATTTTTATACTGGTATCGATTGGACCGATTTACCGGTTTAGTATCGGTTTTTACCGAATAAATATAAAAAATTAATATAATAATTATTAATAATAATAATAATAATAATAATATTATTATTATTATTATTAATTAAAAATAATTGGAAAACCAGTATATACCAGTACGGTTCGGTAATATAGAACCATAAAAACTGTATCGAAATCGGTACTGAAAAATTGATATATATCAATTTTTTGTACTGAAATCGGACCGGTTTTTTTTGTACCGAACTGACCGGTTTAGTCTGGTCCGAAAAATAAAAAAAACCGAAAAAATCGTAAATTAGGCACACCCCTACTAATAGTAGTTTATTATATCCATAAACAAAAATATATTTATTAATGAAAGAAATTTGATATTTTCACATGTTAAAATGATATTTTAACACGAGTCTGTCCAATGGCAGATTCAAAAATTTTTTTCAGCCTGAGCGGATTTTAACTAATTTTTTTGTGACGTAGATGATTCGTTTTTGATCTTTGAATTCTGACCACGTCATAAATGCTTAAATTAATCTAATTATAAGTATACAAAAACTTCAAACAAACAATTATTTTATGCAACATGAATAGAAGGGAAATGATATTTTCACATATAATTTTAATATTTTTACATGTACTCTTACAAAAGGTGGGACCAACCCTACTCTCTTGTGAGAGAAGATTACGTAAAAATATTAAAATTACATATGTAAATAGTGCTCTCTTAAATAGAAATATATAATATACAACAAATAGATATTCATAATTCAAACTAAAAAAATTAAAATAAAAAATATTTAGATACAATTGAGAAACTTTTCCTTAGCAGAGCACTAGTGAAATAAGCCAAAGACAAACACAGACTTCCTGCATTATGATGAAAAAGGTTTAAACTACTAGAAATCAACAAATTACAAAGAAACAACAGTGAAATAATCAGAGTATTGACAAATTCAAATAAATTTAAACTTTAAATAATTAAACAAAAAAAACATAATTAGTTATCTCTTAAGTTTAAAATATAATAAATATATCAAATAAATTGAATTGGGTTTAATTCCAAGGCCCTAAGTAACAACAAATTCAAATAAACTATAAATTTTAAATTATCAAACAAAAAAAAAAAACTCTAATTTAATTACCTTTTAAGTTGAACGTACTCTTCTATTAATTTGCCCTCGAGTTTATTAACTTATATTTTTACTCTTATCCATGCATGTACCTAAAAAAAAACTCAGCATGCGCTCCATGTACGTACATCCGTCCATAGTCTCTCTCACATGAAAATTAAACCTAATCACTATTAATATAAAAAAGATCATATGAAAATATCATCTGCTGATCCCTTAATAATAATACATATGGCTGATTAATGTGACTAATCTCAATTTCTTTTTTTATGCTAAGACTTTCGAATGTGGAGTTCATTTTGGGGACAAAGGAAGTGTACAAGTACTTTTGGATAATTCTAATACTAGGTTTATTTGATTCCTATGTAACCAATCAAGTTGAACTCCAAGGAAGTATTTAACATTTGGATAATTCTAACACTAGGTTTATTTGATTCCGATGTAACCAAACAAGTTCAACTCCAAGTTCACAAAATATAAGTTCCATCAATTTATGTTATGTTGTAATGGAAAATGATATATATTACGATTGTTTGGGTCGATTTTTTGATGATAAGTTATGTGGATAAATATTAGCGGTAATTTTTTTAAAGGGATGTGTAATAAGTTATGTCTTCTCATAATTCTATACAATTCCATATATTAATAAATTTCACAATTATAATTCGATATAAATTTATAGCAATACATAAGATGACTATACTATGATGCATTATCTTTCTGGAAATTGTTATTTCCACATAATTTTTTAATATTTTTATATAAAAATCGTCGCTATAGATCTTATAGCGACGGTTTTACCGTCATTATACATTTATAGCGATACTTTTCATGTGAAATTAAATATCAAAAAAGTTATGCGAAAACTAAGGACCGTGTCAGAAATTCACCTGTTTATTGAAGAGAAAATGACGCAAGAAAATGATTGAGGTTGCCAGCTTATTCTAATTATTCACTTGGAATTCGTTGTACAGTTCGAACATCTAATTATTATTAAGTATTTAATAAAATTAATTTATGAGTCAATTGCTTCTAATATTTCATAAATTTTTACAAAGCCAATTTTATTCCGGAAGTAATAATTAAAAATCTTAGTATTTTAATAAATAATAAATTTTATAAAAATCCTTTATATTAGTATTTAAAATTAGAGGGGGGGAAAATATAATTCATATATACACACAAATTTATGCTGAGTCCATTTATTTATAATATATTCTCTTTATTTAAAACTTAATGAAAAATATCCAGGCACTTGATGTTGATGATGTAACCTGATACGCGAGAACTACGTGAATTGGAATGGTTGCCTAAATCAATATTTTTGAAGCCCGGACCCACCCGACCTAATTTAATTTGGTTTCACCGATTTGATAAAGACGTGGATTGAATCGGTTGACCATCAGTCTAATGATAAAAAAAACTGTTTAATTGATCAATGTTGGGCCATAATCTTTTTCTTTATTGAGCCAGACTTAATGGGCTCTTCCCTTGGATTATGTTACCCTTGTCATGTTGGTCCGAATGATTTGGGCCCAATTACTTGATTATTTCGTTGGGTCCTTTCGGTTGAATCCGGTCATATGGGTCATTAGTCATTGAATTAGTCCATTATACAAATTGCCACTTAACCCAATTTTGACCGGTAATCATTACGCCAAATAATAGTTGACTATTATGTCTGCCACCTTTCTGCATGGCATTAATGAGGATGGGACTCAGATGACCGGCGGTGACAAATAGTGGTAGCAGGTGAGGAAGTAGGCTACATACTTTCGGTTGAAATGATCGGGAGTGGGGAAAAGGTGTCAGGAAGTGATGGGTGGCACGGTAAACCGGAATTGGAGTACGTATGGGGCCAGGATCACAAAAGAAAGGTAAGTAACAAAATATTACACACACAATCATATGATTATTCCCTCTCAAGCATTAGACATTATTTTTCCTCCATTGTAAACCTTGTGATCGCCGATATTGACTCTCACTCCGGAGCTATCCCCCGACGGTCAAGGTGTCAAGCTTTTGGTGTTGACTTGTTGAACTGTGCAGGATATCGGACGCGTCTTAGTGATTGGGACGTGGAGAAAGATCTTGGCGTTAACATTGGCGCTAGAAGGAGGGCTGAGTTCTAGTGTCTGGTATTTTTCAATCCTGGCCGTGTTTGTTCTACGTCGATATTCATGCTTTGAAGAGTAACGCCTACTACCGAAAAGGCGACTATGGTTGCCAAAGTGAATCGGTACCACGAGTGTTTGTCAAGGATCGTTTGGGACCTGCAATAAGTGTTCATGCGAGCACTGCGTCCAAACGATCACATGAAGATTTTCGGCCGAGAGTTGTGGGCAACGTTAAGCGAAAGCTAGTTTTCACGGCGGAAAAAGGGTCTGACCATGCTCGAAAACGAGTAGAAGGCACCTCGCCTAGAACTCGATATCGAGATGACCAAGACGAAAAGGCCTCACGACTAGCTAAGATGGCAGATGAAGCAGATAGGGCCATGGAGGTACTTGTGAAGCAGCGATAGGATATAGCTGAGCAGATGGCTCAAATGGCGGAGTTGAGGGACGAAGAGTTCAATTATGTTCAGTCCGAAGAGCGAGGGCGTCGGAGTGGGAAGGAACCTGTCCATTCAAAACGTGAGTCTCGGGGCCAACCTCGAGAAAGAAGAAGATCCCTAAGTCCTACTCCTCAAAGATCGATGAGGGCACATCACCCTGTCGATTCTAAGGAGCAGGGTCGAAACGAACGAAGAGGTCGATCCAGAGATCATACTCCCGAGAATACAAAGAAAGCACTTATTGTTGCATTCTTCTCGCCATAAATACTGAGTTCGAGGCACGTATATCTAGAGGTCATACTCCCGAGAGTCTACTGAGGGTACACCACCTTGTGGACGCTCGCCATCGAAAAAGTCCCTCTAAAGTTGGAGGTTCTATTGAAAGAAACCGGCCCACCTAGATGAGGAAAGAGTCACCGGAAAAAGAAGCATCATCTCAACCAGAAGGTGTGGAGTATCTGCTTAAAGAATTGAAAGAACTTTGGAAACAGCTTGCCGAAGTGCAGAAAACAAAAGATACTTCGGGAAAGAAGGCATCTCGAAGTATCATATTGAAAGTTGCCCCATATTGAAAGTTATGATGGATCGGGAGATCCCTACGACCCAAAGAGCGTTCGAATCGATGGATTATTATGACTTTAACGATGCTGCTAAGTGTCATACATTTGTCACGACGCTCAGAAAGGATGCCCGGCAGTGGATGGGGACTTTGCCCTCGATTCAATTTCATCTTGGGCGCGAACGTATGCGATAAATTTCATGCTCGCCAGAGAGCAACAAAGAAGGGAAAACCAACTGGTTCGTTGGCTCAAGTTCGACAGTATTCGAATGAGTCTTTGGGCCAATATGTGAAGCGGTTCCATGAAGCAGTCGGCCAATTAGCGGACCTAAAACGATCTATGTGTGGTTATTTCAGAATGGGTTAGATTTGGTCAAATCGAAAAGTTGGTGAAGAAATTAATGTTTAACCACTCGAAGAGTCTCATTGAAGCCTTCGACAAAGTCAAGGCTATATCGTCGTGGTGGAGGAAGCCATGAAACGACCTCAAACGTCCTTCTTCGAATTTAAGGAGAGCGAGACAGATCGAGACAAAACCGATGGGGACCAGAAGAAGAATGAAGGGAATAAAGACCGCTATGAAGGCGGGTCGAAGAGGTACAATAATTGGAGACAGGGTGGAGGACGTTCGTCCGCTCCAGCCCAGAGAGTAAATAGGACGTACACAGCACTTAACACTGATAGGGCTGTTATCTTGGATCATATTAAGGATCAACCTATCTTTGAGCCACCTCGAGACAATATTAAGCTGGAAAAGGGAATCCTCGTAAGTATTGTGATTACCATCAAGCTTCGGGTCACGATCTGACGAACGATCGTATTAGTTTGAAAGATTTCATTGAAAGAAAGGTACAAGGTGGCTTTAATTGAAGATGTGGTCGCCCAGAACTAATCAAGAAGGGATAGAGGACTGTTCCGGCAGCGTCAACCAGATTCAAAGAAGAGTTACTGGCTCGGGGATGACCTGCAAGGCATGTGATAGATGTCATCATTGGGGGTACTTCTGGCAAACTTGTTGGGAAGAAGCGCCAAAGTTACTTGGATTCGGTTATGTCAGTGGCGGGTACCCTCCCGAAGACTGATAGACCTTATCCGAGTACGGTAATCTCCTTTACTGATGAAGATTACCTTTCGAAAGTCATCGAACCGCATGAGGGATCATTGGTGCTGACTGCGCAAGTGGGTTCGGTGGATATGAAGCGAATGATGGTAGATAATGGGTCTTCTGTAGATATTCTGTATGCCCACGCTTATCAAAGGATACATCTAGACGGGCGAAAGATGGAGATAGGGCAGGAGGTTCCTTTGTACGATTTCAGTAATGATCCGGTCAAGGTGGCTGGAACCATTGAGCTACCGGTCATCTTCGGAATGGCCCCTCAACAGGTATAAATTATTTGCAAATTTTATGTTGTGCATGTAGATTCTGCTTATAATGCTATTTTGGGGAGGCCTACTTTAATTACTTTACAAGTTGTAACATCGATCCCTCATTTCAAAATCAAATTTCCTACGGCTCATGGGGTTGGTGAGGTGAAAGGAGATTTGGATCTGGCCAGAAGATGTTATAGAAATGCTGTGATCACTTCGGGAGTGGGGGTATCGAAACAAAAGCAGACCATGGCGATAGAGATTGAACCCTTCACTGAGAGTAGTTCCGAACCATTGGTCATGTCAGCTGAAGAAACAGAAGAGATAGAGCTCATCCCGGGCAAGATGAACAAGACAGTGAAAATAGGTTCGGGTCTGCCGGAACCTCTCCGGACGAACCTTATGGAGCTCCTACGATGCTATGTTGATATCTTCGCGTCGAAACCTCAGGATATGCCGGGAGTAAGCAAGGACATCGCTGAGCATCGGTTGGAAGTAGACTCGTCAAAGAAACCAGTTCGATAAAAGAGGAAGATCTTTGCACCTGAACGTCAGCGGATCATCGATGAAGAGATTTCAAAACTGTTGGCAGCTGACTTTATTTTTGAGATCGACTACCCACAGTGGATGGAAAATATGGTGTTGGTCCAGAAACAGAATGATAAATGGCGAGTCTGCATCGACTATACCGATCTGAACAAAGCTTGTCCAAAGGATTTCTACCCGCTGCCCCACATCGATCAGCTCATTGATGCCACTTCGGGGTACGCTTTGTTGAGCTTCATGGATGCATTCTCTAGATATCATCAAATTTCCATGTGTAAAGAGGATATACCGAAGACGGCGTTCATTACGCATCGTTCGGTATATGCCTATATGAAAATGACTTTCGGCCTCATTAATGCCGGAGCCACATACCAGAGGATGATGAACTATGTCTTCAGATACCAGCTGGGCAAGAACGTGAAGGTGTACGTGGATGACATGATTGTCAAAAGCATGTTGGTGCATAAACATCTGGATGATTTAGAAGAATGCTTTCAGACAATTCGCCATCACAACCTGAGATTAAATCCCACTAAGTGCACCTTCGGTCTAGGGGCTGGCAAATTTCTGGGTTATCTTGTCAGTCAAAGAGGAATTGAATCCAATCCAGAGAAGATTCAAGCGATCCTGAACATGAAGACTCCTCAGTCGTTTAAAGATGTTCAACGTCTGACTGGAAGGATTGCATCTTTGAGGAGATTCATGTCCAAGTCGGCAGAAAGATGTTTGCCATTTTTGATACATTGAAAAGTAAAGAAGAATGCAAAGACGTTCCAATTGACTTGGAGTGTGAGGACGCCTTTCGAACTTGTCAAGTCCTACCTATCTTGGCGCCTTTGTTGGTGAAACCCGTTCTTCTTTGAGCCTCTATATTTGTATTTAGCAAACTAGTTCGTTGGAAGTAGGAGCCGTTTTGGTGCGTGAAGTTGAAAAGTAAGCGGCACCCGCTTTATTATGTAAGCCATGTCCTTCGGGATCTTTGAAACAAGGTACCCAAACATTGAAAAGTTTGCTTTTGCTTTAATAACGCTAGTGAAAGCTTAGGCAATACTTAAGGGTAGATTGGTAATAGTATACCACGATCGACCTTTGAAGAAGATTTTGGCGGAACTGAGGTATCGGGGAGATTAAATTGTATAGGACGATGGAGTTGTCCCAATTTTCATTGAATATCATCTCCGAACCGCCATCAAAGGGCAAGCCTTGGCTGATTTTGTAGTTGAATGCTCGCTTTTCCGTTTCGATGAAGTTGTGGCGGTGAAGGATCTGATGAAACGATTGCAGATTCTTGAAGAAGCGAGTTAAATGGACTCGTATGCGAGATGGGTCTTCTATCGCGGACATCGATGGAGCGAGGATTATTCTAACGAGTCCGGAGGGATTCAAGGTGCAACAGCCATCGATTTCAGCCAAAGCGACGAACAACAAAGTCGAGTATGAAAGCGGTACTTTCATGAGGTTTCTGTCGACGAAGAGTCTTGAAGTCACGAGAATAGTCATCTTCAACGATTCTCGCTTAGTCGTTAAGCAACTCTCTAGGAGTCTGGCTTCGAGGCCCAAGAATGATCAAATATTTGGCGAAGTGAAAGAAACGGCCTGAGATTTTCCGATCCTACAATTTCGAAGGGTCGAGCGTAATAACAATTCTATTGTTGATGCACTTCTCCAAACTAGCCACTCACGGATGTTAAGCGTCTTCGATGGGTCGGGCTTACTTAAAAATTTTGCAACATCCTAGTGTTCATCATGAATCGGTGATGTCGTTAATCGAACTAATTCTATTGGTTGACCCATATCTGGAGTATCTGGCGGATGGCGTCTTTACCTTCGAGATCGGATGCTAGCCAAGAAAAATCAAATACAAGAGTGCTAATTTTGTTATGATTGATGGGGATCTGTTTGAAGGGCTTTCCGTCTCCACTATCTTTGAAATGTTTAACTCCATCCTGTCGAATATGCTTTCTACGAGAGTACATGAGGGCATCTGTGGCGACCATATAGTTCTAAGTCATTAGCCTACAAAGTACTTCGTCAGGGGTATTACTGGTCTACCATCTTCAAGGAAGCGACTGAGTACGTCAAGAAGTACGAGAAGTGTCAACTCAACAGTCCAATACCACATCAGCCACCAGAAGAGCTATACTCGATCTTATCTCCTATACCCTTCATTTGTCTGGGGGTTGATATCTGCGTCATCCACCACCGAAAAGCAAAAGGTCAAGTCAGTTTTGTTATAGTTGTCATCGACTATATGACCAAATGGGTAGAAGCAAAGCCACTTAGGTTAATAACGGAACAGGAATGCTTGAAATTTTTGAAAGAATCAATAGTATTTCGTTTCAGAATTCCTAAGGTGGTAATATTGGACAATGGACGTCAGTTTGTAGGATCGAAATTTGAAACATTTTTGAAAGAACTGGAGATCCAGCACATAAAGACTTCAGTAGCTCATCCTCAGTCAAACGGACAAGTTAAAGTGATCAACAGAATGCTGCTGAATGGGATCAAGCACAGATTAGACGAAGCCATGGGAAGATGGTCAGAGGAGTTGCTTAGTGTGTTATGGGCTTATCGAACTACTCAAGAGGACTCTGAATGGGGATTCACCTTTCGGATGGCCTATGGTATGCGATGCCTTAGTCCCATTGAAATTGGATCTCAAGTCTTGAGTTAGTCAATTCAAAGAGATCTACAATGAAGAAGGGTGAAGGCCAATCTTGATTTGCTTGAAGAGGTCGAGAAAAGCGACCTTGATTAAATTGGCGACTTATCAACGGAGAGTAGCCAAGCATTACAACAAGGGGAGTAAAGCTCAGATTTGAAGTGGGAGATTTTGTTCTCGAAGTCAAAACATCTACACCTCGAGTTTGGGAAAGTTGATCTTGCCGAATCGGGAAGGACCGTATGAAGTCATTTGAAGTCTGACCGGGGACTTATCGGTGAAGGCATTGGACGGTCGACAATTAAAAATACTTGCACACGTTGGCGAGCTTAGGAAATACTTTAAGTAAATATAATGTCAGTACATCGGGGGTCTATAAATATTCACGTCATCATCAATAAAAGTCCCCTTTTTTCTCAAACGAATCCAGTCTTCGTTCCTGTTCAGTTCAGTGGTGTAAGGAGGTTCGGGTGGACTTGCTGACCATTCGATGGCAGCCTTAATGGCAGGTGGACCTTATGGGTTTGTCAGGCCCTTCATGGTAGGCAAACTCCATCCTTAAGATGTTGTCAGGCCCTGCGTGGTAGGCAATTGTCGACACTTAGACCTTGTCAGGCCCTTCGTGGTAGGCAAGTGTCATCCTTAAGACGTTGTCAGGCCCTGCGTGGTAGGCAATTCTCGATACTTAGACCTTGTCAGGCCCTTCGTGGTAGGCAAGTATTGTTCTTTAGTCTTTGTCAGGTCCTTCGTGGTAGGCAAATGTCATCTTTTGGTTTTGTTAGGCCTTTCGGGGTAAACAAATTCCTAATGAAGCAGATCTGTCTCACACTTCGGTAACTAATAAGTATCATATTACTTTATTACCTAAATTTCTTCTAAGTGTCGAGTTCGGAATGCCTCATTCTTTAACTTCACCTTATCTGTTATATGACATGCTTAGTTGTTAATTAACAGTTCGAGTTGAATCCTTGAAAGAGTTTGTACATTTTTCCGGTTGAATTAATATCAAGTATTTGCGAGAAAGTAAATAAATGCAAAAGTCATAAGGGATGAAATCAAATTTCATTAATATTTAATTTGATTACAAAATTAGAAACTTTTTACACAAATCCTATAAATTAAAGAAAGTAAAATTATCTTCAGACAATGACTTCATCTCCTAGAATCAGCAAAGACGGATCCAGTTGGGCCGCCACCAGCTTTTCCTTGCCCCGACTTCGACAATCTTCATACCCTTCATAGTATACTTTCAGAATTTCTGCGCCGAGCTCGTCAGATGTACGATAATCCACCTGTATCTGCTTGACCAATTCTTCGGTCAGAGGAGGGTCCCGTTCTTGAAGTACCTTTATCTTGCCACGAAGCTTACGACGTTTGGCCTTGTGGACTTTCCTATCAGACCGAACCTTCGTCTGAACTTCGGTGAGTTATATTGACAAGTTTTGATTGGCTACAGCAAGCCCCTCTTTGGTAGTCTTCAAAGCTTCGGTCTCTGCAACGAAACGGACATTCATGGTAGCCAATTTTTGTTCGCTGGCTTTTGCCGTCTTCAGTTCTTCTCTGACCGAGTTCAACACGTCATAAGTTTCCTTCATATCCTCCTTGGTTTGGGCCAATTCCCTCTGAAGACTTTCATTGGCATGGAGAACAGATTCATGTTCCTCTCTCTCTTGAGCCAATGTAGCCTTCAACATATTGTTCTCCCTCCTTAGAGTCTCCTCATCGGATTCGGCATTCATATGCCTGGGACGTAAACGCCCGAAGACTGCATTTGCCTGCACATATTCGACAGTATCCAGTCAATTTCAAATATTTAGGCAAGTAAAGAAATGTTTAACCGAGAAAACCCTCACTTACCTTTGCCAGATAACTCATGCCTTCATCAAGAAAATTCCCGTTCGTATGGTTATCAAATCGGTGATCATAATTCTCCCGAACGAAAGCATCAAAGAGCTGGAAGGGAAAGTTGATGTTGTACCGAGGCCACAAAGTCGGCGCCCCAGTGGCCTCATCATGGAATTTTTGTGTTGAAGGCCTTGTGGGGGAAGGCATCGGTTGGTCATGAATGGGAGAAGGATCCATGTAGATATTTTCGGGGAAGAAGATTGAAATGAGTAGGGTCTCGAATCGGTAGAAATCTGAGCGTTGAACTTGGGTGGTGGGTTTCGGATGGTTGTTTTCTCTTTCGAGATGGTACTGCAGCAGGTTCAGTTCTTTCTTCTTCATTTACAGTTAAAATCTCCACGGGGTTTGTTGGACGATGAACATTTGAAGAAGTTACTCTAAGCTCATCGAGGGTTAAAGGAATGACTTTGGTTCTCAACTTTTTGATTCGAAGAAGTCGCCTACGATCATTTATAGGTAGATCTAATAAACTTGTTCGAACTAATGCTGGATTAGCATCTGGTGGTGTTGGATTAACAGTTGGCGGTATTGGGTCGGCGGTCGGTGGTGTTGGATCGATAGTTGGGGGTATCGGATTGACAGTTGGTTCAGATTCAGAAAAGGCTTCGGAGTCTGACGGGATGGAAATTAGTCGAGGCCTTCGGATGGCTCTTTTCTTTCGACGAAGTTGGAGGACTCTTTCCGAGAGAAGGGGTTTGTCATCTACGGGTGCATGGGTTTGAGGTTCATCAGCTGGTGTTTCAGTAGGTGGGTTGAATTTGGAGGAGGCTTCCGGCTGTGAAGGTTCAGCATCGACATCTACAGATTTTTTGGCTGCATTGTCTTCGGATAGGACTTCATGTTGTGAAGAATCGACGGTGGCTTCTACCGATTTTTCAGTTAACAAATCCTCTAAGTCTTTCACCTCCGAAGGCGACGGTTTGATCAAAGTTACTATAGAAGATTAACAGTTCTACATCAAAATCCATATCACAAAATTTTCAAATATTCATAAAATGAATCTGTACTTACGTTTGTGGTCATACAACCACGCTTGATTGGAAAGAAGTCTATAGTTCCATTCCTCCCTCGGGAAATTGTCCAAAAGCTCTATCATCTCGGCCTCACGTTCTTCAGAGACGTCTCCGAAGTCCGTAGAAATCTTCTCATCAGTGGCCCAGTCCGGTAAAGAGATGATTTCGGGTCCTTTGACGAAAAACCATTTTTCATGCCATCCTTTGTTGCTTGAAGGAGTATTCACCAACGAGCGTCTCTCGAACTTCTCTCCTGTTTTTGAAGAATGATTGCTTATGGTCTTAAATCCTTTCTCTCTACGGGTGGCCACCCTTGTATAATGAAAAGAAGAAGTCGGCCTTGAGTTCGACACCAAGTTCGTGGCATAAAGCTATGAATGCTAGAATGTGAATATAAGAGTTCGGCATTAATTAGGCGAACCCAACACCCAGAAACCCTAAGAGAGTTACTATGAAAGCATGAAGAGGGAATCGAACCCCTTTCTCCAGGATGGTCATCGTAACAGCCATCCATCCTTCGGGACGTTGATACATCCGTTCTCCGGACACAGGAGCTCTCACCAAAATGGGTATCCTAATGTGGCAACGAGTTCAAGCCTCTCCAAGTCAACCTCTATAACTTTCGAGGGAGTGTTGGCATGAAAGTACTGTTCTTTATTCCTGTAGAATGCGGAAGGACTGGGAGAAGATTTCGTTATCGGTTTCTTCTTAGTAGTTGCAACGGTCGGATCAGAACTTGAAGCATTTTTGTCAGGGTTTGGGCTTGGAGGAACGGCGCAGATTGGTGTCACTAGCAGGGGACGACCTTGCTCAGAATCTTGAGAAGCCATTGTTAACGATTTGAAGAGAAAACAAAGAGGGCTCGAGAGGTAGAAAGAAAGTTTGAAGGTCCGAAATTCAAATTGGCAGGTAAAACTGTCAAAATTGGTAAGTTTACCTTTTATATTGACGGTTACACGGTAATCGAGGACGGCACAGTTAATTCACAGCAATGATGGTGAATTGGAAGAGGTGTCGTCCGGTTTTGGGCCTAAATATCTTAACCAGAGTGGACTTATGTCTATTGGGCTTCCCATTTCTGTCTCTGATATCAATTTGGACCGACTTAGTTGGGCTTTGGTGAGTTTCACTTTGGACCTCTTGTGACTTATCATAATTCGTTATATCATGGGCCTGTATTATTTATAGTCTTCCATTAAACCCCCTGTTTAATAAAAGACTAGGGGGCAATGTTGGGACATGATCCTTTTCCTTATTGGGCGAGACTTAATGGGCTCCTCCTTGGATTATGTTACTTTCTTGTCTGTTGGTTCAATGATTTGGGCCCAATTACTTGATTATTTCGTTGGGTCCTTTCGGTTGAATCCGGTCATATGGGTCATTTACGTTATTTGGGCTTAGTCATTGAATTAGCCCATTATACAAATTGCCACTTAACCCAATTTTGACCGGTAATCATTACGCCAAATAATAGTTGACTATTATGTCTGCCACCTTTCTGCATGGCATTAATGAGGATGGGACTCAGATGACCGGCGGTGACAAATAGTGGTAGCAGGTGAGGAAGTAGGCTACATACTTTCGGCTAAAATGACCGGGAGTGGGGGAAAGGTGTCAGGAGGTGATGGGTGGCACGGTAAACCGGGATTGAAGTACGTATGGGGCCAGGATCACAAAAGAAAGGTAAGTAACAAAATATTACACACACAATCATATGATTATTCTCTCTCAGGCATTAGACATTATTTTTCCTCCATTGTTAACCTTGTGATCGCCGATATTGACTCTCACGCCGGAGCTATCTCTCGACGGTCAAGCCGTCAAGCTTTTGGTATTGACTTGTTGAACTGCGCAGGATATCGGACGCGTCTCGGTGATTGGGATGTGGAGAAAGATCTTAGCGTTAACAATCAGTATATATCGATTTTTTAAAATATTTTTTAATACTTTTTTGGTGACAAAATCTTTTAGCCACTATTGCAACACAAATCCATTATATTTTAATTTATCCAAAACATGTTTTGATGTTTTAAATTTTATTAATTATTAATAATATATATTTAGTACGTCGTCTTCACTAGTTGAACCGTGAAGTAACATCGGGCTAAATAGCAACTACATAATGCATATCTTGAATCAGAGCGTGCAGTAATTAATATTCTCCTCCTCTCTTACAGCTTTCCTTGTGTAAAAAGTAGTGATTGCTTCAGTACGAACTTGCTCTAATGGAACTTTGGCTGAACTATCTGAAGTGACAAAGTGATGAGAAAAGAGAGCAAAATAACCAAAGTTCTAGATATGCTTTCTATATGCTTACAGTTACGGTCTTATCATTTCAGGCATATATATATATATATATATATATATATATATATATATAGATCAGCTTACCATGAATTTCACTTTATGGTAAGTTGGTTAATTGATCGATCTGATGATAACACATAAATGTAAATATCACCTCTCGATTACATGCGTGTAATATCTTGTATTGGTTAATTAATTAAAAATTAATTTCATGTCAACCATTACCTATATATATATATATATATATATATATATATATATAATGACGACCAAAAATCGCTGTTCAATTAAGTAGTTAAAAGGGTGTGAAGCGAAGGTATGTTTGTTAAGAGTGAGCTTAAAATTCGGACCGTATATATATATATATACTTGTACAGCACTATATACCTGGGAAATTTTACGACACATAATTTGTAATTCTCTTATCTCTTATGCTAAGAGTAGCCATGAATGAATAGTAGAAACAAAGTGTGTTTACTTTATTACCCCTTTCTGCATGAGGCGACTCTACCAACAAATCAAGGGTGATAATTAATTCAACTTCCATCGAGGGTTAAAGCTTCTTCTTCTTCTACAGTTCTACCACACAAATCAAATCATATATACATGGCTTAAACCCTAACCCTAAGAATAGCTAGTCCTATGGCCGGCCACTTGTGCTTTATATATCTCCTTGCCAGAAATATCATTAAGGAAATTTCTGTTCATGATCTTTATTAACTAAATTTTTTTACCATCTCCAAAGAGTGAGTTTTTTGAGTTAAAAGTCTCACATTTGCTAAAATTAGACTTAAAACTTCATCGATACAAGTATATTATAGCAAGCAAAGAGGAGATACATTAATTTAGTCGGTCATTTCAAGGGTAATTTAATTAGTCATTAACTTATAATTACTTTTTAAATACAAATTATGAAATAATAATACATATTCTGAACATAATCAATTAACATGTATACATGCATCCATGCATTATCATTCACCAAAAACATTCTTATTAATTAATTGCATTTTTTCTATGATCACTTTAGATATATTTTAAAAGGGATGTACACTACATTGGTGTATGATTATGAATAACGTATACTAAATACCTAAATTAATTATTACATTTTCACCAACTAAAACCCGTTATTTAGATTGACAATAAACTAAAAACATTGACATATAATTCAATTACTTCTAAAAATCAAGAATATAATAATTATTTTAGAGTCCTAACTAAAGTAAATGTACAAACTACATTCAATTATTTATCTTAGTATTTACCAGAATAAACTTACAATATATAATTCAATTATTTATCTTGCCAGATAAAAATTTAATAAATCAATGTTATTTTCTCAAAATTCTAATATCTCATATTTATACTAAGAATTAAAAAAAATTGCGCATCCGGTCGAAGTTCGCACAATTTAAATAAATTTTTAGTATATATATAATAATAACAATAATAATAATAAAAATAAAAAAGGAACCAATAACTGAACTAATTTGATAAATCATTAAATTAATAAATAATTGTAAAAAATAAAGAACCCTAAATTGAAAAAAAATTAATCGCCAAAAAAGAGAAAGAGACGAGAAAGATAACTCGTGTCTTCCACAAATTCTAAACTTGTTATTATATATATATATATATATATATATATATATATATATATATATAACTGATTATAACTGAATGCTTAAACATGATAACGCAGAAAATTCAGAACCAACCAAAGTCATCCCACTAATGACAAGTTTGAAAGTAAAATAGTAGAATATATTTCATTACTGTTACAGATATATTTCTTGAACGCCATTATTCTTCAAGATAATTATTGTCTTTGTGTTGTATTAAATACTTCTTCCATTCTATAATATTAGAAATTATTTAAAAGTATTATTTATTATTTTTTCGTTCCAAAATAAAAGTCTTTATTATTATTTTAAATAATTTTAAGTTAAATGTTTATTTATCTTAAATAATCTCTATTTTTTTATAATAATTTGCCTATAATAGCTTCAGTATTAATTGTCATATTTATGGAGTATCACTATTGATGTGCAAAAATTATGCAATTAAATGAGAATTTAAATATGAATAATTTTTTTATTTTATTCTCATTCTTAATATAAGCAATTAAATGAGTATTAAATTTATTGTTTCATAATATTTAAATAATCATCTTAATTTTAAATTTAAAAATATTTCATATTGACTTAATTATGAAATAGAGAGTACATGATTAATTAATTATGCCTTTTTAAACACATAATAATTACTACTACTAAATTAGATCCTTGGAATTAATTTGTTACTCCTAGTATATAATTCCTAAATAATCGAAATGGCGAAAAGTGAATCACATTTATTAGGTTTCTTTTCCAAATGGTTATGCCCAAAGCAGCCGTACAATTTCTAGTTGGTTGATTACGTGAGAATAGTGAGAGCATTTGATGAACTCATGCTTCATACTTTAGTTTCGAATATAATTATTCAGCTTTTATATGCAGATTAATAATATCCACAATAATGGAGACAGCCGAGGATATTTTGGTAAATACAGAAGGTATTGTCAATCAATACAAAAGAGTGATTGGTGAAGGAAACAAAATCATATTATTCCCTTCCATTTTTATTTTTTAACTCATTTCCAGACACTATATATCACCTCCCATCTTTACTTTCATCTTCTTATTATTTCCACAAAAAGCCCTAACCCCCAAACTCCCCCTTCCCACTTACCATATGCCATTTCTCTCCTCTCTCCTATCTCCTCTCTCCTCTCTCCTCCACAAAGTTGAGAGACTAGCTAGCTAGAAATAGTTGCTTTCCCTTTTGTAGAAAATATTTCCCAATCTCTTCAAACATTTCTGAATACATAGCCAATAACAAAAAAAGCCAATAACCAATTAACCACTATCATCATAGTCATCATACTACTATATATATATATATATATATATATATATATATATATATATTTTGCCTTTCAAGGTTTTTTAGGTTTTTGATCAAACAAATATGAAACCCTAGCTAGTACTTCCATAAACAAAGAAAAAAACCAAATTTAAAGATCGAGAAAATGGACTACTCAAGTCAATCCCAAGAAGTAAACTCTTCAAACACAGATATCACCACAAGCAGCATGATCATCACCACCAGCAGCACAAACTCCATGGCTTCGGCTTCATCTTCTTCTTCATCACCAACTCTAACCCTAAGCCGATACGAAAACCAAAAGCGCCGCGACTGGAACACCTTCGGCCAATACCTCCGTAACCACCGGCCGCCGCTCTCTCTCTCCCGCTGTAGTGGGGCCCATGTTCTTGAATTCCTCCGGTACCTAGACCAATTTGGAAAAACTAAAGTCCACACTCAACTCTGCCCCTTTTTCGGGCACCCTAACCCTCCTGCCCCCTGCCCTTGCCCTCTTAAGCAAGCTTGGGGAAGCCTTGATGCCCTCATAGGCCGCCTTCGTGCAGCCTTCGAGGAAAATGGTGGGAAACCGGAAGCGAATCCGTTTGGAGCTCGAGCGGTTAGGCTTTATTTACGGGAAGTTCGCGATTCGCAGTCAAAAGCTAGGGGGGTTAGCTATGAGAAGAAGAAAAGGAAGAGGCCGCCGCTGCAGCTACAACCACCGGCATTGCCACCTCCTCCAAGTTAGCCATGATCATCAAATAAATTTGCATAACGAGATTTATCTCATTATATTCTTATTAGTAGAACTATTTTTACTAAGGTCTAATGCTCTACTTATTTAGACAAATGTTGTCTGGATATATATCAGGACAAGCATACCAAGGTTTGACCTGTACAACCCACTAATACTTGTCTAGATCTAGACAATTCTTGTCTGAGCATGTGTCATTTTAATTTCTTTTAGTAATTAATCCATCTTAAATTACATTGCGTTATGGATCTAACTATGATCTCTTTCTGTCTATCTCTACATAATATATATATATATATATATATATATATATATATATGTGGAGGTTGATCTCACTATATATGTTGCTTAATTCTTGCAGAAGGTATGCTAAGATTTTGTGGGTATGGAAGGTATACAGTATACTATGTACCCTTAATTTTAAATCTAGCTATATTAATGGAATTACTAGCTAGTAGAATTTGTGAAAATTTATGAGACTCGTCATAGAGGGATGTAATGTAAGAAGTGGTACGTAGTAGTAGTAACGGAAGTTGTAGTCTATGTAGAAGTTTCAGTAAATAAAATCTACGGGAACTTTTATTGTATTCATAGATTTGCATGTCATGTTCCTTTTCTTTGTGTACTTACATTTCAAGGGTATTAATTGGCCAATCAATGATATGGTAGCGCTTTCAAAAAAAAAAATTATATGGTAGCTTTATGAAAGCCTAATATATATATATATATATATATGTCACCTTGTCTAGCACTACGTACATATAATACATGGTATATATTGCAGCAAAATGGTGACAAGTTCTTCTAGTTTTCCTCTTTTGTTAACAAACTTTGCTTTAAAATGCTCATTTTGTAGGTACCATGCATCTTAACTAATGTTGCAAGAATTTTTAACTCTCTTTCTGCATGTATATGATCTATTTGTCCACATTTTAGGTTTACAAATAATGGACCTAGACAAAGACTAATAGTGACCTTATTAGTTATATATACAAGTTCTGTAGGAACAGCAAAAGGAGAGGGATCACAGTGTGAAAAAAGCTCATTAAGTTTCATATTAATTCAGTTCCTGTTTCTCTCACACTCCTCTTGAATGGTCTAAGGCCCCATTTATTAATTATAAACTATATGCAAATTTATCACCCATCACTCTGCCTTAGTTTGCATCTCACTCTTAGATGTTGCCCAAATTAATAGAGAAATTAAATAGCATTGAGCAAATGAAGTACAGTCAAAATCGTTATTTGAACAATGAAATCTAGATTGTTAGGTGTTCATATGCATTAAAATGACTATATATCTAAGTTGATCCACATTTAGAAAGGAAACTAACCCTAATTAGTTGTATATATAACTACATTGTTAGGTAAAAATATATATTACACATTATAGCTGGTTATGAAACAAGGAAATATATCTATGTCCTATATATATATATATATATATATATATATATGTATGTATATATATATATATATGTTAATTATTCATATTACGGGAAACACCCAAAAATTAATGGTTTATAATTGTTTAAAATGCATTAATTAAACAAATAAATCTCTGATGTTGCCATGATTGGTTCATGCTGATTCATACCATTTTTAGTACGTGTGATAGTCTTGTTTTAAAAGCAGCTTCATTTTTCATCTTTGTCCATAAGCTTCAGCAGGAAAGCTCTCTTCTCGAAAATGCTGTTTGTTGTTTCTTTCTTATTTATTTATGGAATTGGGAAATAATTTGCATAGCTAGGACCTATAGAAAGCTTATCAACCACTACATAATGAAGGATCTATTCCGATTACCACTAATTATTTTTAAGTATTTTTTTAGTAGGGTTAGATATTGGATCAAGACCTTTTTTTTATTGAACGAAGGGGCCTATTCTGGATAAAGAACCAGTAAAATAAACAAAACATTATTTTCCCAAGGAAATGTTTTCGTTTACAGTGGGCTTCGTGTACCCGTCAATAATTACTTGCTTTTTGAACACGAGAAAAAGTGATTGATTAGTTAATTGATCAATTTCCTATAAAGTTAAGTTTGTAGTAATCGAATTCAAGAAAAGGGTATTCATATTTGCTTAATTGAGTCCTTAATTCTACGGCGACATTGAGTACCGACATCTCTAGCAATATTTTTTTTTTTTTTTTTGTAATATTTCTCAAAAAATATATAATATTTATTTCAACTGAAATTTTTGTAAAAAACAGTGTTTTAGGTATAATTTAGATACATATAAAAAACAGAGTATGTACAGACTGTACACCCCTGTTTCTTATATGTATCCAAATTATATCTAAATTACTATTTTTTACAAAAAATTTAATTAGAATAAATACTATATATTTTTTTAAGAGATAATACAAAATAAAAATAAAAATATGTCAGCTAAAAATCTCCCTACGTCAATGTCCTCTAGAATTATTGTTGCTTAATTATGATCATGTTGCTTGATATTGTTTCCCTAGGCCCTAGCTATCCGGCTATCCCTAATATTGTTCTGTCTAAATATTTCTTTTTTCCCTTTACATTTTCTGATCAGTCAAATGAACTTTTTGGGACTAGTCCCATTTTATTTGATAAATTTTACTAGTGAATAAATAGAGAGTACTATTTAAATTTTTGATATTTTTATATGTTATTCTTTTACCTAAATGTAAAATTTATTTTTTTCTGATACGAGAGAGAATTACATAAAAATATTAAAAATATACATGTAAAAATATCAATTTCTTAAATCATAAAACTTAGTGAGGTTTAATCCCCTTCCCCCTCCTCTTCAAAATTGAGTAAATAGACGACTAAGAGGCTTTGGTCAGGGTTTAACTGGTAATAGGTGATGTACGTAGTCCACCAAGTAAATATATATTTAATTAGTCTCAGGATTTGATTTGAAACTTCCTATTTTAAACATCGTCTCCCAATCTCTAAAATGGCCTTAGCTTAGCTTTACTGAAAACTTGATGATAAAACAGCAGTATTTTTATGTAAATTTCTTCACCCTTGTTTTGCTCAACCTGTCAAAAATTCTGTGATATATATATATATATATATATATATATATATATATATATATATATAATGAGGATCCAGTCCGGACGCCTGGACTGCTTTAAAATATAGACCCCAAAATTTATTTATTTTATTTTTTTTAAAACAACTAAAAAAAGTTTAATATTTTATGGAACTGAAATTTTTTCATAATACAGTGTTTTGGGTATGATTTGAATACATATAACAAAATATGTATGTACTACAAACATGTTTTGTTATATGTATCCAAATCACTCCCCAAAAACATCAGATTATAAAAAATTTTCAATTCATAAAATATTAAAAAAATTAATTATTTTAAAAAAAAAAAAAAAAAAAATAATCCTGACCAGTACTAAAATTGAAGCGTTCAGACTAGAATCGGACTCATATATATATATATATATATATATATATATATATATATATATATATAGATAGATAGATAGATAGAGAGAGAGAGAGAGATTTGGTACGAAAAAGACATCAAAGAAACCATGTTATATACTCCATACTACGTACCTACTGATGGGAGAAAGACATCAAAGAAACCGTGTTATATATCATATACTACGTACCTACTGATGATTAGTTTATATATAAACTCAATCGATACCGAATTATAATTTTGAGATTATTAATTTTAAAATTAAATAATTATATTTACATATTTATTTGTTATGAGATTATTTATAGAATAATTTAAAATAATATCATGTTATATTTATTTTGTTCATAATTTTTTTAAAGGATTGAATAAAAACTTATCGTTTGAACTATCATACACTTACTACTAATAACAAAGATATCATTTTCGCATTAGTTTAATTATAGATAGATAGATAGGATAAGATACATCGGTCTTTTTAAATAAAGTTAAAGGCTAATTTTATCCACAGATTTTTAGTCCTAAATGGTAGGGATTATAATACCCAGTTGAACATAGTATTAAATAGTCCCTCTTTCAAGTCATTTTATTATTCCGGAACAAATAGTTTCAAGTTTATTTTTTAAAACAAACAAGAAATTTGAGATTAATAGTTAAATCCCAAATATAATTCTTACAAACAAACATAGTCCAAATATTATCAATTAGTAATAATTAATTTGTAATTAGTTGCTAATTAGAAAAATTATGAACTTTTATGTTATAGGTAAGTTTGACTGATTATAAACAATTTCAAACACCCTCTTAATACAACCATACTTTTGAGTGTTCTCATCACCTACGTTAGTCAAGTGTCCAATAATTTGTGGCATGGTTTGAAATAAAAATAAATAAGAACTGTGGAATGAAGATTGTTGATATATCATTTTATATATAAAGTTTCATACGAACGAATTAATATATAGGACAAGAAAAAGTGTTGGATCCTAATTATATTCTTAATTATATATATGAACTATTCCACTACGGGGGTTCCATTCATCGGTTGCTGTGGAGCAATCTCTTTTTTGATTTGTTGTTGTAGCGATTGGAGTAAAAATAAAATAAAATATAACAAGTTAAAAAAAGGTTGATTCACAGCAACCGGTATAAAGTTTAGCGTGCATTTAACTAAAGTTTAGCATTCATTTAATCTAAAAAAAAATCGCTGCAAGAAAATTGTATAAAGTGCAAATCTAAAAAGAGTAAAATGCTACAAACACAAACTATTTTATAAACATTTTACAAATTGTTGATGTGACATACTCCACCTCAGCATATTGATCAACAAATTGTTTCAATGTAGTCTTCGGCCCCACACAATATGCTGAGGTGGAGTATGTCACATCAGCAGTTTATAAAATATTTGTAAAATAATTTATATCTCTAACATTATTCATCTAAAAAACACCTAAAATCGACTAAAGTTTGGCGTGCATTTAATCTAAAAAATTGTATAAGGTGCAAATCAATTTTGGCGTGCAAAATGAATTTCAATCCTTGAATAAATGAATCGAAATTGAATTGTGTTGTGTTGTTTTCGCAAGGAGAACAGCTCACTTGTATAACCAAGCTCATCTAATTTAATTAACTGTACACATAATGCATGTAAATATACATATAACTCAACTCGACTCATTTAATTTAACTCAATTAAGCTCATTAAGCTTGTTTATTAAATTTAAATTGTCCAAAATCAACTCATTTAACTTAAATCATTTAAATTTGAGTTCAAATCAACTTTAAATATGTTTAATTTTTAATAGATTTGTATTGGTTTACAAAAAAGGTATTATACATTGATGGGACCAAACCCTAAGAAGCATTGTTAAATAAATGGGAAAAAAACAAAACAAAAGGTTGGGTGAGGAAACTGCAAGTGATTGATCCATCACATACTTAATTTTAACACATCCACTGATGACACGAGCGACTCCTCTGTGCTTTTCCACTTCAAGTTAACTTCATAAAAGACACTCTCATGTATTGTCACTTACCCTTTTTTGGCCCCCCACGCCCACCCCTCGTACCCCCACCCCACCACACCACCACTACCCAATAATTGTACATACATACGTGTACAACCTACTACATGCACTAGGATTCTGTACTCTGTACCATACAATATATATAAGAATAACCCTAACTTTCCAAAACTAGATATACACCTTTTAATTTCATTTTAAATTTTAAATTTTTAAATATATAAAATTTCAAAACTCGTAAATACAATTATTTTTAATACTTTTAAATTTATTTATAAATTTATAATAATTGTTGTTGTCTGTTATTTTATAAATTTACAACAAAATTAGATGGATCAAATTTGGACCGGAGGAGTACTATATATATATAATATACCCGGGAGGCCGGGAGGGGGAGGGTGCGTGAGTTTTAAAAAATTATTAATATAAAATTATTATAAAAAAAAAGAAAAGAAGCAAAACTGTCGTTTTCATTTACTTTATTTTCCTTTTCATTTTCTTATTTTTCTTACTTTTAATCTGTAAATAAACAGACGGACTAGTACGAGAATTCACCTGCAATCAATCCCTTTGGTCTTCTCTCCAGTGGCTTATGGCCCACACTGATTTGACTCAAAGTTCTTGTACAACCCCTACCCTACACATTCCCACGTGAGTATCCGTGGCTCTGTCGCCCCGGCCCCATGAAGAAAGATCGCACCCACTGCCACTGGCCACCTGTTCCGGTGTCCCTCTAACTTATTTCTTTGCCACGTGGTTTAATCTTGATCGTATAGTCTTTGTCGATTTGGAGTGTGACCATACCAGAGGCCTGTCTAGTCTTGTGTCAGTCATCTTATTCCTACTCCCAACTCTTAGTTAAAAGAAAGCTATTTCCACTCTCTCTCTCTTTTTATTATTATTTTATTTTATTTTTATATTATGTTATGTGTTAATAACAAAATGTACAGAGTATTATCATTCAGTTTTTATCAAATACGAACCAAATCCTCATTGACATTATCCTATATTTTAATAAAAAAAAACTTTAATGTTTATAAAAAAAATTAGAGAATTGATATTTTCACAAGGCTCTCCTCACATAAATATGGATCTCGTTTACTATTCATGTGAGGAGAACGTCGTGGAAAAATCAATTCCCAAAAATTAAGAAACACCACAAAATTTACAAAGAAATTGAGCTCCTTAGGAATATAAGGAAATAGAATAGTGAGAATGTGAGATGGTCTGGACCAGAGTAATCATGGGCCTAACAAGAAAATTTTGTCCAACAAAAAAGTGGACTGACAATCACCATTTTCATTCATTAGTTTGAATGGATCCTAATTTGGGGAATACACCCTTTTGAGCTACAAGTCCACTTTTGTGACTTACTCATTGAATGAGCTACCAGTTCTAAATGAATTAATGAACTAGTAGTAGTTTCTTTGCGAGTCCAGTCCAATATGTTTAAGCTCAACTCCAATTCTTTTAACAAGTCAATTTGATTTCTATCAAATAAATTACTGGCAAAAGAATATTCCGATGGGACCCACTATATGCTCTCGTGTGAGAGAGAATCATAATATTAAAAATATATGTTGAAATATCAATTCTTTTGTATAAAGTATCTCTTTTATAATAATAATAATATTTTTAAAAATTATAAAAATAACTTTTTATACATAACAGGGAGTGAATGCATTTAATTATACAAAACCACATCGTTTTAAGAGTTATTCCTTTTTTTATAATTATTTTAAATTTCGTAGCAAATTTTCTTGTTAATAATATACACACCTGACAGCTGTGATTGACTTGAATAGATCTTAATGATTAAAAAATTTCACACTTTTTGCATTAAAAAAAAATAAAAAATAAAAGAGAAAAACACACACCTCCCACTGTAGTCGCTGGGTGTCGGTCGCATGACATGATCGTATTCATTGCTCAAGCATGGGAACAACATTAAATTCGTAGAATAAATATTCGAGATTCGTAGAAAAACTTGAAATGATTTGACAGAGGTTTACTTAATTTAACAGAATGTTTTTATTTTATTTTTTTCATTAGTTTAATTGAGTAATTTAGAAAATTAAAAATTTAAGTAAAATTTATCGATTACAATGATTAAATTATTAATTTTGCCAATAATAATGTGTAAGTATTTTTAAAATTCTTTTATATCAAAAAAATTTTGCATATTCTTAATCGTTATATGGAAACAAGAAACTAGCAAACGAAAGGCATATAGCATTTTAACCTTCTAACGAATAAGCTTATTAAATGGTAATCCGCTAGTTATTCATACAAAATCAAATCACATGAGGATTCTATGGGATTAAACATAAAAAATCAAATCACATAAGGATTCTAGCACCAAACATAATGATTCTAGCGGATGCTAATTGTGACGCTTTTAAAAATAAAGGTATCATCACCTATTCTCGAAATAAATCGATATATGGTACAAAAATTCAAATACAACTTAATAATACAAATCATGTAAGTATAATACGACAAAACATAAACTATGAGTTTGAATACAAATATTGTCTACTTTAGAGATTATACTAACTTAAAAGGAGTCCTCATTACAATTATTATCACACTATTTCACGAATAGTGAGAACTACTAATGCACCATTTAGGACCATCACTCACTTTACCCCGACTAGTCCAAAATTTATGTTCTCATTTCACGAAGAGAACGGTGAAAGAAAGGGTGAGCTCAACTAGCCAATAAGAAATATTAAGACTAAGATAATGCGAGAATAATTTATCGTTAGCCTTCAACGATGTTAAACCGATAAAATATAACAAACATCAAGTTTAATCTGCAATGGAACAAGCAATCCATTAGAAGAGTCAGTAGGGAATAAAATCTACTATCTTCTATGATTTAAAAGGTTTTTCATCACTTTTATCATTTGGGACTCACTTTAATAAATAATCTACATCATCGAATCACCTCTCGCACTACTGACATGGATATTCTTTAAGATCACGACTACGAATTATCTATGCACTTTCTGACTTAAGATAATTATGTTTTCATCAACCAGTCCCGATCATGCCATAAAACAATTCATTTTTTGACTACTACCAAAGAGAATTCATAGCCATAATCATACCAAAAAGCGTCCCATCAATGCACTACGGGCCAATGAGGGCGTTTTCCACATCATTTATAACATTACGGTTATGATTATCTTGAATAATCCACAGTCATAATCATACCAAGTCCATCTATGCACTACAGCCACGTATGACTTTCAACATAATATAAACATGAGGATGATGACAATGATATAAGAATTTAATAAAACAAGTTTAAGAATTAGTTTATCCGAGAACCGATAACGTTCAAATTGTCAACATGATCTTTGCTTTGTAGAGTAAAATTCAAGAATGCTCGGAAGAATATTTCCATGAAAAGATCTTTGGATGAAGCCTTGAATATCGAGGATATTCCACTAATTTCATGGAGTATAAAGTCAAAACTTTAACCAACCGAGTATAATAACGAATGGAATAACAAAAGAAATCACCATGCATCGCATAGGCGAGTTATTCAACGAGAATAATAAGTAATCTAACCGGTCGGTGAAATTAAATTGCACCGCGTGATGTTCCAATGAATAATATAGACGGAACGAATCCCGTAGTAACGCATGAATGTGATATTCCAATGAACAATAATAAAGATTTTAACCAGTCCCAAGGTAAAGCGCATGAACATGATATTCCAACGAAATAATAAAAAGATTTTAATCGGTCCCATGTAAAACGCATGTGACAAGATATTCCAATGAATAATAAAGACGAAATAATAGAAGAATGTCACCAAGTATAGGGAAGCTCACAGTATCTGAGTTATTCCAATAGAATAATAAAGAATGGAATAACGTAAGTTCTCTTCTTGAATACAAAAAAAATAACACCTTTACTTTGTAAAAAGAAACTGGATATAGGAGTAGTGAAGTGGCGAGCTTCTCTTCTTATAGATTTTCTCTCTATAACTTCTCTATAATTTCTCTACTAATAAGCTTTATAGCTTTTTAGTGAATTGGTGAGAAATGAAGGAAGAATGAGCTTCTATTTATAGAAAAATATAGTTTCGATAATTGCACATTTTGGGGCTCGAAAAATTACAGAATAATACCTCCAATTTTTCTTTCATTTTTAATTTAGTCCTGCAAGTATTATCAAACTTACACCACCCCCTTCCCTAATAGTAAATAATATGAATCAATAGTAAATCATGTGAATCAATAGTTCTAGACATGTGAAAATACGAATTACAGTATAGTACCTCCATCTATACCTTCATTTTTAACTAAGTCATGTAAGTATTATCAATCTTGCACCAACTCCCCTAATAGTAACAAGAATGTGAAACAATAGTATACACATGTGAACAAATAGTTATAATCGTGTGAAATAATAGCAATCAATTGCTCATTTATTCGGTTAAATACCCGATTAGTAAAAATAACCTCCAGACATCAATTTTTATCGAAATAAATGTCGATTTTCACTAACACAAATAATTCCAACATAATAAAACTATTTTTATCAAAAATATAAATTTTGAAATTTCGAAGTTTGACTTTTTCCGAAAAAGTCAACTGTTGACTTTTTGACCAAATAATAAAAACCGGCAAATTTTGTGTTTATAGTCTATTTTTACTAATTTCATCGTTCCGGACTCAAATATCACGTCCGCGTCTCCAAATTCAACTCCGAGCACAACATCAATATTAATAACAATCATCATTAATATTATAACTCATAATATTTATCAACCAGGTCGTTCCCAGGAAAGAGGGGGCTTTCCAATAAGGATTTCTCCCTATTGGCGCGTAATTAGGTGACATAACCTCTCCTTGACAGAACTTCTAGACATTGTAAATATTGCAATTTAATAATATGAATAACTTTGTCATCTCAATTATTGACTTAATAATATATCATATAATGCGGATGATCTTGTGATGATAATCGAATCAATAATATGAGAGATATGATCTGCAACAATTACTATAGCAATAATTGAGTATAAGCGGTGACTTCTCACGTAAGCATCAATAATCAATATCGTGTTTACTTATGCAACCACAGCGACATTCTTTGTCTTTTACTCTACCGAATAGTTCAACAAGATTAATGGTAAAACTTTCGTAGTTATTTTCAATAAAATATTTTTGTCGTTTTCTCAATCCGACAATAATTCCATTGTGGGGTCCACCAATGATTATGTCGTCGTACGGATATTCCCTGACAAAAAGAATATTTCCCGACCAATCGAATATTATATATAGGAATGAGCAAAAAACGGATAAAACCGAACTACCGAACCGAACCGAATTATTTTAACTGAATTATTTTGATTTTTTGGTTTTTTTTGGAATTTCGGTTATATCCGAATTATTATTCAATATTCGGTTTTTGTTCCTAAGTTCTCAAAAAGCAGTTATTCTTGATATCCTAATAACCGAACTTTAATTTTAAAAAATTTAATTTTATAATATTATTATTATCTCACTCATAAGTCATAATAATTGACCAAGTCGGCGAGTCATTATGATATAAATTTTCCATGACTCATAGACTCATAGACTCTTGAGTCCTTGACTTCCGAGATCTTGAAACCAAACCCATCTCGCTAAAATCACTTCTCTAACATACTTATGGAGAGCAACACAAGAATCTCAAAGACTCAATTCCTCCTTCGTCCCCTAACTTTTGTCTCTGGCAACCGTCATGAGCCACCAATCGAATTTTCAACGGAGATGCGTTGAGTCCCAATTGACGGAGACTACGATTTTCACCGGATTTACATGTGGGTTTTGTTTATCTTGATTATCGGAGGTGGAAGAATCGAAATGATCTCGTAATTGAAAATGATAGCTTCATTCAAATCTGCTTTTTGGTTTTGTTTTTGTTTCGTGTTATTTTTTTAAAGTATAGTGGAGTTTTCATAGCCAATTTCTTTTTTTTGTAAATGATCTGCTTTGGTGGTTGGTGATTATTTCTGCTATTGGGTTTTGGTAATTTGTTCGAATGATCAAAAGCTGGATTTTTTTTAATTAGTTGAAGGCGATCGATTGATTAAGCTCTCCCCTTCGACTTCTCTTAAGTTAGATGTTGATTCGGTTTTTATCCTAACTACCAAATTACAATTCGGTAATTAAATTATTTAGTAATCGATTATTTTCAAAATTCGATTATTAGTTCTGGATAGTGAAATTATCATTACTTCGGTTTTCGGTTATAACCGAATGATCACTCCTAATTATATAACAACTTGCATACTTTGCAAAATTTATAAATACTATCCACAACTATAATATTATCTCAAATTCACACCATAATATTAAAAAAAATATTTCGAAAAAATTAAATCTTTATTCGTAAAATTTGGAATTTTACACTAATATTAAACATAAAAAATCAAATGATTCCAGCATAATGAAACAGATGCTTATGATAATTTTAATGAAACAGCTAATTCATCTCTTTTAGTGCTTCATGATTACATGCACATATGTATTTATCCTTGATAAAACAACATATATATATATATATATATATATATATATATCAAAAACTGAAAAATTCAACTAAATTCTAACGGATAAAAATAAATCATGAACTTAACTTAATAAATATGTAACTCCCCTTTGTATTTGTAACTCCATTTTTATTCGTAACTCCTTTTAATTTAAAATTAGTATTTATAACTATTATAAATACCAAAAAATGCTTAGCATAGAAAATTGAAAAAACTTTAATACAAAATTAATAGCTCAAGTTGCTAATTATTTTATCAAAATAATCAACATTCCCCCACTTATTTTTAATAAAATAAATAATATATAAATATAATATTATGATTATGGCGATGATTTGAACAACATGCTTTGTGAAAGCGAGTATGCCTTTAAACCTTCACTTAGTGAATCAATCTTCTCGTATTAAAGTCAAAGTGGACCAGCATTTAAACGATGACTACTTGAGGATACGTAGAAGCATATCTCACACACATGGTGTTCAAGATATCTTAGACCAAGTTCCATAAGCCAGCACGTTAAGACCATGTGCTTTATCCCACTTTTCATGAACGCTATAGAGAATTAGCCCAAATCTCATAGGAAGCGGCCTCACTTCCACGTTCATATAGGTGAGTCTATTAAGGATGCTCTTGTGACTATGACATCCCATCCATAAGGACTATAGAGATTATTAAGAGATTAATGTTTGACCTCAACCTTCAATAATGACACAAGATCACATACATATACACCATAGGGATGGACATAAACAAAAAATCATTAAGACTTCAATAAATAAATAAAAAATGCATGTATCACCCAAGTAACTTTATGATTCGTTTGGCCCTTTAACCTAGTTTTTGGGATATCTAGTCCCTAGGTAGGGTATCCTCATAGGCTACTTAATTCATTTTTGGGTTTTAGTCTCATTCCTCTCGATGTAGTCCAAATTTTTTCTCTAACTAGAGCTTTTGTTAATGGATCAACCAAATTTTCGCTTGATCTCACATAATCAACATTTATCGCACCTTTGTTCGTATAAGATCTCACAATACCATGTTTTCTTCTAACAGATGTGGACTTCTCATTATAATATTTATTATAATGGTTTACTCTACCTATAGGCTATAGCAGCAGTGTTATCACAGTGAATTAAAACAGGTGATATTGGTTTACTCCAGATCGATATATCAAATAATAAATCACATAACCTAAAGTTATAGGTTCATCCTTAACATTGTATACTACAAAGTCTGGACCAAAATCTTTACCAATTTTAACACGTTTACTTCTTCTCGGTTCTGATTCTTCATCTCTAGGTTGAGATGAACTAGCTTCATTTTCAAGTGATTTAGGCAAAACAACTTCTAGACCCCCACTATTTTTTATCATAAAAGGAAATTTATCCTCATGAAATATGGCATCTAATGATTCAATTACCACATTATTTTCAAGGTCTAAGAATCTATATGCATTACTATTTAAAGCATAACCCATAAATGCACATCTAGTTGTTTTAATACCCAATTTGGGCATTTTAGGATCAGGTAATCTAATATAGACTAAACAACCCCAAACTCTAAAGTAGTTAAGATTGATTTTCTTTTTCTCCGTAACTCATATTGGGTTACTAAAGTTTATTTACGCGGTATTCTATTTAAGGTATAATTAGCAGTTAAAATTGCTTCTCCCCATAGATTTTTAGGTGCACAAGAACTAACTAACATTGCATTAGTAAGATTAATTAATGTTCTATTTTTACGTTCATGAACAATACCCAAGGATTCAATATAGGTGACAAGACTTAAAAGAGTCATATTCTTTCCCTCTATCACTACGTAAACTTTTGATTTTCTTATCAAATCAGTTCTCCACTTCTTTTATATAAATGATTAATTTTTCAAAAGCTTCACTTTTGTTTTTCATAAGCTAAACATAAAAATATTTTGAAAAATCATCTATAAATGTGATAAAATAACTTTTTCCTCCATGAGTTAAAATCCCTTCAAATTCACAAATATATGTGTGTATCAATTCTAATAATTCTGTTTTTCTATTTACCTTTTAATTTATGTGGTTGCTTGGTTATTTTGGTCATGCTACAAAATTCACATTTCTCAAATTTATTGTGTAACTTAGGTATTAGACCTACATAACTCGTATCTTTCACATACTTGTTATTTACATGACAAAGTCTAGCATGCCACATATTCACACAAGAAACAATATAAACAGAAGTAGACTTTTCATTCATCACATTCAATTTGAACATACCATCACATGCATAACCTTTACCAACAAACATACCATTTTTAGTTAAAACATATTATTGGTTGGATTCTATGGTTTTGCTTGAACCCAGCTTTATTGAGGAGATAGCCAGACACCAGATTCTTCCTAATTTCAGGTGTGTGAAGCACATCTTTTAGGGTCACAATATGGCCAGAAGTAAAATTTAAAGAAACCTCTCCCATTCCAAGTACTTTAGTGGAATGTGAGTGAAACTTAATTATTGTCTGCAGGAGCATAATTTTTAAAATAACTTTTATCATGACAAACATGTCTAGATGCTCAAGTATCCACCCACCCACCATCATTATCATTTATCAAACTCACTTCAGTTATCATTGCAATAAGCGGTCCTTCGGTAACATTAGCTTGCAGAGCAAACGAAACACTCTCTTTCATGATGATCAGGTTTTCCACATACAAAACATGAACCATTATTATTTTGAAACATGTTTTGAAAATTTTTATTCTTCACTTGAGAAGACTCTTGATTCCATTTTCTTTGGCCATGGGAGAATTTATTTTTTTCCACTTTTATTTTTCATTTGTTTTCCTCTAGGCTTCAAGAAATTATTACTTCTATTAGCTTGTTGACCCTTTTGAATATTAGCACCAGAAGTTAGAAAATTTATCTTTGTATCACCTTTGATTTCATTACTTGAATCGTCGATACCATTAGCTTTGGTTTACTTGGAACGACTCCTCACCTTTTTGTTCATCTTCCTTGCCTCTTCCTCAATTTGAAGTCGAGTCATGAGATTAACAATAGTTAACTCGGATTGTTTATGGCGAAGACCTTTTTGAAACTCCTTCCAAGAACTAGGTAACTTATCAATAATAGTCGCCACTTGCATTTGTTCATCCACGGTGATACCCTCCCCTCGGATTGGATTTCATGCACAATCATTTGTAGCTCATGAGTTTGGTCAAGCACAGACTTGTCATCCTCCATTTGAAAATTAAAGTAACAACTACATGCATATTTCTTTTTCCCTGCCTCTTCCGGTTCGGTGTCCACCTTTGTTGGATTACTAGAGGTGAAAACCCAAACTACCTTCATAAGCTTGAGGTAGGTAGAACAACACCTTCTTTGCCCATCTCTTGAAAAAAATGAAATGGCTTATTCAAGTCATTTGAAGTGTTGGGTACAATTGTATCCACCATTTTTTCGCGAATTTCATCTTAAACGGTTGGAAATAACAATTGATGTACTCTATCAAAAAATATTTCAGCTAGGTGAGGCGCACATAGACCTGACAATATAGTTAGTTAACTGTCGGGTTAACCCATATTAACTGGAACCAAATGGGTTGGTTAACTGTTTTTATTTATTTGGGTTGATTAAAGTTTGGAACCATATTTTAAAAAAGAAATATAATTTCAACCCGGTTAACCATTTTTCGACCCATATTTTATTCCAAATCCAAATCAAAAGTTCTTTCCATCCATATTTACATATTCAAGAAGCTCAACCGCTCACTCCCACCCCACCCCACCCCACCTCACCTCACTCCACCAAAAAAATATATTATGTGATTATGTATACACCCCTTACCCCTCACCCCACACCCCCACTCCCACCCCCTCCCACCCCCAAAAAAAAATAATATTATGTGATTATGTATAAATCCATTACCACTACCATTACCTCCACCCCCATCCCCCACCCCCACCCTACCCCAACCCACCCCCAACCCCACCTACACCCCCCACCCCCACCCCCACCCCCCCCCACACACACACCCAAAAAAAATAATATTATGTGATTATGTATATCTCATAGCATTACTTAAAAGCCTAAATTTCACCCTTTATATCCGTCACTCTATCTATGGTATATATTAATTTTATTTTTTAAAATTTTTATTTAAAAGTCAAAACATCTTAAAATGGTTAATATAGTTTTTAACCATAACTATATGATTCCAACCCACATAACCCATATTAAAAATAGTTAATATGGTTTTAGTTCTTAAATGGAACCATAACCATATTTTGAAAACCAAAACCAATCCATAACCATATTTTGTCAGACCTAGCGCAGACTAGGTCGCTCTCTTAAGATGATTCGCGTCTCCTCTTGAATTGAAGTAAGTGCATAAAGATTTTGACGCGTCGCCTCCATGATACAACCACCCAGCTCTACTATTGCTTTTCACTCAAAACTGTACTAATCGAATGAAGCAGAAGCTTCACACGATATCTTATCAAAGTCCCAAAAATATTATAAAAATAAAGAACAAAAAAACTTTTTAGTAAAAATGTGACGCCCCCAAAATAGGTATACATCACCCATTCTGAGTTGTCAATACATGGTACAGAAACAACTACAACTTTATTATTACAACAGTAAAACTATGAGTTTGAATACAAATATTATCTTCTAGACAATATCTATACTCAAATAAATCCTCATCACATTTATTGATACATTATTTTATAAAAATGGTGAGGACTACTAAACAACTCTCTCTAGAACCTTCATTCCATACCCCGACTCGTACTCGCTATATTCTCGCCTTTTGAGAAGAAAAATGGAACAAAAAAGAAAATGGTGAGCTCAACTAGCCCAGTAAAGAACATTATGACTAAGATAATATACAACAAATTATCATTAGTCTTCAACATGGAACAAAATCTAATATAATACAATAGACAACAAGTTTTAAATCAATATTCGCAGCAAAAATAATAATTCATTAGAAGAGTTAAGTAGAGAATGCAAACTACTATCTTCTATGTATGAATTTAAAAGTTCATCGTCTATCTTTTATCCCCTCGTAACATCAATCAATATATATCTGGAATCAAATATTCATCTTTGCACTACGAGCCAAAGATATTCATCACTTAGTCATGTTCATCTAAACACCTGTTCATCTTTGCACTACGGGCCAAAGATATTCATCAGAAATCATTCATCTTTACACTACAGGCCAAAGATATTCAATAATATCATCATTTAAGACTGAGGATAATGAAAAATATTTTTAAAAAAACGAATCCAAAGGAAACAAAATGACAAGGATTAAGGATTAAGGATTCAGTACTTTGTTTTATCCATGTCCAAAAATACCTCAAAAATAATCATAGTGGTGTAAAATTCAAGAATGATCAAAATATGGATACAATCAAAGCTAGTATCCGAATAGATATTTTGGACGAAAAGAAAAATTTTCATTTTTCGATGAATAGTCTTAGATTCGTGAATAATCAGTATACGTGAATAATGTCGTATCGTGAATAAGAACTCTAACTAAAAGTTCCAAATTTGATTAAAAAGTTCAGATCAATACTTTGGCATAATGATATTAGAATAAATAATATCATTAAAAAAATAATATCCTTTACCTCGAAAGATCAGTACTTCTAGCTGAAACACCGGATATAGGCTATGACTTGAACTTGCACCGTATAACAATACTCAAAATATACTCAAAATACTCACAAGAATACGCTCGATAATATAGAGAGAGAAAACTTCAGTTTCTGGTGTGATTTTCAATTCTAACCTAAGCACCCTATTTATAGGAAAATGCTTAGAACACCAAAGTAGAAAATTTAATAAATTAATATTATAATTTTTCCACAACTTCATACGCACACTAACAATCAATTCAAATTGACCTCCTAATCACATGTTAAATGAGTTTCAAAAATGAAAAAAACGTTTTTGTAATTAAAAATATTTTAAACTTCCAAAAATCAATTATTTCGGAACTTCAGAACTTCAATAATTCATAATAAATAGCCCTTTTATCAGAAAATTCGAATCTCGCGAATTTCCATAGGAAATTCCATTCTCTACAACTTTGCAGAAGAAAGTTTTTCCAAATTCCAAACAAAAATTGACCGAAATCCACAAACGGACAATTTTACAGGCTATAATCAAATTTCAGTCAAGAAATGGGGTCTACCGACACACAAAATATGTTTTAAATATTTTTGGTAACAAAAATACTCCTCCTCCGCATATACTCATATATCCCACATTCATCGTAAAAATATCATCATTATTATATTATTAAAATATAATAATATATTTAAATGAATTATTTTATCAGAAAAAGATAAAATTTCAATTTTCAACAATTGTCACATTAAAAATTTTCTCCATCTATATCCACATAAAATTAATATTTTCCTCATCATATGAATTAATAATTAATTATTCACAAATAATATTACAGAATCACAATATTGACAACCAGATAGGTTCTCGTGAAAGCGGGGCTTTCCAATAAGAATTCTCTCCTTTGGCGCCAAATTAGGTGATCAAACCTCTCCTTAGATGAACTTTCTAAACATTACCAATAATGTTATCTAATAATATTATTCGGATAATATGAATTATTGCTTCGATAATGAAAATCTTGTATAATGACAATTATTGAAACAACGAAAGAATATAAAATATCATCGCAAAGAATTATTAAATCAATAAAATAAAATCTTTGAGCGATAATTACAGTAACCATTATTGAGTAGTGCCTTCTTACGTAAGAATCAATAATTAGTGTGATCTGGTGTGTCTTTCTTGTGTTTTAACCACCGAGTATTTTTAACAAAGATAATTTGGTAATAACTACGCTGTTATTATTTTTAAACAACTTATATTTGTCGTTTTCTTCATCCAATCGCTTTCAGTTATGAGGCCCAGTAAAAGATCAAAATCGCATTGTCGTACGAATATTCCCCGACAGCAAGAATATTCCACGACCAAATGAATATTCCCCGACAACAATGAATATTTTATAATCACTTGCTTATTTTGAAATATTTGCGTATTTTACCCATAACTATCCACATTAATCAAATCAACCCTTAACCTGTAACATTGGGAAGCAGAATTCTTAGTCAGAGATTGATTTACTGCTGAAGATCCAAATGACAATAGATTAAACTGTTTTCTGCTTCCCAATGTTACAGGTTACAGGCCCATACTGCTAAAGAGAAAAATGACAATAGGTCTATGCTAACTTACGTGTTAGGTAAATTGAAAAAAAGTAGTTTCAATCTCTGACTAAGAATTCTTTTTTAAATGCTCACACAATAATCCCCAAGAAAGATATGTAAATAAATTGAACATATAAAGAATATCTTGACTAACCAATATCCAAGACACCGATGATAGTTCCAACACCCGATTGACTCTTTGAAAGAATTCCGTTCACCAAATGAGGCTGTACTCGCAGAAAATCCCAACTTCTAGTCGTGTGCAAACTTAAAATTTTATTAGGGACTACACAAATAACTCCTGGAAAACATGTCCCTCAAATACCAATTCAATGTATCATCACCAAGTTGAGAGTTGTCAAGTGATCAAATTTAAAACTTCACCAACATTGAATACCTGAAATTAGTTTAGCTTGAGACGGAGTCAATAATGCTGCAAAACTCGAAAATCCATGTCTGTAGCTGTACACAATTGATCCTAGAGCAGCTTCTTTGCTGCCAAAAGCAAAATTTCCAAGCTGACTAACCAAAATTATACTTCATGAAAAAAAGATAAAGTAAAATCTCAACTTTTCTGCTTCGCTTGGGTAACCACCAAAAACACAATGGATCCAAATTCAAGTATTACACTTGGTTTGGATGATTTCTCATTCTTTTGAAAACTTTACTGTCATAGGCAAATTCAAGCAAGTGTAAAGACCACTATTACATGAAATTGTTAATAGGCTTGTCCCAAATTGAAGATCCTACAACATTTATCCCAAATTACCTAATGAGCTCAACTGTTCCATATCATACGAACTACATGTAGACTAAAGAATTTTTAAGAAAAAAGGTTAACCAAAATCTTGATTAAAAAATCAAGAAAACTAACCAGGGGATGAATGAACCTGGAACCATCCTCACTCCTCTGCAACCAAACATGCTCGAACAGCTGATTGGAGTTTTTAACCGGTATCTTATACTCATCCTGCTGCCTCCGAATTGTCGGTATATGAAACAGAACTCGAATTTTCTTACCCTTATAAGCCACCTCCACCTCAGATAAACTCGAATTCTCAGCTTCATTACTGACCACCACCTGACTCTCTCCTTTCTTCTTTCCGTAAACCAACTAAAACCCATTTTCGTCTTCTTTCCGTTTTGATTTTGGGAAAATCGGGGAGAGAAGGGAGTGAGGTAGAGTTGGGGTTTTGATTTTGGGAAAATCCGGAAGAGAAAGAGAGTGAGGTAGAGTTGGGATTTTGATTTTGGGAAATAAAGGAATATAGAAGTGGATTTGGAATAGGGAGAATAGGAAGAGTTTTTTTGGGCGAGATTTTTTGTTTGGGAAATGAGATGTGAATCGTTGGATTAAGTTAGAAGATTTGAGATTAAATCTGAGCGTTTCTGTGGTTTCTTAACTTGTAAGTGAAAGAGGATTTAAAATTGGTTGTGTTTTATTATATAGATAGTTAAATAGGAGTACTACTTTTCATATCCTAAAATGGAAACTAAAAAATTAATAAATTAAACTCCGAGATCTATCCCCTCTACATCTCTTCTCCATTTATTCCCCCAAACTGCTCTCTTAGCTATCAGCATATCTGTAATTCTCTCCCTTCGTCCATTTCTTTTTTGTTCAACAGAATCTTTCTCATATATACATACTCCAATTCCAGATCTATTCGCAGCCCGTCACTCGAATCTCAGTGAGTTTTTCTGCTCCTTTAGTGTTGATGGATCTGGTTGCGTTTTATAATCTCCGGTTGATATTCATTTAATCAGCAATTGGTGTGTTTTTAGCTGAATTTGATGGTTTTTTTACCTGTTATGTAGTTTAGTCGTTAGTGTAGATCTGTTGGTATAAGTTCATTCACTGAATTGGTTATAGAAAGATTAAAACTTTGATGCATTTCCTAAATTGGGATCGCAACATGGGAATGGTAATGAAAATTCTTCTTCTTCTTTTTCAAATCTTATTTCAATTACAGTTATTGAAACCGAAATGTCCAATATCTTTGACAAATAAGCTTGGTTTCTTTGCATTAATAATAGTTTTTTTTCTATGTTTTGTTTTTTTTGGAAACAATACTTTCTTTCAATACTCATGAACCAACGAAATGAATCAAAAGCAGCCACTTAAATAAATCTGAGCCTTACTGAATTTGAAAATCATGATTTCTATTTCCTGTTCAATTTTTACTTCATTGGCTAGTGAGTGTTGGGGAAAAAGGCTATATTAAATAATAGTGTGTCATTATGCTCTGTTTTGCTACCCTTGCTTAGTGTATTAATGTGAGATCTGAGATTTCCAGTATACTTTCAAAACAGGAAATTTTGAATTTATAGCTGTAAAGTTATATGACTAATTGAGTTGAACTTGTATTATAGTTGATTTCAAAGGGTAAAGTATTGTTAGAAAGGTCATAGCCTTCTTTTTTGTTAGGTTTATCATGCAACAGCTTGCTTGACAACTAGTTAGTGTGGTTGTTCAACCTGCAAAAATAATGCTGATTGGTTCCCTGTTTTTTTTACAGGTTGCTGTGAAGATTTGTTGTTTGCATCTGAATCACATACTCTAAAAAGTTTCCGTTTAGTTCTATATAGAGCCTTGGGCAGATACGAAATGCGTATTTTGTTAGTTTGCTAATTTTCTTTGAAAGAATTGAATGTGATGTCCTCACTTGTTTACCAGCTATGAGATCCTTTTTGTGAACTACAGAAACTGAAATTGAACTGGGAAGCAATATTTGAAGAGTGTCAATATTGCATTAACATGAGGGGAAGATCAGATGGATCCCAGAAGAAGCGCTTTCTCACTTCTGTAGGCATTGTGGCAATCTTTCTTCTTTTCCTATATTTATATTTTGGCTCTCGGAGCGGAGGTGAGTCAGCCTTAGAGTATGGAAGCCGGTCCTTAAAGAAACTTGGGTCATCTTATTTGGGTGGAGATGAAGATACTGATGGCAGCAAACAAGATGAATCTTCATTCAAGTTAGGGCTGGATGATGGAGAAGATGGTATCGTACCAAAGAGCTACCCCGTAAGTTCTCTATGTAACTGTGCTGGTTTGAAGAAACCAGCCTGCTATTTCTTTCCGAGGGGAAAGAATTGGCTTTATGCTCGTTCATTGTTTCTTGTGTTTGATTATTTTAGCAACAATATTTGTTGATTTTGTTTTCATTTTGAAGGTTTGTGACGATCGACATTCAGAGTTGATTCCCTGCCTAGACAGGAATCTTATATACCAAACGAGACTGAAGTTGGATCTTTCTTTGATGGAGCACTATGAAAGACATTGCCCCATGCCTGAACGGCGGTTCAATTGCTTGATTCCACCCCCGCCAGGGTATAAGGTAAGAATTTGACTAAGCAATTAGAGAAATGGTTTTGAAAATTTTTATTGCTTAGTACTTAATAAACTTTTACTGTTTCTACTATACAGATCCCAATCAAGTGGCCAAAAAGTAGAGATGAGGTGTGGAAAGCAAACATACCTCACACCCACCTTGCTCATGAGAAGTCTGACCAGAATTGGATGGTTGTCAAAGGTCAGAAAATAGTATTCCCTGGGGGAGGCACTCATTTCCACTATGGAGCTGATAAGTACATCAAATCGCTTGCTAATGTAAGATCGTTGGCCCTAAATCTTAAAACAGTTTCCCTAGGAAATACAGTTTTATCAGTTGAATTCCTATGCCAAATTATCTCTCGGATTTTGGGTCTGTTAAGTTCTTGGTTTGTCTTTCTCTTTTTATCCTGCTTTTGAATAATATTTGTGGTTTTGATTGGCAGATGCTCGACTTTCCAAACAACAATTTAAACAACGAGGGAAAATTACGTACAGTTCTTGATGTTGGTTGTGGTGTTGCAAGTTTTGGGGCATATCTTCTTTCATCTGATATAATAGCCATGTCCGTAGCTCCTAACGATGTGCATCAAAACCAAATCCAGTTTGCCCTAGAGAGAGGAATTCCTGCATATCTTGGGGTTTTAGGGACGAAAAGGCTTCCCTACCCTAGCAGATCCTTTGAACTTGCTCACTGTTCTCGTTGTAGGATAGATTGGCTGCAAAGGGATGGGATCCTCCTACTCGAGTTGGATAGGCTGCTCAGACCTGGAGGTTATTTTGCCTATTCGTCTCCTGAAGCATATGCACAAGATGAAGAGGATCTTAGAATATGGAAAGAGATGAGTGCTCTTGTGGAGCGCATGTGTTGGAAAATAGCTTCGAAAAAGAACCAAACTGTCATATGGGTCAAACAACTAAACAATGACTGTTACATGGAAAGAGAACCTGGTACACAACCTCCTCTCTGCAAATCCGATGATGATCCGGATGCAGTTTGGGGTGTACAAATGGAATCATGTATCACCCCCTACTCTGACCGTAAGTTTCTATTATCTTTCATTGCACATGCCATGGTATTATTTCCCCTACCTGAAGATTATTCTTTTGTGAATATCAAATTTTAATTTTCTTTCTAAGGGCTGTTTTTTAGCTTGGCTCAAGTTACTTGAAGTAGGGAAAGAATAAAGTTCATTCTCTTAAAGCAACATACATTACTTTCTTATTTCATGATTTGCATCATGATTGATTTTGTTAAAAAATGTGATGTACTCTTTTACATGAACAGTGGATTCATCTTCAGTTTATAGACTAGATGGTAGCAGTCTAATCATGTTTGCTGTTAAAATTCTTTAGGAGTCACTGGTCCGCAGATAATATATCACTGAATAATGTGTATAGGTGTTTAAAATAGTAAAACTATGTGAAGAAAACCTCTCAGATCTTCTATTATGTACATATGTCAAGTAGTATTGAGGTTGACTGCCAGCTGTGACATGCTCTCATTACTCAGAAGGCCAGGGAATAGATTTATCACATTTAGCTTCTAGCATAAATACATATTTTGGTTTAAACAGCTGTTTGTTTCTGCCACCACTTAAGTGCAAAAAAATGTTGACATTATCTTTGGTTGATGTGGCATGATTTCATGTTTACAAATCCTTGCAATGTGGTACCTGGCACTTGACAAGCAGAGATTGCATTAAATTCTTACAGATCAATCTGCTATTGATTATCATCTTTGAGGTCCTTTTATGATGTTGAAGTTTGTGAGAACACGAGGATAAAACTTGAAACCATACACCTAATCTTTTGGTTCTGTTTATCAGATGATCATAGAACTGGAGGAAGTGGACTGGCACCTTGGCCGGCACGCTCAACTGCTCCACCTCCGCGTCTTGCTGATTTTGGCTATTCAAGTGATATGTTTGAAAAGGACACGGTAATCTGAATGAATACTGCACTCTGTGTTTTAGTTTTTTCTTTGTTTTTGCCTCTGCATATGCATCATCAATGAGGAAACGGCAAAAATCTCATATGTAGGCTTAGCATTTCTGGTTTATGCACAGGAACTTTGGCAGCAGAGGGTTGAAAATTACTGGAATCTACTGAGTCCAAAGATTTCATCAGACACTCTGAGGAACTTGATGGATATGAAGGCAAACCTGGGGTCATTTGGAGCTGCACTGAAGAATAAGGATATCTGGGTGATGAATGTTGTCCCTGAAGAGGGCCCCAACACACTCAAGCTGATCTATGATAGAGGCCTGATTGGCTCAGTTCATAATTGGTATGTTTTTCAAAAAGTGGATCAAGTGTTGGAATTTGAGCCTAATTTGAAGTGGGTTTAATTAATCATTTGAAATGAATCCACATATCAATGTGTTCTACTCCATGAGTAGATTAAAATTAAGTATTTGGAAGCTCAAATCCATAGGATAATGAATGAGAAATTTATTCCCAAAGGTCACCACTTGAATATGATAATAATGCTTGTGGGGCATAAAAGTCCAACATCAATTGAGAACTAAACTTTGAACGAGTATATATACAATTAGTTTGTTCTTGGGTTTGGGCCCCCAAAGGATACCCCACTCTTGTGGAGAAGAGAGGACTTAACCAAGGCTTGGTTTGAACCACACGCGCGCCGCTGCAGACCGATCGGCCGGGTTGTGGTTCATTGTATATATCTTTTTGGACAAAATTTATTTAAATTTTATTTTATTTAGTTTCAATTTTATTTATTATCAAGTGAACGGAGTTTTGTTTTTGCCCGAACGGACGCGCCCATTCTGCCATACCTTTTCACACAAGGCTGATGGGCCCAAAACTACATCGTTTTTGCCAAATGGATGTCATGCCATACCTTTTCATAAACGTCCAAACCTTTTGAAAGGGTTGTGTCCCATCTGATTGGTCACTAAACCCTCCTATAAATAGCTTAGGGAGACAGCCATTTGGAGCCTAGTCTTCATTATTTCATAAGTTATTCATAGTTCATTTTGAGAGAGAAGTTCAGAGCATTTCTTTGGTTCGTTGTGTGTGTTATTTGTAGTGCTGCTATAACACGTCATCATTGTGTCCTGGGAGACAAGTGTTGTTAACTCTAAGCACCAATAAGGAGGGCATAATAGTCTTAAGGACATAGTACTAGCCTTGACATATTAAATTTCTGAATTTCAACTCTGGTTCACAAGAGATAGGTTATATATATATATATATATATATATATATATATACCCTATCTCTTGTGAACCAGAGTTGAAATTCAAAATTTAATATGTCAAAACTAGTACTATGTAGTCCTTGTCTATTCAATTTTTCTAACAATCTTAAGACAATTATTATAATATATATATATATATAGCACTTGTCCATTCAATTTTCCTAACATCACGTTTGTTATGAATCTTTCTGGTACTATTTTGCTCAGCGAACTCCAGATGTTACATGTTGGTTCCTCTAGAAACTCAATATCTCATTAGAATTAGCAATTCTTTCATAACCTAGTGAAAGATGCATTGGCAATTAATGATATGTGATTCTAATTTGCCTATTTTTGGTGATAACTGGCTTTAAAATTGAGTATTGCCTTTAAAATTGACTATTGGATATTGTATAATGTTCATCCTTTTGACCATGCATTTTTATTAGGTTTCCATGTATACATCTTTTTGCATAAATAAGTCTACTATCACATAAAAACGCTCACATACACTCGCATCAAAATATGCATATGAGTGTATGTGAGCGGTTTTATGTGATTCTATGTGAGCCTTTGATATCTTCTCCTTAAGAGTGGTGCATTTCATCTTCAACGGACTAATTTTAGAAGTCCATATCTTAATTTATACTCGCTTGATAAATGATGTGCAGGTGTGAAGCCTATTCAACATATCCCCGAACATATGACCTGCTCCATGCATGGACAGTGTTTTCCGACATTGAGAAGAAAGGTTGTAGTGGTGAGGATCTGCTTATTGAGATAGATCGCATTCTCAGGCCGACTGGTTTCGTAATCATCCGGGACAAACCACATGTTATTGATTTTGTAAAGAAATATTTAACTGCATTGCACTGGGAAGTAGTGACAACTGACTCTTCAGAGTCGTCGGACCAGGATGGAGATGAAATTGTAATTATTGTCCAAAAGAAGTTATGGCTCACTAGCGAAAGTCTCAGGAACACTGAGTAAGAGAAATGATCAGCTGATTCTTGCACCTTCTCGTTCTAAAATCATAATCTTATTCTTAGGGCGTGACAAGCTAGCAGCTCCTAAGAGCTATAATGGGTTATTCGAATTTGATTTTGTAGCATTACGAGACATTAATTGTTTTTCTTTTATTCATTAATCATTTTGATATAGTTGATAAATTATACATTTATTGTTTTTCTTCTGTTCATTACTTAATGATTTAGTTGGTAAATTATAGACTACTGCTGGCTTCTATTGGTGATTCTTCATTATTTCACTTACTCTAGGCTTTTGGCAGAAGGCCAACCCAAATCAAATCCAACCAAACTCAACTCAGTTTTATATTGTAAGCATATGGGAATTTTTAAATTATTATTTTTTGGTGGGGGTTTCTTTCTACTTATAGTTGCTGTGTGTTTGTCACTTTGTCTTGTGTTTATTTATTAGCACTAGAGAAAAATTGAGGCAGGAAGTTTTGCCTAGTTTGTAGGCAAACCCTATTATTACTAGTTTTGCTATGTTCTGGACATAGCAAACATTAATATGTTTTCAAGCTAGATATACAAGTGTATATAACCCCACATGCAATATCCTTTGTTCCACGTATAATGTTGAACATGTTAGTAATAAGCTTACGATTTCGGTCTGTGGTTCTTATGCTTGATGTCAGTGGCAGTCGACTCAAGACTTTTGGGTTTACGGCTGATTTCAAGTTCTTCCTTAAATCATTGAGTCATCAGTGGCAGTCGGCTCAAGACCTTCGGGTTTACGGTTGATCTCAAGTTCTCCCTTAAACTATTGAGTCAAGGGACTGGATTTATACTCTCTTTTTCTTCTTCTTTATCTTTATCTATTCTTTTTTGAGAGTCGTACTAATTTTATATATACCTTTTAAAAAATAAATAAATTTAACTGATTCAATTTAAAAGACACATTTCATCTCAGGAATCGGTAGGAAAGGGCGAGAGCAGATCCACTATCCCCATTTTCTCTGTCCCCTTGTGTCCTCCCACTTAAATTTTTACACATAATCTCTTACTTAACACCGATTAACTCTAAAATTAAATAAAAGTTCAAATGTCAAAATTTAAATAGAGAAACACAAAGGAGAGGGAAAATGGAAACAAAGAATCTGGTCTCAGAAAGGGCTGTAGGAGAGGAGAAACCTCTTACCTTCTTCAATATACTTACAATCATCAGTTCCTTAAATTATTTAACATTATTAAATTCTAACAATAAAAAGAGGATAAACTTAAAAGGAACATGATACATCCTTTTTAAAATGAAAAATAATATATTGCAAATATTTAGATGGACTTTTTGATTGTGAGTTACATAAATTAATAAATTTTGCAATTATAATTCAGCGAAAATTTTATCGCAATACATAAAAAAGACTGATTTAAAATATTTTGCTCCACTCATTAAGTATGCACTTTATGTTTATTAAACAAAGATTTCGAGTGATATTTACATCAGTAAACTTGAAATTAAGATAACACAGTAAGATTTCGCATGTTGTTGGTACATCAAAAGGTGAAATATAAAAAGGGAGAAATTAGTGTAATCCAGTTAGATGATGTGGACTTGGGTAATATATAAGTACTATTTCTAGGGAATAGATATTTCACAATAATTTTTGATATTTACTTTTTAACCAAATAAATATTAAAAAAGTGGATCCTACGTGATGAAATATCAAAAAATATTACGGAATTAATATTTTTATAATAATTTTTGATATTTCTACACATGTTTGGTTAAAAAGTGAATCTTAGATGTGAAAATATCAAAAACTTACCATGAAGATGTAAAATTTATGTCAAAAGCTAAATTTCCATGGCCGACCTTTTCCTTTTGTTGGGCTTATTGGAAATGGTCCCATAGGATTCCCATAAATTAAGGAAGCCCGACCCCCTACCTCAAGTGTAGTGTAGTGTAGCTTGTTCAGATTTTTAAGTCCTACTCCACCTGTCCCATTTTAATGTAACCATCTTTCTCCCTCTTTGAAAATTAAATTAACATGCTAAAATGCTAAGTAAATAAAATAAAACTATGATAATTTATTCACATGATAAAGATTTTCTTTTACCTTTGCATATTCAAAAGATGGGCACTCCATAAAAGAAAATGATGAACTTTTCTACTATTGAATTCATATATATATTTTGTGTATGTGCAAAAATTATCCTATAAGATTTATTATTTTAAAACTTTTTTTGTAATTCTTATTTATTTTTTATTTAGAAACTGATATTTTCACACAAAAATTTAATGAGATTAAAAGTTAAAAGATGAGACCTTTTTTTGGGGGGGTTAGTAATATGAAATTAACCCTAATAAGTATGGGTGAGTATGGTGCGGTTTGAAATTTAAATCGTGCACGAAACTATTTAGGTGCGATTTGACAAATTCAAAATTGCACATGAAATTGCTTGTAATTGGTGCGGTGCGATTTTGAACCGTGCGGTACGATTTTATTTGGTACGATTTCGGTTATAAAACTAATTGAAACAACAAAATTTTATGCAAGTTAAATTAACAATTTAGCATCACACAATATTAAATACCACTTTGATAACACACACAACCTTACTTATAATATTTTGTCTAAACAAAAGCTAAATAAAACCAAATCCAAATTGTAAATTCGGATTTATATAATGTATAGTAGACCTGGCAAATGAGTCGGGCTAGCCCAAACAGGTCGGTCGCCTGGCCAAAACGACCCAAGTTTTGGTGGGTTGAAAAAGTGAAGCCCAAAGCTCGCGTTTTGACAAGTGGGACAGGCCGCGAGCTTGGACGAATTTATGACCAAAATTTAACACATTTATGGACCAAGCCCAAACGGGTCGGGCCATTGGCGGGCCAGGCCAAAATGGGCCAGGTTTTGATAGACTAAAAAAATGAAGCCCAAAGTTCGCGTTTTGACGGGCCGGCCCATGGGCTAATTTTTACCATGTCTAATGTATGGTGCGACTAAATTTATATAATATAGGGCGTGACTAATTAATGTTGAACATAAAATAATAAAATAATTTAATTATTAAATGAGTCTCATGTTATATCTCACGTATCTGTTCGTATTTATTTAATATCGATAACTTTTGTTGTCATATATAACACTCTTCTTATATAAATAATACATAAGTTTAGCCTTATAAGTTTAGGATATAATAATATTAGGAAGGTGAAAAATATATATGTATATGAGCTGGTATGTATCTATATAAACATAGTGGTGGATAATACTGTGTAAAGTTTGTTGGTGAACTTGTTCTTGTAAATTATTATAAATCATTATGGACAACTATGGACAACTTAGCTTATTTATCTTGTTGGCGTATGGTACGTTTTCGATTTTATGCATGCAATTTTGGTCAGTAACCAAATCCAAATCGTAAATTTGGTTTTTTAAGTTACCTAAAACTGTCACATACGTCGGAACTGTTGGTGCAATTTGTTCAATTTTTGATGTAATTTCGGAGGTAAATTGATTCCTTACTCAACCATGCTAAAAAGTTGTCCTGAGTGGTCAAATAGATTTGCTCCCATTCTTAATTTCTTGAATTCGAATTCTCTTAAATGATGTTGATTAGCGTTCAAATAAATAAATAAATGGTATTGTTGGAGTGTAATTATTTGAACTAAAATTGTATGGTAGGTCAAAGTTCACGTGGAGTTATTTTAACCTACGTAGGAATCTATGTTGGTAATTGAGTGTTTTAAAAAATTAAGTGTTAACGCCAAGATCTTTCTCCACGTCCCAATCACGTAAGACGTCCTGATCCCGCAGACAAGAAACACAAATAACACTGAAAGCTTGACTTGGCGGTTCGTCGGGATAGCTTCGAGCGTGAGAATTGAGATGCGTGTTCACAAGGTTAACAATGGAGGAATATATGGTCTAGTGTATTGAGAGAATTAAAATCTCGATCGTGTGTATGGGAGAATATGAGTAATCAATATATGAGAGAACGTTACCTCCATACGATGGCTTCCTTGCTAAGTTATATTACTTTTGCTTGGATTATTGTGCCACCCACCACTACCCGACACCCTCCGATCCGATGGACCTCAGACTATATCGGTTTATCTACTTGCTTTTGCCACACTGCTTTCTCCTCCCGTACGGTTATGATCCCATCCACATTAATGCATGGCGGGAGGATTGGTCAACCGTATCATGCTTTTCATCATCACAAGTCAAAGTAATGAGATATTAAAATATCTAATGGGTCGATCCACCGGTGCGATTCCTTATCCAATAAATTAAATAAAGTTGACACAATAAATGGGCTCAAAGAGTCCCATGGCTTAATAATAAAAGCCCAATAGATTATCTTGATAAATGGGCCCAATCTATCCTACCAAGATAGAGAAATATTATGACCCAACATTACCCCTAGTTTTTAGTTAAACAAAATGTTTAATGGAAAACTATATAAGATTCATGATATTTAGAATTTAATAAAGGCTCAAAAATAGGAAATAAGTGGATCATACCCACTTTTATCATAATGGCGTGGAATAAGGGAGGACCGGATAGTGGATACCCGAGCAATAAGCCCAATTTAATAAAGGATCCGAATCGAATCGGCACGGGCCAATAAGATAGAGATCCAACAACGAGCCCCAATCGATAAGATATTCAAAGGTCATCCAAACGTATTCCACTTTAATTCCCATTATTATCGACATTAAATCACGTACTTACCATTCTCCGCGTATGTAAATCGATATAAAAGGTAAACCTCACCAAAATTGACGGTTTTACCTATCGATTTGAAATTCGAACCTTTGAGCTTTCTTTCTCTCGGAAAAACCTCTTTTAGCTTTCACAAACTTAACAATGGTAAATCCAAGCCAAAACCCTTCAAGTTCTTCTCATTCAAACCCAACCGAGGGGGGTTCAAGTGCCAATCCACCATCTCCCACCGATTTCTTCAAGGATGGGGAATAATTTCCTCATGCCAACATCACCTCCTCCGCTTTAATCGAATCAATCAACTGCGAACTCTCCGGATTCGATATCATGTTCCGGATAACTTTCTTATGAGGGCTCCATCTGGCGAGGAAGCGAATGTACCAAATGACCGACTGCAGACGGATGGGTCGCCATGCCGACTACTCACTGGAAAAGGGGTTCGCTACCCTCCACGCCTTCATAGTTACCTCCTAGGGTTTATTGGAGTAGGTTTGCGAATCCGGTGCCCAACTCCTATATCCATATATTTGGCGTTCATCATCGCACATGCATGAACTAGGGGTTACCCCTCTGTTGATCTCTTCTTTACCCTCTTCTCTTTGGCGAGATCCCGAGAACGAGGGTTCAAAATCTTCAAACAAATTCCCCACGCCCAAACTCGAAATTCGAGAAGAGGCCTGATGAGCACCCCCTCGAAGCAACAAAGGATGGCACGAGAAATGGTTCTTCGTCATCGGGTCCCGGAATCTCTTCCTTTCCGATTGGACCACTTTGAGCATATCTGTTGACTTCTTGACATCCCCGAGGCGCGTGAGGAGATGGGCGACTTCATGAATAAGATCCTTCTCAAGAGTGGAGCTTCACTTTCTCGACCAAGCAAGCATGGTTGTATGACCATAAACGTAAGTCTTGGACCATTCTGTGATATAATTTTTTGAAATGTTTATGTGGTACGGATTTTAACTTGTGATTATTTGCAGTGTCTTTGATCAAACCAACTTCCTCGGAAGTAAAAGACTTGGAAGATTTCTTGGCAGGGAGGATTGCTGATGCAAATGAAGAACTCCCTAATGAGGAGCCTTCCCGAACTGAACCTCCTGCCCCCGAGCCAACAACAACTCCCCTTCGGGATGATGACCCTGAAGCTGACAATCCTATCATCCCCGAAGCGGTCCTCCGACCTCGCCGAAGGAAGAAGGCCGCCAAAAGGGCCAGGACTCCTCGCGAGATAAATCCTGAAAGCGACGAGGAGGTACTTCCGGAGGTAAACCCACAAACGATTCCTTCAACTGAACCCACAACAACCTCTGAACCAACCCTACCAACTTCTGAACCAATTCTACCAACTTCTGAACCAAATCTAAGAAAGAGGAGTCTCCTTGACATTCCTCCACACGATCGGGCGAAAGTCCTTCGTGCTAAAAAATTGAGAAGCAAAATAATTCCTCTTACTGCCGACGAACTCCGCGTTCCCCCTCCTTCAACATCCAGCTCATTAAATGAAACCCCAACACCTAAGGCCGAAGAAGTCGGCCGAACCCTTCTCCGTCTCCGAAAAAAAATAAATTTTCTGGACGGTCAAATTTTGTTCGACTTCGAACCTTCTTCAACTCCCGAGCCAATGCCACTCGATCACCTTCTCCAGGCAATGCATGCGGATCCTTCACCGGTTCGCGATCGGCCTATGCCTCCTCCTCGAGGACCAATGACATCCGAATTTCAAAGATGATGCCATGGGTTCACCGACTATGTGGCCTCGGTTTAATGCCAATTTCCCTTTCAACTGTTTGAGGCCTTTGTTCGTGAGACCAGATGACCATCGGTTGGGAACAGATTCAACGAGGATTTGCTCGGCGAGGGCATGAAGCTACTTGGCTAAGGTAAATGACTCTTCTCTTCCTTTGCTTACTTACTTTCATACTCATACATCCGTCGATTGAATAACACTTTGAACATGAACAGTAAATGTCTTTGTCTTGGACGTCTGCGTCCCGGATCTCTCCAAGTCAATCCGAGGAGAAGCGTTGAAGAAGGAAAATTCCTCCGAAATCACCTCGGCTCGGGAAGGACTCATCGTGAAGGCCTTCTTCATACTAATGAAGGTCTTGTAAAGAGTTAGCCAGCTAAGGGAGAAGTGAAGGCCTCGAAGGAAAAACTAAAGTCGACTAAGGCTCAGCATGCTGAAATTGTCAACATGAACGTCGACTTAGTTCAGAGGAGTGAACTGAGGATGAATAAGATCAAGGAGTTGAAGTCCAACGCCAAAATCTTGACCAAGACGATCCGTAAGATGGAGCAGGATGAAAAGCTTCAATGAATATACTGGCAGCAATGAAAGCGAAGAGATCCGAGAACTCAAGGCTCTTCGGGACCTTGGGCCTCCTTTAACTGATGCTCTTCGCAAAGAAATTTGTGAAGAGTATAGGAACTCGGACGAAATAAACGAAGAAATCATGAGGATTCACAAAGAAAGCTACGAGCTCTCTTTGAAAGTCTTGGCAAGGAAAGGTTGATCAAGGCTAACTTAGATCCTTACCTGCTGGACTCTTCGGATGATGATGGAGCTACCTGAAGCACCAGCTTATGGATTGTCTTAGGTCTTATTATGAATATTTGTAGAAATTTTATGTTTATTTCCTTGTTTGTAAATGAACTTAAATATTAATGAGAAATGATTTTCTTCCTTATGACTTCAGTGTACTTTTTATTTTATGTCAATACTTCAATATGAATTTATATGGACAAGTATACAAAAAACCCTTTCGAGGATTTAACTTCAAATGATTAAGCATGTCATATAACAGATAAACATGTCATGTAACAGATAAAGTGATGTTAAGGGACGAGGCATTCCGAACTCAACACTTAAATAAAATAAAGTACCAAATACTCATCGGCTCCGAAGTGTGAGATCGGTCATTTGTTTACCACTCGGGATGAAACAATTATACGAAAACCAAGATATAAGGATCAAGACATAAGGACCAAGATATAAGGATCGAGACTTAAGGACCAAGATATAAGGATCGAGATATAAGGACCAAGATATAAGGATCGAGATATAAGGACCAATTGTGACCATTGACTTACCACCCTGGTAAAATCAATATAGGATCCTTCGTCTACCACTCGGGTTAGAACGACAAATGGGTCGCCATCGAATGGCCAAATGAAGTCCTATCATACCTCCTTACACCACGGTGACCATAGGACAAAATAGGACCAGGGACCAATAGTGACCATTGATTTACCACCTGGTAAAATCAATATAGGATCCTTCGCTCACCACTCGTCGTGGAAACGACAAATGGGTCGCCATCGAATGGCCCAAATGAGTCCTACCATACCTCCTTACACCATAAAGTGACCATAGGACAAAATAAGAGCGGGATCAATAGTGAAAAGTGTCTTTTATTGATAATGAACAATAATATCTGATTCTTAGATGAATTAACTTGATCTTTATTGAAAGTATTTCCGCCTTCGCCAAATAAGTGCCAAGTGTTTTTGATTTCGAACCATCTAATGCCCTTAACCTAAGTGCCTTGTTTGGATACTTGATCACCTCATATGGTCCTTCCCAGCTTGGCATTAACTTTCCGTATTTTGAGGTGTAGAAGCTTGACTTCTCGAGGATCGAAGTCTCCTACTTGAATCTGCAAGTTTGACTCCTTTGTTGTAATGCTTCGCTACTCTTCGTTGATAAGCGACCAATTTAAGTAGAAGAACCTCTCTAACTTCTTCTAGTAGATCTAAATTGGCCTTCATCCTTCGTCATTGTATATTTCTTTGTATTGACCGACCAAGACTTGGAGATCCGATTTCGACGTGGACTAAGGCATCGATTACCATAGGCCACCGAAGGTGAATCCCAATGGTAGTCCTTGGTGTAGTCCGGTAAGCCACAACACGCCGAGACGGCTCCTCCGCCATCTTCCTTAGCTTCATCTAGTCTGCGCTGATCCGGCTTCACAGCAATCATTGTCGGTCACCTCAACTTGCCATTTGACCGTGGATGAGCCATCAAGTCTTCTTATGTTGAATCTGAACTCCTTTAAAATGCTTCAAATTTTGATCCCACAAACCGACGTCCGCTTGTCCGATATTAATACTCTAGGGATCCCAAGGCGAAACACTACTTTATTCTTTTATGAACTTCAAGCATTCTTGCTCAGATTAACAAAGGCGGCTTCGCTTTCTACCCACTTAGTCATGTAATCAATAAAGAACTATGACAAAACTAACTTGACCTTTAGCTTTAGGCAATGGACCCAATATATCTACCCCCAGACGGTGAAGGGTATAGGAGATAAAATCGAGTATAGCTCTTCCTATGGTGATGTGGATCGATTTATTGAGTTGGCACTTTTCACATTTCTTGACATACTCAGTAGCTTCCTTGAAAATTGTAGGCCAATAGTATCCTTGTCAAGTATTTTATAAGCCAAAGATTTAGCGACCATATGATCACCGCAAATGCCCTCGTGAACTTCCCAAAGAGCATATTCACGCCTCCGGATGGGACCAGCACTTCAAGTAATAGTGAAGAAAAGGCCAATCGGTAAAGATCGCCATCAATAAGAGTAAAGTTGGCGCTCTTGTATTTGATCTTCTTTGCTATCATCTGATCCGAAGGAAGGACGCCATCTGCCAAATATTCGATGTAGGGTCATCCAAAGAATGGCTTAGTTCATTCGATACATCACAACTTCATCTTTGAACACTCATACCATTGCGTAACTTCCAAGTAAATCCGATCCGTTAAAAACATCTGCATCCGTAGTAGCCAATTTTGACAATGCATCGGCGATAGAATTGTCATTACGCTCTATGCCCTGAAATTCGTACGAAGCGAAATACTGCAGTCGGTCCTTTAACTCCGCCAAATACTTGATCATTCGATTCCCACGAAGCTTCATAGTCCCCTCGATAATCGCTGACAACCAATCGAGAGTCATCAGATGATAAAGTTCCGGACCTCTGACTCTTTTGCCAATCGAACACCCGCTAGCAAGATTGCTTCATACTCGAACCCGTTGTTTGTCGCTTTAAATCCAAATCTGATGGCCTGTTGAACTTTGAACCCGTCCGGACTCGTCAAGATAATTCCTGCCCCACTAACAGTTAGGGTAGAAGAACCATCTGCATATAGGGTCCAAACATTCGATCCTCAATGAAGAATCGCAATCGTTGATCGGAGGATTCACCTTCCGTAACTTCGGCATCTTTCGCGTGAACGAACATTCTATTATGAAATCGGCCAAAGCTTGGCCTTTGATAGCGGTTAAGTGGATGATATTCGATGAAAAATCTCGTGATAACTCCATTGTCCACGCCGCTAACCTTCCCGAAACTTCGGCTTGCCCATCACCTTCTTCAATGGTTGATCGGTTGTAGACAAACAGAGAATCGACCTTGAAAATATCGCCAAGCTTCCTACTAGCAATTATCAAAGCGAAGGCAAATTTTTCAATATTTGGATACCGGTTTCAAAGATCTCGCAGGACGTGACTAACATAATAGATCGGATGTCGTCTTCCACCGATCTCCGAACCAAAGACCGCTTCCAACCGCTAACGAACTTGCCGCCAATCATGATATAAGGTCTCTGCTTGGAATGGGTTTCACCAATAAAGGAGCCGAGGAAAGATACGCCTTTATGCTCGAATGCGTCTTCACACTCTGAAGTCCACTAGAAACGCCTCTTCGCATTCTTCTACTTTTAAAGTATCAAAGAAAGGAAGGCACCTCTCTGCAGATTTGGCGATTTAACCTCCTTAATCTTTGCAATCCCGCGATACGACGTTGGAGGTCTTTGAATGACCGAGGAGTCTTCATATCAAGAATGGCTGAATCTTCTCTCGTTGGCCTCGATACCCTTTTGACTAACAAGATAACCTGAAACTTCCCCGCACCGAGGCCGAAAGTGCATTTGGGTCGATTAAGCCTTAGTTGACGATGACGACGATCTGAAAGCATTCCTCTAGATCGTCTAAATGACTCTGAACGTGCATGCTTTTCACAATCATGTCATCAACGATACCTCCATGTTCCTTCCCAAATTTTATCGAAGATGAAGTTCATCATTCTCCGGTAAGTGGCTCCAAGCGATTTATAAGGCCAAAAGTCATCTTCAGAGGCGTACAATCAATCGAACGTGTAATAAACGCTGATCTTTGGGATGTCCTCTTTCGCATGGATATTTGGTGATAACACAAAAAGCATCCATAAAGCTTAGTAATGCGTACCCGAAGTGGCATCGATAAGTCGATCAATATGGGCGGAGGATAAAAGTCCTTCTGCAAGCTTTATTGAGGTCGGCAGTAGTCGAAAACCCGCCATTTTCCATTCTCGCTTCGCACCAACACCACATTCGCCATCCACTGGGATAATCAATTTCATAGATGAAGTCGGCAGCCAACACCTTTGCTATTTCCTCATCAATGATTTTCCGTCGCCGGCAAAGATCCGCCTTTTTCTCGCCGAACCGCTTCTTCGAGGATCTACATTCAGTCAGTGCTCACTATCTTCCATTAACTCTGCATGTCCTTCGGTTCCCATGCAAAATATCCGCGTAGCATATAACAAGCTCTATAAGGTTTGTCCAAGAGGTTCGGTAGACCAAACCGATCTTCACGGTCTTGTCGGACTTTCCAATGATCAACTCGACCTCCTCCGCCTCTCCGTGAGAATCACCATCTGTTCGAACTACTTTCTAGGTAAAGGGCTCAATCTCAATTGTCATCGCCGCTTTTGCTTTTCAACCCCACTCCGAGGAAATAACAAATTCCGATAGCATCGTCGGGCGGATCCAAGTCCCCGCCACCTCTCCTACTCCATGAGCCGTGGGGAACTTGATTTTGAAATGAGGATGGAGGTCACACTTGGAGAAGCGCTTAAAGTAGGTCTTCCCAAAGATATAGCGTTGTAAAATTTGAATCAACGTGCACAACATAGAATTTACACACTATTTCGACTTGCTGAAGCGCCGTGTCAAGACAACCGGAGTTCAATAGTGCTTACTACTTTTACGGGATCATTCATTGAAGCCAGATAAAGGAGCTTCTCCGCCTCCCTCCATTTTCTCGCCTCGAGGTGCATCCTCCGATAGGCATGGGCATACAGATATCTATCAAGATCCATTGTCTATCATCATGCGCTTCATGTCCACCGTGCTCACTTGCGCCGTGATCACCAAGGCCCCCTCATGCGGCTCGATGGGCTCGTAAGGATAATCGGCGTCGGTGAATGATATGACGATCCCCCGGAATGGTCTATCTCGCTTTCGGAGCATCTGTCATAGTCATGACCGAATTCGAGTAAGCCCTTCTCTTCTTTCCTATCAACTTCCCTCATGGACCCACCAGCTTATCACATCGATAACTCGCCTCGGCGCGATATTGGAGCCCTCGAACTGTCTCGAATAAAGACGGTTAACGCTCTCACGATTATTTACTACCACATACCGCACTAACAAGCCGTCTTTAATCTTCCTCTCCACAAAGTCTTTCAAATTGCAACACTCGTTAGTGTGTCGTGGCGGTGACCGATGATATACAATACTTACGAGAGTTACCCCGCCTTGATTCAGTAATTATCACGGGTGGCTCAAAGAAAGGTTGGTTTCGATCCGATCCAAAATTATCGATCTATCGTTGTTTAGTTTGGTGTAGATCTTATTCACCTTCGGTAGGAATGGAGGGATGATCGCTTCTTCGACGCCAGAATTGTTGTACTTTTTGAACCGCCTCGCCTTCGATCATCATTATACCCCCATTCTCCTCTGCATTCAACTTCGGGCTTAGAGCCACCAACTCTTTCCCCTGACCCGAAAGAGGATTTTTCAGTCGCTCATAGCCTCTTCCACAACGATGTAGCCTTCGCTTTGTCAAAGGCTTCTACCAAGCTCTTCTGATGATTGAACATCAACTTCTTCACCAACTTTTCTGACTTGACCAGATCCAATCCATTCGGAACAAACCTACACCGAGGTCATTAAGATCGGACACCGACCGATCGCTTCTCTGAACCTCTTTACATCTCGGCCCAAAGATTCACTTTGACCGGCCGAATAATCTGTGCTAAAGAACCCGTGGGCTTTCCTCTTCTTCTACACTCCGAACGAGCATGGAACTTATCACAAAGTTCGGTCCACGAGGATATGGAATCAAGGCAAAGTTCCCAACCACCGCCTCGCATCTTTTCTCGAAAGGTTAGAATAAAGGTGTGGCACTTGGCGAAGATCAAGAAAAGTCGTAATAGTCCATTAGTCGATTGAACGCCTTTGCTATGGTCATAAGGATCTCCTGTTCCATCGTAAATCTTTCCATGCGAGGCATTTTTTAGTGATATCCGCCTTTTCCTTGAGAATAGGCAAAGAAAAGGGGATGCTTTCTTTCCCGAGGCGTCCTTCACCTCTTTGGACCTCAACCAGCTTGTTTTCTAAGCTCTTTAAGCTCCTTTACTAGAAAATCAACGCCTTCAGTCATGGGGAAGCTCTTTCTCATGAACAATATTATGTCTCCGAGAGGATCGACCCCCTCCGCCGATCCTACCGCCTGAGAGGACTTCTTGATCTGCCTTGATACACAACTCTTTCCTTGTGGTGAGAATGATCACGTTGATAGTCCATTACCCGGACTTCGGTATGACCTCCTTCGACCGCTCCTTTGTTGATAATCATCTCGATCTTCGAGAAGTAATTGGCCATTATCGCCTTCTTCGAGGCCATGGAGTTCTCGCTTCGATCTTCTCCTACTTGAGAATGATCCTAGAAACCCGAGGGACCTCTCTTGACTCCTTACCCTTTCGTCGAGTCTCCTCCTTATGCCCATCGCGTCTTCGTATTGATCATGGTCGATGTTTCATCTTGTAATTCCGCCACCAAGCATCTGTTTTCGGCTATATCTTCTTTTTGCTTTAATAGACCGCCATGGCTCTGTTTGCTTCGTCTCGCCATCTTCGCCAACTTGGCGGCTCTATCTCCTTGGCTACTTATGATGAATCTTGGTTAGCGAGCCTTCCACCGCCCCTCGACTACGACCTCGCTCCTCATTCGCATCGAAAACCAATCTTAAATCTGCCCCGCCTAAATCTTCTTGACGGAGATCCCCGAATTATGCTTAGAAGCCGTGCTCTCGTGAGCACTCTTGGAAGGACCTGACGATCCTTCATCAAACACGAGGCGTTGATTTAGCCAATGCCCATCGCCTTGCCTTTTCGGTGTACCATCCCTACTCCTCATCTTCAAGTAGGTTAAACGATTGTGATTGAAAATTTTTATGACACTAGAACTCAAAGCCCTCCTTCTAGCGCCCAATGTTAACGCCAAGATCTTTCTCCACGTCCCCAATCACGTAAGACGTCCGATCCCCGCATTAAAGAAACACACAAATAACACTGAAAGCTTGGCGGCCACGGTTCCGCTCGGGGATAGCTTCAGCGTGAGAATTAAAGACGTGTTCACAAGGTTAACAATGGAGGAATATATGGTCTAGTGTATTGAAAGAATTAAAATCTCGATCGTGTGTATGGGAGAATATGAGTAATCAATATATGAGAGAAACGTACCTCCATAATGATGGCTTCCTCAAAGTTATATTACTTTTGCTTGGATTATTGTGCCACCCACCACTACCCCGACACCCTCCGATCCGATGGACCTGCAGACTATATCGGGTTTATCTACCGCTTTTGGCCACTGCTTTTCTCCTTACGCACGGGTTATGATCCCATCCACATTAATGCGTGGCAGAGGATCGTCAACTCATCATGCTTTTTTCATCATCACAAGTCAAAGTAATGATATTTAAATATCTAATGGGTCGATCCAATCGGTCCGACCTTGGGTCAATAGAATTAAATAAAGTTGACACAATAAATGGGCTCAAAGAGTCCCATGGCTTAATAATAAAAGCCCAATAGATTATACTGATAAATGGGTCCAATCTATCCGGCCCAAGATAGGAGAAATATTATGACCCAACATTAAGTATTCCTAGTTACATTTGATTTATATAATGAGGAATCTTAATTTTATACGGGGAATGAAGTGTGATCACTATAAATACAGAAATACACTCTAATTTCAAGGTACATATTATATTATTTTACAACACTAGAACATTAAACCTTTATTGTTAAATTTTATTCAGTGTATACTTATTCTCACATCTTCTGTGACATTGATATTGACATTAACAGATAATATGAAATTATTATGAATAGAAACAATTAGAAAATAGTCCTTCTAGGGGGACATTATTTTACTGACATTCTAGTGACATTGTTTTTTTTTTTGTAGTACATTTCAAAAAATATATAGTATTTATTTCAACTAATTTTTTTTTATTTATAAAAAACAGTGTTTTAAGTGTAATTTAGATACATACAAGAAAGCGAGTGCATGCATGCACTCGCTTTCAGATGTATCCAAATTACACATAAAATACTATTTTTTACAAAAAATTTAGTTGTAATAAATACTATACATTTTTTGAGAGGTACTACAAAAAAAACTAAAAAAAAATATAAAAAAATAATAATATCGTTAGAATGTCAGCAAAATAATGTCCCCTAAAATTATTGATTAGAAAATAGAGAGAGAATCCTGTTCAAAGGGGAAAAAGTAGTTGCTGTATTTTCGAAGTTCGGGATTTAGTTAGGTTTAGACAAGTAGAAGTCAAAAGCGGGCAAATTTGGAAAGAAAATGGCTATAAATCTCAGCTGGCAAGGGTCATGCATACGCCACGTGTCTTACATGAGCACAATGAATCAAGGCCACTAGACCCTGTTGTCTGTTTATTCACCCCCAAAATATACACACATAGTAAAAGAAAATGTAGTGCACCTCCTTCTTTTTTTTCACCTAAATACATACTTATTCCATTTTAAATTATGAAATTAATATTACTTTTTATAAATTAATAAAGAATATGAGATTAATCCCATTTTTTCTATTTTAATAAAATTTTAACAAAATTGATATTTTCACAATTAATTATATGAAAAGTAAATAATTCTCATATTTAATCATTTTATTATAAAAATATTAAATTTTACTTATATAAATATCAATTCTCAATCTTGATATTATGAAAAAACAATAACTTCCAACCAGTGAAATATAAGTGTGGGTATATATATATATATATATATATATATATATATATATATATATATATATATATATTGAGTTTGTGATACTTGGAAAAGTATTATTTTAGTAATTATTTTATTTAAAGTCATGGTTTTTGATAATGCAATAAAATGAACCAAACGGTTGGTGTTCAGTTTGTATTTGTTCGTCTAAAAGTTCGATTCAAATTCGACTGAAATTATAAATTATTCAAGTATGAGTAAATTTTAAAATTTGATAAATTATTCGAAACTCTTTAAGTTGTAATTTTCTATTGATATTCGGATCATATTCGTTTAAAATTTTTAAATTATTCAGGTTCATTCAACTTAATAATTAAACAAAAATTAATTAATTTTTATTTTATATTCAATAAATTTTATAAATTAAATCTGAATAAAACAATACTTGACTGAACCGGACTAATTTACATCCTAATTTTATGACAATTATAGGACCATGTTACCGTAGTGATCCAACTCAGTTGCGCCGCGTTTTTTCTATTTTTACTTCTCCACTACACATTTTAATTTTGAAGGGCCTGAAGTGACATGTATTTAGTATATCGCCAGTTTCTCACAGTTATTGTTCAATTTATCGTGAATGCGCGTTATCCATAAAGTTAGTGGGCGCTTCTAACTTACGCCCATTGAGTTGGATTTGTTCTTTGGGCCACCTTGATGCCTTTCAAAGCACCAAAATTAAAACATTTAAAGGCCAGGTATGTTTGTAACTTGTAACATTATTATACTTGAGATATAATTATTAATTTTAAATATTTTATTTATTTTTTAAATTTAAATATAAAATTATTAATTTCAAAATTTTAAAATTATTTAATAGTCTCGACATTATAATTATAATCTATAAATTATAATTCTATAATTAATAGTCTTAAAATTGTAATCCCATAAATTATAATCCAATAAAATTATAATTCTTGCAAATAAATATAGCCTTAATTATTTATTGGTCTTTCCTTTTCTTTTATTTTTTATGGTTTTTAGTTTCTACTTTGAGTTTTGGAACTTGATAAGATTTTTTGAAAATAAAATATTTGATTATTAAGATTAACTTGATGGTTCAAATAATATGTAAGATCACTTAAGATTATTGATAATATTACAACCGATATAAGATATAAAATTGATGTTTATTAACTTTTAATATTTGTTTTATGATACAAACTTTAGCCAATTTGATTAAAAGCCAGCTATTCAAGGGGAGACAGGGACGGAGTCATGATTTATTTTTTGGGAGGGCCAAAAAAAAAATTAACAGCATAAAATATATTCATCACTAAATTGTAAAAGTTCACTATTACAAAACATATTTTTACTAAAACAAAAATAATATAATAATAAAATTTGCTTTGACAAAGATAATCAAACATAACAATTTTTTTTTAAAACATATCAAAACTTCATCAAAATTTGGGGGGCCGTAGTCTTACAAAATTTTCAAAACAAACTAAATGTACAAATGAGTTTTATAAAATTTTCAAATTTTGGGGTGAATCTTACAAAAATTTCAAACCTTGGGGGGGGGGGACCGTGACCCCCTCCAACATCCATATAGCTCCGTCCCTGAGGGAAGAGGTTAAAATTTACATCAAATTGCACTTACAATCGATATAGGATATAGAACTATATCATACTGTTTAGTATGGAGGTTGCATCATAATATATCTCATACTTGGTCGCCTGACAAGATGGGAGATCGACCACACCGAGGGACAGCCCAAAGCGAAGGACGGAAACGAAGCGGAATCAATGTGTTCTAATTTACGGCCTTGCACCGACCATCCAATGGACCGTGGACTAAACGGCCATCGCTGAAAGGACTATGTCCAGGGACCGCCGCCCATTAAGGTACATCTCGCGCTTATGGGCCGCTAATAACTATCGAAGACACTCGAACTCGAAGGATAAACAAACCCACCCGTTGGATCGCCGAGCTACAAGTCCTACGACACGGAGGCGGATTCTCTAAAAGCCAAGGTCGTGGTTGGCAAGAAGAGGCCCACTTGGAGACTTGGGATCTCGGCAGAAATGCGAAGGTTCTTAAAGTTCTACGTACCGATAGATAGCGAAAGAGAATCAACCAGATTTAGTTCGATCCGAGGTAGGCTCGTAATAAGGAATACCCAACCACAGGAACCGGGGCTGCCATCCTTCGTTTGCGATTGACGTTCCTAAGAAAGTTTGTCCGTCGACAATTTGAATGTTTCGATCTGGTTCGATTCATTTTAAAATGCATATTAATGAAGTGCATTACACATTTGAAATCAATTTTCTTTTTCTTAATTAAGGTATATAAGGAAATAAGAACATTTACGGTTAGGACTGAGCAAAAAACGGGTATAACCGAAAAATCGAACACAACCGAAATAATTTAACCGAAATATTCTGACAATTCGGTTATTTTTACTATTTTGGTTATATCCGAATTTTTATACGGTTTTCGGTTAATTTGTACGGGTATTAATTTTGATTTATTCGGTTAAACCGAATAACCGAACATCACTTTACTAAATTAAAAATTCTTAGCACTAACGACTCAAACCAAACTCAAGCAAGTGAAGCAACTTAGTTTAGTCTCACAGTCACAATCACAAGACTCACAACTCACAACTCACAACTCAAGTCTCAGACCTTATCTATCGACTATCGCTACTACTCTCAGTCTCAGATCTTATCGAAGACGACGAAGAGGACTCCACTCTCAGTCTCACTACTCGCTAGTCTCAGATCTGTATGCAAGATCTTATCTCTCTCTCTGATCTAGTGATCTCAGTCTCGAACTCTCGTCTTCTTGGTGTCGGAGACCCTTCATCGTGAACTCTCGAACCGATTTAACTCTCGGATCTCGGCAAGCCGTACCAAATGACATGACTTTCCATTTGATTCTTTTTATGAGATCTGAGATCTGTGTTGTTATTTCTTTCTTGAAGTGTTATGGAACTGTGTTGTTTACAGATTGCAGTGTCAAACTGATAGCTTTCCATTTGATTCTTTTTATGAGATCTGAGATCTGTTATTGAAGTGTTTATGGAACTGTGTTGTTTATGGAACTGTTAATGAATTGTAGGAACTATTTTGTTTATGGATTGCAGGAACTAAACTGTGTTGCTGCTATTTCTTTTAATTCTTGTTATTCTGTTAAGTACAAAATTGATTTATTTGTTCTAGGTAGTTAAAACAACATTTTTTCGGATACCGATTATAACCGAAATACTGGTTCGGTTCGGTTATTAACCGAATGCTCAGTCCTATTTACGGTACAAACTGGAAATAACAAATAAGAAAAATTGATCAGTAGATAGTAAACACAACTATAAGATGGGATACGAAAACAACAGGCTTCAACCATCATTAATAGATTTAGGATAATGATATATTTTACGATTTTATATATTTATTTTTAAGTTGTAAGTTACGTAAATAATTATAGTTGATGATATTTTAATTACATGTATGATATAGTGGTCAGTTTTATAATCCTATCTAATTTTATGCACTAATATAAATGCAATTATAATTCGACATAAAAATTTCGCAATACATAACACTGTTGAGACAATTTTTCTGATGTGACTAACCTATTTGAGTATTTTAAAGTGATTGAAGAGGCGGTTGAAGATGCTCTTAGACAATTATTTTAACAATTTTACACTTGTCAATATTATCTAAAATGGTAGTATATGTTTAACTGAAAATTTTTTATTTAGTTGTAATTAATAGTTTTTGTTATATATTATATAATTATTATAATAATTATATATATAAATTAAATAAATTCATATATTAATTTGAAGTTTAAAATTGTACTTAACTTTTAAACTTGATAGAAATAAATCTATTAATTATTTCCCGACAGAGAGATTCCCAAAAGAAGAAGGAACATTTGACAAACTTTCCTCCGTAAAAGAAAAAATAAAACATAAATTCTAATCGCGAGAAAAACTAGAGTATTTATCCGGAGAAAATGAACTTCATTTATGTTAAATATAAAATTCATAAATAATTATTACATGGAGGAGAGAGAAAATGAGTATAATGGTAGTCCACATAGAAACAGGAAAACTAGTTGAGAAAAAAAGCTGGAGGAAGGGAAAGGAGTTCCAATTTCAATTGCGGAAAAATCGTGGTGGCCTTTTCTCTTCTGGTTTATCAGGCAAGTACTAAACTGCTTACTTAGGGTTTACTTCTTTTTCGTTAACTACAAAAATCAGCATTTCAATTTTCTCTTTCTATATAGGGTTTGCGATTATTCTTCTTTGAGCCAAATTCAGCTACTCATTCGGTATTTTTCTGTCTCCATTGCTCCGATTTGGTGCCGAACTATGAGTTGGGGTTTTCAGGGGTAGTTTTTGGAGTCAAGTTTGCATCTTTTTGTGTTTTCTTCTTGCGGGTACTGGTTTGGAGTGGTGGAACTGTTGAATTGCGTTGAGTTTGCTAGGTAATTTGCTTTGTATAGATTCTTGAGTTTGATCCGGAGTTGCATTTATTTAATTTTTAGTTCAATGCATTGATTTTGAGGATGGATGTGGTAGTGTTTAGGTTGAAATTTTGATTACATTTCCATGTAGATTGATGAAAAAGATAGAATTTTCAGTGTGAAATTGCAATTTCATTATGTTTTGTGGGTGCTGTCTGCTTGATTATAATATATATGTCTGTTATATACATTGATGAGAAGCAATCACTTTTATTTTGGTTTATCTGAAGCAAGGGCAAGATTTTTCATAAGCCAACTTGATTTACTCAAGAATTGGGGAAGATGAAAAATAAACTGAAATATTGTGTGGACAACGGGCTGTGGTGTTGCATATGTTTCCCTTTTAACTATTATTTCTCCATTTTTTCTATTTTTTATTGCTATAAAATAGTAATATTGCCGAGAAAATTCGTTAAAATATTAAGATGGGAAATGAAAACTGTTTTTCTTGTTGAATGCCTTTTGTTTGTTTTATGCAGACACATGCAGTTGGGTTTTTATGAGTTGATGTTGCGCAAAAACTCTTGCTGTTAATTGCTAATGGAGTACTTATTGTGACTAAAGCGGAATATTTCAAAATTTGAAGTTTCAGTAGTTCAGATCTTAGTTGAGGGAGATAAGGTGTTGTTTGACAAAAATATATGGAGTATGCAAAGTGTTGGTTCAGTAAATTCAGATCAAAAGATAAGCCAAAGTCTTCAAAGAAGAAGGAAACCACAACTAATGGGAAAGAACGCTCGAAAGCGCCAATAATGGAGGAAGCACCTTCTACTGCCACGAAGCAGAAGGTTGCAGCAGCCAAGCAGTATATAGAAAAGCACTATAAGGAACAGATGAAGAACCTGCAGGAGCGGAAGGAGCGGTATGACCTCTATGCTACATTTTATTCTGATGACCATAATTTGTGTTAACGGTCAGATCTACATTATTTCCTCTCAGAGCATTGTTCTTGCTTATATTATTTGGACACATTTAGAATCATTGTAGTTCTAGGAAGTACAAACTCTAGAGCTAGATACAAGAGGAAATATTCTCACATGTTGATGATATTGATATTTAGTGGATTGTTTAATGTTTATTTTCTCCGATGTGATTGCCAGTTTCATTGAATGCGGAATCAGGTGTACCCAAGTACTTGCAAGATTCTCTGTGATAATTTTTCTTAACTAAATCATTTTTTACCAATACCTATTGATGATTTAGCTGGTGGATGCTCATCATCTACTTTATTTATCTCTAAGAAGATAGAACTCACCAGCATACACTTGATGCAAATAATGCCAGGATTTCTGTCCACCGCTCTGAGCATGAACATGGTTTAAACTTGGTCACAGCTTCAGGGGCCATTGTTGTATAAAATCAATATAAGTAAACAATTGAGATAATCCCCAACATTATTGTTTTTGAAGTTGGTTTTTGAGATTAAAATAGGGTGGATTCAAATGTAAATTCCAAATGGTGGTTGTTGTAGAATGAAAGGTGTGTAGATATGGTATTTTCACCTCAAAGTGAAATCATATTATGGTCAAAAGAAGGATTTTTGACAATAAAAAATTCATTTAAGGTATGTAAATTATGATATTGATTAGAATTTGAGAAATGTGAAAAGTGAAAATCAGTAGCCTAAAAAGCTAGAATATTATAACCACTACCAAGCCATAACTATTACCTACATGGCTACTGGATAGCATGCCCACTGCTATTTTGCTTGGTGGTATAGAGAAAATTTAAACTGCACACATTTCCTTCTTTACTGGCTCACAACTTTCTACGTAACTCATTTTATATGGACTTGGAATCGGGTAGTGTGAGTTGACGGGGGATGGATTCATTTGCTATTGGTTTTATTTATGTTTAAAGTGTCGTGTTGAGATGGTTGCTCAAGAGTGATAGAAAGATCCGGTTGACATCAAGTATAATGTAATACTCTTAAGCTGCTCTTTTTTCTAAAAAAAGACTCTTAAGCTGCTCTTAATTTTTTTGGAGGTCAAGTATCACAACTACGGCCACCATTGCCATCTTTGTGAATATATTGTTATTACTACCATAAACTGTTGTGACTCTACCATGAAAAAATCACTATGATCTTGAGAAGTATGGTAACACCCACCTTTTCGGGTAATATCCTTTTATTGATCAACAACAAACATCATTTTCCACTTCTAGCTATTATGTTGAATTACCTCTAAGATCAATGATATTTAGTTATCTAAATTCTAACTATATATGATGTTGTTGTCACAATCTCTACTAATTTTATAATTAGTTGCCTGGCACCTTTATTTCTAAGCGTCGCCACAACACAATTGCTCTTCATAATTGTTGACATAATATACCAAATTGCCAATTCTTATTCAAAGTTTACACTTGGATGGAGAGAGAGATTAAATGGTAAGAGCTATATGGTCAAATTCTCATCTACAATTGTTTATCTTTATAGGTAAAGCGCACTAATCACGGAGCAAGAATCTTGTTTTTCCCCAACTTTCCATACATTTGTAGGCTCGAGTTAAAAAAACATTTATTGGCAACTCGTTTAAGAAATAATTAACATTTCTCAATATTGTTTCATGTTTTTCACTAGTTTTACAACTTCGACAGTAAGAACATGTAATAAACAATTAGGTTATTCCTAAAGCATAGATATATCTTTTTAAAATGTGTGGCTAGCTTATAGGATAACACGTGAAAGATTATGTGGAATTTGAAATTCGAAGTTAGACGAGAGTGGATGGTTGAGAGAGAAATTGGAGAAGCAAATTGAATCACTCTTTCTCTCTCTTTTGATAACTAAACAATTTATGAACAACGCCAAGAAGGGGTGACCGAAGTACACGAGAAGTATACAAGATCAAATGGTAGCCAAAAGGATACATATGTTCAAGAAAATGATAGCCTTACCCTATAAAAATAATAACAAAAGCGACCATCGTTAACCTAATGGTCTCTCTTTTCTTTCTTTCTATATATTCTAATCTTCTTCTATCTTGAAAAAAACAATTGTGTAAGATGTATGTAGTCTTGAGTTTAAAAAACATTTATTGGCAACTCGTTTAAGCAATAATTAACGTTTCTCAATATTGTTTCATGTTTTTCACTAGTTCTACAACTTTGACAGTAAGAACATGTAATAAACAATTAGGGCATTCCTAAAGCATAAATATATCTTTTTAAAATGTGTGGCTAGCATATAGGATAACACGTGAAAGATGAATAGATGATGTGGAATTTGAAATTCGAAGTTGAACGAGAGGATGGTTGAGAGAGAAATTGGAGAAGCAAATTGAATCTCTCTTTCTCTCTCTTTTGATATCTAAACAATTTATCAACAACGCCAAGAAGGGGTGACCGAAGTACACGAGAAGTATACAAGATCAAATCGTAGACAAAAGGATACCTATGCCCAAGAAAATGATAGCCTCACCCTATAAAAATAATAACAAAAGTGACCAGTGTTAACCTAATGGTCTCTCTTTTATTTCTTTCTATATATTCTAATTTTCTTCTATCTTGAGAAAAACAATTGTGTAAGATGTATGTACACCAGGGTTCAAAGTCGTGGTATCAAATAACAGACGATCAATTTTTGATGCAGTATTGGGTATCAGTATCGTTATCGTGTGAATTGTGATACACAACAAAAATATATATATTGCTCAAAAAAATAAAAAATAAAAATAATGAATTAAATACATACAAAATTGACATTCTAAAAATATAACATTATATAAGTCATATGATACATAGCTGTATGAATTGTTAGCTTTTTCATGATGCAAAATTGTAAATTCTTGTCGATACTAATTTGGTCACTGATATCTAGCCGATGTAGACGATATAGTGCCGATATTGGTTCATAATGTTTCATGTTTGAATTATTGTGTGATATTGGTCATTATAGATATCGTTACTTATCAGCCTATACGTGTCGGTTACTTATCAACCGATACGTGTCGGTATTAGACAATACTAGGTTCGAAGATGAACACACATGGTAGGACCAATTGTTGTAGATAAAACAATAAAGGATCTATGAAGGTGAATTATTTTAAAAGTTGTTAAGCTGGTATCTTTTAGTTTACCTTGAGGCACAAGATGGTGCCTGCTAGCTTATTATTAAATTTTGTTGGTGACTGTCAAACTTTGAAGTTGGATCTCGTGTTAGCTGTCGTTATAATAATTTTGGGTTATAAAAGAAGCATAAACTTTGTTGCCTTCCTATTTATTAGTTTTTTGTGTGTGTGTGTGTGTGGGGGTGGGGGGGGGGGGGGGCTTTTGCTGTTACAAAGGAATACATTAAATTTAAGGCGTTATGAATATGACATCCTTTAATACCTTAGAGGCTGTGAATTCGGAGGCCCCTCTAGATCTGTTGAGTGACCATAAGTTAAGAAGTTATACAATCTCTGATTACATTATTTGGAAGAGTTTTACAGTTCAAGTTATTTTCTACTATTGTGTATAGGAAACAAAATTTTTATGCACATTTAGGATTTTTAATTGATTTTATACCTTAGTCTATCAATTGTAGGATTGGTCTAGGACTTTAAAAATCTTTAAAGAATTATGAGATGGCATAACATCAAATTTTTTATGTTAAGAGTTGGCGAGAATGGTAAGTTGTGAGCTTCTGGGTGAAGTTCACTTATCACAGGAAAAAAACAAGCTTTTGGATAAGGTAAATGTTTGAGATTGATCTAACTTCTGTTTGGAATATTTTACTTATTTAAGGGTTTTTTCCCTCACAAATGTCCCTAGCAAGGCCATGCTTTGCTTTGAGTGTCTGTACTTTGATTAGATGTCTTATCAGTAGCTTTTAAAAATACCTTACTGCATGCATAACATTTTCACCTTCACTCACATATGGAAAATATTACAATACATCTGGAAAAATTACAGGTCATACTTGATACTCCCTTTGTTTCACAAAAAGTGTCTCATTTGGAAAATTTACAAATTTTAAGGATATTTTTGTTCCATGTTTACCCTACATTTTTCGAGTGTTTAGTTTAGTAGTATTGACATGATAATGTAATTGTGATGATAAAGTTGAGGACAATGTCACTTTATACTACCATCAAAATAAATGGGACACTTTTTTTCTAACAAAAAAGTTTGGCAAATGTTACTTTTTTTGGAAGAAGGGAGCCTAATACATATGCAGTATGCACACTAGATGGCCGCTTGCGCAATGATAGGTTAACATTGTCAAATTTCCACGTGGCATTCAATCTGAGTGACCACATATTAAGTAGAGGAAAATATGCAATAACTGTTCCGACACCAATTAGGATTTTCCTTTAATTGAACAGCATATATATAGTGATTTGTAACCTTTTTGTAGTGTATTAGGCTTCTACATGCAATTTTTGAGAATATTGCATACTTATTAAGTTATAACTTGTAACAACTACCTGTATTCGTAATACTATAACCGTCTTGTTATACACATGTCCTGCCCGCTTTTAATTTAAATGATGGGGAAAACTGATAAGGAATATTTATACGGCAATAAAAAGAAAAAGGTAAGAGAAACAAGCAAAAACCTAAAACAAGAGACAAAATAATAGTCAGAATAAGCATGTGATAAAATTTCAATCTTTCTATTTGTATAGAATGATTTGATTTTACCTGTCTTATGTTTTTCTCAGTCATTGTCTATTCTGTTTCTTGTTAAGATCAAAATAGTGATTGATTAACTTTTTCCTGTAGACGTAATATGCTTGAGAAGA